>OY755191.1:8923477-8953886 GCA_963576735.1 Bedellia somnulentella | reverse complement strand
CGATAAAAAACAATTGGGATTGTGATCAAGATGTTTTTTTTTATTTCAGCTGAGGCTAAGAACCTCACTATATTTTCTCAGTTTGATCTAGGTACGACACTTTTTAATTATAAATTATTTTGAAAAGTACAATATTTTAGAAAAGCATTCCATAGTCAAAGATGTTTAGTTGATGGCTTTTATCAATTTAAAAGATAAAAAGGGTATGTTAAAAAAAGCGGCCAAGAGCGAGATGGACTCGCTAATGAAGGGTTCCGTAGCAGCACTAGCAGCAGGTAGGTAACATAGTAATATACAAGTTCTTGTAGTTCGTTGTAAGTTTGATTGACGTGTTATCTACTATATAAATATAAGGAAAAATAACGTAATAATCATCAATGGTTCACGTTTTATGCGTAAGGCCTGTGATAGTAAAATTATTGTTATATATTTCAGTGAAATTAATAAATTAGGTAAGTAATTTGATATATGACGTTTAAAAATAGAACTACTGGCTAGATCTCATTCAAACCAATTTTTGTAAGTAGTTTGTATAGTAATACACATCATATATTTTTTTCAGTTTTATCATGCCCATATTTTAGAAGTTACGGGGGGGGGACACACATTTTACCACTTTGGAAAAGTCTCTCGCGCAAACTATTCAGTTTTGAAAAAAATGATATAAGAAACCTCAACATCATTTTCAAATACCTTTTGATAGACTTCCCACACGTATAGGTTTGATGAAAAAAAAAATTTTGAGTTTCAGTTCTATGTATGGGGAACCCTAAAAATTTCGGTTTTTTTCAGATTTTATTTTAAAATCTTAATGCGGTTTACAGAATACATCTACGCACCAATTTTCAATAATGTAGTTCTTATAGTTTCGGAATAAACTGGCTGTGACATACGGACGGACGGACGGACAGACAGACAGACATGACGAATCTATAAGGGTCCCGTTTTTGCCATTTGGCTACGGAACCCTAAAAAACGAGGTCTAGGCCAATTCCATTAGAAGAATGTGCATTGATTTAGTTTATGTAGAAGGTTAAACTTTGTTAAAGCAAGGAATAAATTCAAACTAAGTCTTGCTTTTAAACACAAATTTACTTTAAATATTTAAATTACAAAATATACAATATAATATGTTAAGTTGGCGGTGGTTGGTTGCGTAGTGAAGCTTGTCCCCGCGCCGCCGCCGCCGCCGCACCTGCGGCTTGCCGTATCATGTGGATCAGGCGTTAACATCCTCCGGGACGTTGAAAGCTTTACAGCTTTCAAGAATATAGTGGACCCCGTGGCGGACCACTCTGCTCCTGGTCGTCTTCTTCAGTAGGTCCCTGAGTCGGCAGAAGGCACATCTTATTGACGGCTCTCCGAAGAATACCCTTTGCTGTGGTTACCTCAGCGACTCTGGTAACGCCGTCTGTGCCAGGAAAGAGACGGATCACGCGTCCCATTCGCCAATGGAGAGGCGGCAGGTTATCGTCGTTGAGTAAAACCAAGTCCCCCAGCGCAAGCTGGCGCTGTGGAGACTGCCACTTCGTGCGCTGCTGCAGCTCGGCTATATATTCTCGACGCCAGCGGTCCCAGAAGTGCTGGCGGATCTTCTCTATAAGCTGATATCTGTTGGGGCTGGTAACAGTGACAGGAGCTGTTGGTATAGACGTGAGCGGTCTCCCGATCAGAAAGTGGCCTGGGGTCAGAGGAGAAGGATCGGTACAGTTGGTCGAGAGAGGAGACAGTGGGCGTGAGTTTAGGATAGCTTCAATTTGTGTAAACAATGTCGCTAACTCCTCAAATGTCAAAGAAGCATTTCCAGCTACACGCTTTAAATGAAATTTGGCTGAGCGTATTCCAGCCTCAAAAATTCCTCCAAATGTTGGGGAATATACAGGGGAAAACATAAATCTAATTCCTTCATAACTAGCGAAATCATAGACAGACTGACGGCTGGATCTCAGTAGCCTACCTAATTCATTGTGAGCACCAACAAAATTCCTACCGTTGTCGCAATATATTTCAATTGGTTTACCCCTTCTTGATATAAACCTACGTAAACATAGAATAAAAGCTTGGGTACTCAGATCACTGACGAGTTCCAAATGAACGGCTTTGGTAGTGAGGCAAACGAATAAGCAAAGATAGCATTTTGTTATTCTATTACCTCGGCCTTTACGACTACTGATCATAAACGGTCCAGCAAAGTCCATCCCGCACGAGTAGAAAGGGAAAACACCGTTAGTACGCGCCTCTGGCAGGTGCCCCATGATTGGCTGCATAGTGACAGCACGCATTCTCGCGCACGTGACACAGCGCCGCGCCACGCGCCGCGCTAAACTCCTACCCCCAACCGGCCAATATCTATCGCGCACGGATGACAGTAATAACTGTGGACCTGCATGGAATAAACGAATATGCTCATGGTTCATAATAAGATACATGAAATGATGCTTAGCATCTAATAAAATGGGATATTTCTTGTCGAAATCAAAACTCGAATTATTTAATCGACCACCAACTCGAACAATTTTATCAGTGTCAATAAACGGTGTCAACTGTATTAATTTATTATTTTTTGGTAAACATTTCCCTTGTTCAAGTAGCTTAATTTCATCGGGAAAAGATTCTGTTTGGCTAAACCTAACTAAAATTTTTAACGAATTATCCAACTCCGTAATATTAAGCGGACCTGACAATCTTTGCCTTAATTTTGTAATATTATTTATAAACCGCAAGACGAACGCAAAACTCCTTAACAATTTATTAAATGTGGAGTACCTATCGAAATCGATGAGTGACTGTAAATGCGCTCGCTCGGACGCCACAAACAGAGCGTTCACCTTAATATCGGGTAAACTCTCGGTGGGGTATGAATGCCGCGGCCACTCAGACTCCTCCGTCTTTAGGAAGGAAGGACCCTCCCACCACAAAGAAGATGACGCTAGAACCTGAGGGTCGACCCCCCGCGAGGCAAGGTCAGCTGGGTTCATACTCGTAGGAACATGCCTGAATTGAAAATCACGTGTTAGTTCGTTAATTTCGTTAACCCTATTACATACAAACATTTTTAATTGTTTTACATCAGTCTTTAACCAACCGAGAACAACAGTAGAATCGGTCCAAATTATTTTTTGTTGAACGTTAAAACGTACCGCTTTGAGAACCTTATCACATAAACGCGCGCCTAGTAGATTACCTAACAATTCTGCTCGTGGGATAGTAGTCGGCTTTAAAGGCATAACGCGAGCCTTTCCACAAAATAGGTTCACCGTAACGTCATTGTTTTTATTGACTGAACGTAAATACACGCAAGCAGCATAGGCATCCTTTGACGCATCGACAAAACAATGTAAATCTATTGAAATTGGGTCATGGCAAAGAACATTTCTATTAATAGTTATATTTGAGATTAAGTGCAAATTATTAATAAAATTGTACCATGTACTTACAAGTTTTTGAGGTATGGGTTCTTCCCAACTCAATTTTGCAACCCATAATTGTTGTAAAAATATTTTGGCCTTGATAATACATGCACATATTAAACCGAGAGGGTCAAAAATTTTACAAGTTGTTGTAATGACAGACCTTTTTGTGGGCACTGTAGATGATTCGATGTTGGCTGTAAATTTAATTTTATCAGACTTTGGACAGTAATTTAATCCTAGTACACTCGATTCTTTGGTTAAATCGACTAACTCAGAGTTGGAGTCGTCACTGCCGAAAGCCTGTGAACAATTAGTGCGAATTTTCCTTAAAGGTAAACAAGCCGTATCCAACACCTTTTTAACATTTTTATAGATGTACTGTAGATCGCTCTCACTCTCCGCACCCGTGTTCAAGTCATCAATGTAAAAATCATTTTGAATGACGTTAGCTATAACAGGATCCGTACATTCATATGCTAACTGCAATAAACATCTCGTACTTAGAAATGGAGCAGAAGCCATGCCATACGTGACGGTGTTCAGCTGCAATACTTGCAAACTATTGCGTTTTCTGTCACTAGAAGTGGGGTCTCGCCAAAGAATGTGCTGGAGATGACGCTGTGAGGGGTGCAATATAATTTGCCGATACATCTTCTCCAGGTCTCCTAATAACACGTAACGATGGCCACGAAAACGTAACAAAATGGAAAATAAGTCGCTTTGAACGACGGCGCCTACGGCTTGAATATCGTTCACCGACTTCCCGGTCGATGTTTTAGCCGACCCGTCAAAAACAACTCTTAACCGTGTTGTTTCACTTTTATTTCGAATGACACAGTGGTGCGGGAGATATACACCAAAGTCCGGTTGTTCTACTTCACTTAAATGACCCATTGTACGATATTCCTCAATAAAAGTTGAATAAGGTGCCTTTAATTGAGGATTTTTATTTAACTTACTCTCTAAATTTGACAAACGCTTAAGTGATAA
Source organism: Bedellia somnulentella (assembly GCA_963576735.1). Classification (NCBI taxonomy): domain Eukaryota; kingdom Metazoa; phylum Arthropoda; class Insecta; order Lepidoptera; family Bedelliidae; genus Bedellia; species Bedellia somnulentella. Next base: position 8,949,483 of record OY755191.1, on the reverse strand, counting down.
ATTAAAAGAATTTCCGAGATTCGTTTCGGTTTCTTTCAGCGGCATTAAAACACAAAATCTCCCATTCTCTAGTCGAGTGGTAGTCTCTAAAAAATGATTCTCACAGAACTGTTCCTCTAGGGATAATGTTTTTGTGTCAGAAGGCAAATCGTCTATCTGCCAAAATAGTTTAATTGAATTGTCTAAATCTAATAGGCTTAAGTTGCAGTGAACTTTAGAGCAAAGATTATTAATTCCAATAGGGCCGGCTATAAGCCACCCCATCTTAGATTCTTGCAAAGTAGGCAAATTATAACCTAACTTTAACTGATTAGTTCCAATTATATCCCAAAATACGTCAGCCCCTAATAAAATGTCAATAGAAGAGGGCTGGAAAAAATGTGGATCAGCTAGTTCAATACTGTTGGGAATATTTAAACGATCAGTATTTATTTCAACACCGGGTAAAATACCGGTTATTTTAGGCACTATAAGGCAACTAATTTTAGTACTATAAGACGATAAATATGAATTCACTCTCACGTTACAACTTCCTCCAATATCGCATTTAACATTATTAAGTCCACAAACACTGATACGATGCAAAGATTCCTTACGCAACCCCAATTTATCACAAATATTTTCTGTAATAAAAGACGATTGACTACCGGTGTCTAACAATGCTCGCGCCTTCACGCTTTTATTGTTATATTCATTAACAAGTTCGACCTGCGCCGTGCACAATAGAGTGTGAGTCATCGTTACCGCTGATAAGGCGACTGGCCCAGCGGCGGCGGTGGCAGCAGGCGCGGCCAGAGATGCGCTTGATCGTATTAATCCTTGTTGTGATGACTGTTGATTATGTAACAAGGTGTTATGTTTACCTTTGCATATCTTACACAAACCTTTCAAACGACACTGATAAGATTGATGACCGCTTCGTAAACAAATGGTACACAATTTAAATTGAGTAACGTCGCGTACCCTACTATCAATATCTAAATCTTTAAACTTTGCACATTCATGAACAAAATGGCTCTTGTTACATATGACACAAGGTTGACATCGTTTATTAACATTATCCGATGATGTAAAAAATGCTCTTACGTTTTTGTTATGGGAAATAGGCCTTTGTTCGTACTTGTCGTTTCGATTATAATGGGTTGTTTCTAAAATGTCTGCGCGACTTCGTAAAAATGTGTAAAATTGATCGAGTGTCGGTAATTCTAACAAACTGTTCTTATGTTCTTCCCACTTTCTACTCGAATTGGAATCTAACTTTGCTGAGGTAATAAATATTAAAAGAACATCCCATTGTTCGGTAGGAAGTCCCAAAGACTGTAGAGATCTTAAATTTTTAGATATGTGATCAATTAAGAAACGTAATGCCTTAAAAGATTCTTTGCTCATAGATTCAATACTTAATAATGACTTGAGATGATTATTTATAAGAATATTTTTGTTATTGTATCTCTCGCATAGTAGTTGCCACGCATTGTTGTAATTGTTTGCAGTAAACTCGAGTGATCTAATTACCACAGATGCACTACCCTCCAAACTAGACCTTAGATAATGAAATTTATTTATTAATGGTATGGATTCATTTTGATTTATAAGAGAATCAAATGTGTCACGGAATTCGAGCCACTTTAAATAATTCCCATCAAATTTTGCTAAATCAATAGTGGGTAGTTTAATCGAGTTAAAAGAATGTGAACATGAACCAGCCACACTTTCATTAAGATTTGACTCTTTGTGAGAGGAAGACTTTTCAATTAAGTCTTGCGCAATGGAAAGAAGAGAATAGAATTGAGTTTCTATAGTATCTCTCTCAGTTAACTGTTCGTCCACGTTCGGCGACAGTATCTCTATTTCTGTCTGTAAGTTGTTAAAATCAGAGAGTAAATCTTGAAATTTTACCATTCTCATTGATAGATCCTTAATTTGAATTGAAGTTATTTTATCCGCCAATTGAATTAAAACATTTAAATGATCTTTAAACTTAGTTAATCTACCTTTTATAATACTACGTTTCTTTAATAAATCTTTAAGCATGTCTTTTCCTTCCATTATAAATATTATAATAGAACAATTAACGTAGCACAAGAAACGTTAAAATAACCAAACCTCCCAAAGCACTGTCTAGTACTTTATAATCCAACCGCCAATCTGTCTATGCGACGCGCGCGCCGATCACAACTTCAGCTAAAGGTATCGGCAGCAGCTGTAGTAGTCTGCTCGGAACACCCGAACTTTATTTGATGTTTTTCACTGAAATAGTCGGCAGTTGCGTGTAAATAATTTTGAATTTTATGTATTATTTTGATGAAGGTAGTTAACAATGATAGGCAAATAATTGTAAATGATAACGTCTAAATGATAAAACTTCAATAAGAAATTTGTGTATTGAAGTAGGGAAAAAACTTGTCAAATTAGTCTGAGCTAATAAATTGGTTTAGGTTTGCTTGAAGTGCAAATAAAATTGAAATTGATAAAAATATAGTAGGTAGTTAAATAACTTATTATGTAAAAGATAATTAATTGATTTTGTAACGCTAAGGCCAAAGATTGAATTAGACAATACGCTTTAAATTAACAGCAAGATATTGTTTCAACACTTTGGGGCGATAAATATCTACACAAAATGAATCGGAAAGACAGGAAAAGATAAGAATAGAAGGATGTAGGTAGGCCAATACTTTCCTCGGGATGACCAAACAGATGCGATGGTGAAGCTCCTCAGCAATCCTTTAATTGATCATCAGAGTTGAAGTCAGCAATATCATCCGACAAATCAGTTCCCGAAGTCCAAACGGCGTTAGTCGAGTAGCGGTTATCCGATGGTACTCGATATTTCTTCACCGAAGATTGGTTGTAGCCACCACTAGGCAATGGCCACTAATTTATCACGGTCGCCAAATGTTTAAGCAAGGAATAAATTCAAACTAAGTCTTGCTTTTAAACACAAATTTACTTTAAATATTTAAATTACAAAATGTACAATATAATATGTTAAGTTGGCGGTGGTTGGTTGCGTAGTGAAGCTTGTCCCCGCGCCGCCGCCGCCGCCGCACCTGCGGCTTGCCGTATCATGTGGATCAGGCGTTAACATATAGTAATATATTCTTAAGTAAAACTTATCCATCTACCTTCTTATCAATCCTAAACGGCAGCAAAATTATATATCATTCCATATTTTATTTAACTCAGAAATTAATCTAATTATCTTTTCTTTCCAGAAGAACCCAGCGGCGTATGGGGTGACTGGAGCGCATGGTCACCGTGTAACGAAGGTTCGAGGTCTCGACGAAGACATTGCAATAGTGGTGTTTGTGCGGGTCCAATGTTCCAAGTGGCTTTGTGTGGGGACCAAGAAATGGATAATGGTTAGTTATTATTATATATGCATACATATATAAAAAAAATAATAAAAATAAAAATTGTTTATTGGCATAAATAATGACACTACATATACATACATACATATACTCACGGCTATAAATCCTAAGAAGGGGTTGCCAGAGCTAAGAAATTAGAAATTCCTCAGCCACTTTTGGAAGTTGCGTGGGGAAAAGATGGTGATATAAATGTTGTTGGTGATGGGTCTCCAACCGCATCGCCCAAAAATCCCTCAAAAGCCCCAATACCGTTAGTCGCCTCTTACATACACCCTCCGGAGAAATGGGGTAGTGCTATTCTAAGCCGACACTACACAGTAAACATACATATATCTACGACTAAATCCCATTTCTAAACAAAGGCCAGTCGGTTAAATAGCCCCAATACCCTTAGTCGCCTCACATGACTATTATGGGAAGAAATGGGTTAGTGCTTTTCGGAGTTAAATAAAAAATTTATAAATATAGGTGAAATTCTGTAACGGGTGGTGTGGTGGTGGATGGTAATTGATGAACTCAATGACTTATTATAAATGATCCCTTTTCCTCTTATACCCAATTTGTTTTGGGATGGTGGAATTGGAATCCCTAAGTACCCCTTTATGAAGTTACAATACCGGTCATAAAAAGTTACGTGTGTGTGTAACATAAAGTAGCAGTCAGTACATTTTAATTTATGAACCACACTAAAGCCTCAAAATATTTTACTTATAAAATGTTATATCTGTACTGAATTCAGATTTTTGCCCGTTTGCGCCCACTAAACCACCAATACTATTATTTTACCATACTAATATAATCTTTTTTCTATTTGCCATACTGTTTTTGTTCATGAAAACCTCATGTGGGGATTATTACTAATAAATAAAGGAAAGAAAAATTTCGACACAGGCGGGAATCGAACCCGCGGTACACAGGTCAATTGACAGAGCGACGGGGGCGTATACCCGAGGTCGCGGGTTCGATTCCCGCCTGTGTCTAAATTTTTCTTTCCTTTATTTATTCTTTATTTGTTACTAATATTATGTCTTTTTTTTCACAGAACTCCCCATACCAGCGTACAGTCAGAACGTAGAAATGGCCTCATTCGTGTCTTTGTCATCCAACGATAGTATGTCTATAGGCAGTGTCATTGCCTGTGTACTCACTGCTTTTGCCTTGGGTAAGTAATTTTATACATACATACATACATATGCTCACGGCTATACATCCCTAAATTGGGTAGCTAGAGCTGAGAAATTATAAATTCCTCAGCCAGTTTTGGAAGTTGAGTGGCGAAAAGATGGTAGAATAAAGGTTGTTGGTGATGGGTCTCCAACAGCATCGCCCAAAAATCCCTTAAAAAGCCCTAAGTCCGTTAGTCGCCTCTTACGTACACCCACCGGAAGAAAAAGAGTAGTGCTATTCTAAGCCCACACTACACAATTAATTACACGCTAATTAATTTTATAATTAAAACAATTATGGATTTTCGGATATTTTAATCGCGTGTAATTACACAAACAATGTAATTACCAAGATTAAAATATCCGAAAATCAATAGTTGTTTTAAATACAATGTGCAATCGTGAAAATCTTAGAAAAAACTAAGTAATTTTATATTTATCGTTCTTAAGAATATAAAATTAGGAAAGCTTGAGGAAACAGAAGTAATAGTAAAGTGCATTTTTAATTTTCAATTGACTTCGTCGATGCTTTAAACATTAAATGAAACCACACTACGTTTGAAATTGCTTCCTAAGATCGTTTTATTTAATTTAGTGCCACCGTATATTTTATTATTTGCGGTCTTTGTACTTTATTGGAGAAATAATATTTCTGAAGGTCGGAAACCATTGCGATAGTATAATAATAATAGATTTCATATTGTGCATGGGTACTATGTTCTAAAAATATAAACTTAAATATAGGTTTACCATTTAGAACGTTGATGATAACAAACGTATAATATGAACCGATTTACCAACCCAACAACCTTTTCTAAAATGTGTTTTATGTTGGTAAAAATTTTCATTATTTATTTAGTTCCGCATCTCTGCAATAGATGGCGCCACCAGTTTCGAAAAATTTACGTGACCCTATTATTTAGATTTTTTTCACTTTCTAATATTTCAATCGCTAAGATAATCCGTAAATCATCTTTATAAAACTTGTTTAGTCCGTAAATTAATGTCAATATAATTACTGGTTTATTAGTTTGATAAAAAAACATGAAATTCTTACATCATGCTATAGAAGTTTTTCTACTACTAAGTATATAAGTATTTTTTTCGTCCATACATTCGTGTCTATTGAAAGGAGAGAAGGTTAGCACTCCCCTTGACAAGGATGGAACACATAAATACGGTGAAGGCACACTTTACCACATTTTTTTTATTGTGTTTATGCCAAAAAATACAAGATATAGCTAACTACAGCTTCTTCTTCGACAACTTGATTTGATTTCTTCATTGTTTTTAACTAGAATAAATTTTAAATAGAAATGCAGTGTCGGTTTAAAATAGCAATAACCCAACTCTTCCCGTGGGTATCGCAAGAGATGACTTAAGGTTTTGGGGCTTTCTAAGTGATTGTTGGGCGATGCGTTTGCAGACCAATCACCATGCTTTACTTACAAATTTTCCCTTTTTGGGAGTTATAGCCATATATGTACATGTGTATCGGAACCATCCCTTTTCTACCTATGTTATGACATATTTCACGCCACTATCTTACCCATAATCTAACCTAAGAAAACGTATTATAGAAACTGGCACATGATGAGCCTTTTTTTGCCTCAAGGGAAATATTTTTGTATGTAAAATGTTTGGCAAATAAACGTGTTTTTCACGTCATTTCATATTGTGATACATTGTTCCAGGTTGCCTCGTATGTCTAGCAGGAGTAGTATTTCTGTCCCGTCGAGGTCGTCTGCCGTTCACTCGTCGAACCCGGGTCCCTTCGAGTCCGCATTACATCACTGCTAAACAGAACAGCTATGTCACTGTACCTTTGAAGGATGTGGTAAGTTTTTTTTTAATTTAAAGGCTCTAGGTCCAATAGGTTTAAGAATTAAAATTTTGTGCTTCTGCTTTACCTCTTTTTGCTTTTTGCAGACGTGAGTTATATGTATGTTTGCATAAAAAATGTGTTGTGAATAATCACAATAACATGTTTTGATCTTAGGAATCATGAGAAAAGTATATTGTTATTATAGTATTTGTGGCATAAATGTAGATATAGTTACCTCTGAACATGCAATAATATGTCCCCTTTTTGTTCGTAGCTCAACTATTTGTTCTTTTCTATTTACTATTTTTCTCCATGATTTTGTACTAAAAAAGACATTTTATTATATGCAATAATGATCGTAATACTGATATTTAACTAGCACTAGTTTCCTACACACAGAGTATTTTCTAACCGCATTATTTCTATTTTAGCCCCGGAAAGCTAAACGCCAACCCTCATTCACTGGCATAGGGGGTAGCAGCGGCATAGTACTATCTAAAAGCAACAATATACAAGCGAACAATCACAACGTAAACACACCTAAGCTATATCCAAAAGCGATAGCGAACGAATACGATACTATGGGCACTTTGAGAAGGCATTCTAATTTGACTAACAACAGGAATAACTTGGATTTTGATGATGATAAATTTTATTGAGTGGAAGAATATGAAGTGTACCTATATACTTCAAAAAAAAGTGTTATATAAGTGCTATATTAGCATTTGTGACAATCTGCTGAATTTTAAGAACCCAAAAGAAGTTTTGTATCTTCAAGATTAATTTCAAGAGAAAAGCAGAGTCGGATTTTATATTGCAAGAGAAATCAAGCTCTCTCACAGCCTATATATGTCCCCACCAAGGGGCTTGAGCCTACCCTATGTAGGGTGATTTGGCCAATCAAAATATAATGCATATATAATTTATGTTGCGAGCACTAACTACAGAAACGTTGTATTTTAATAGAAAAGTAATTTACCAACGCCTGCCGGTCAGTATATGAAATATTCTAAAATTTCTATTCGAACTTGTTCTCTGCAATTAAGTGCGTTGTATAGTGGTATACCTGTTTCAAATATTTACATTATTATATGAAAAGTTATTTAAAAAACAACTATTTTATTATGGAATTGAATATGTGTATACGAACGTGATTATAAAGACTTATGTGAGTTGAGACTACTTGTGCAAAGTTACAGTGTGCTTAAAATTTAGTTGCACCTTTAAAATGTGAATTCATATACATACATAATTTGAGATGTGTAAAACTGTAGAAAAGTGTTCACTCATACATCCCAAAGATGGATATGAAGACTTATTATATTTTTGATGAGATCGTTTAATGACCATAGAAGTTGTTAAATGTATTTGATATTTACTATATTCGAGATGCCTTTGTGTCTTGATATTCGCTTACAATCAATTTTATCCATCTGCCAGTACAATGATGAAAAAAAATAACGGTGATTTGATAATGCAGATGTCTTTCCAAATATTTCCATTAGAATAAGAAAAAACTAGAATAATGAATTTTTTTTTGTTGATGTTGAAATTGTACAGTTCCTTTATTAAATAATATCCGTCCCGATAACTTCCATTTTCTCATAACATGATTTTATTACAAACATATTATATATTGCATTTCAATTGAATATTAACTTAATCGAGTGTATTTCGATTTTCTATTTGTGATTTTTAAGCATTTTACTATTTTGATTAAATATCTTATTTTAATAATGAATTCAGATTTTTATAGCCAAGTAAATACTAGTGCCATGAAATATTTGTAAATAGATATATAGTTTTAAGAGATAACTATATTTTTTTAACTTAAATGTGCTATAAATAAAGTACAAAGATCAGTGCGTTTTAAATGTCTTATTCCATTAATGTTGATGTTAGATTATATTGTTGCTAGTTTTATTGTAAGCTTTTATTTAAAAAAATGAGTTGATAGCTAATTAATCACTATTATGACAAAAATGATATCGGTAAAGCTATATTTTATAATGTCTCCTGTGTTTTAAAAAAAATGTAATATCGACTTGTGACATGCAAATAAATGAATTGAATTGAGAGTTTAGAAAGGGCTTTACAAAGTTTTTAATACAATAATTATACTAATTTTTCGAAAGCGGCGGTTTCTGTGATTTCATTATATGTTATTATTCTATGATAATATTTATTACTTCCCACATTCTTTTTTGCCTTTCTTATATTATTTAATTATAGCTCTTTCATAGAATATTCTCTGAATACTATACAATAAATACTCTTTCTGTTTTTAAGTCTTCTTTTCACTTACCGATTTACTAAGAAATAGTATATAATTAAGTAGAAACCGCTTATAATTTTATATCTATAGTTCAGGAAACAGACATAATTATGTTACACAAAAAGATATAGATCATTATGAATGTTGATTTATTGCTTGATCATTCGCTTATTTTGCGTTCATTTGATTATGTTACAATTTAGGAATCCACAATTCAAAAGAAAAGCTTTTATAAATTAATGTATAATGTTATCAAACAAATTAAATACTTCGCCTGCTAGCCTCTTATGTTTAATAAGGTCACACAGGTGACATTTGCTTACGTCACTATCCCAAATAAGGCTCTCAATGTTTGAATTTGGATGAAACTACTTAATAATATTTTTAAACGATCCAAAGTTTTGTAACTTTTAGATAAACTAAAATTATGCTGACTTAAGCAAATTAAACAAAGGAAGACATGTGCTGAACCGAGAAATTTGACCTTTCAATACATTACTGAGGGTCTACTCTTCACATCTCTACTAATCCCTACAAAAAATATTTCTAAAACACTAGCACAAACGAATCTTCCAATTTTTTTAAAAGTGAGTATACATGGTGATATTCGGCGAATCCGACGATACCTCCGTAGTAATCGTTGGTTTCATTCATCGTCTAGAAAGCGCCAATATTAATATTGTTCTATATATTCCAAAATCGAAATATTCGTTTCGTGCGAGCGAGACAGAAATAAGTGTTAATATGGGTAGACGAGATACGTATGATAACTATCGTTCTTTATGTAAAGATTAACCTATAAGAAAAAATACAATATTAACAAGCCCAATATTTACATAAATGAAAACTCTGTATTACTACTTGAAACAATGTGTATAAAACTAAACTATTGTACGGTAAATTAATTTGATTTGTAAAGTTATTATTGATGTTCTTTTATTGTGAAATTATTTGAAAATTTAATATTGAAATTAAAAATGTAACGAGGCTTAAATTTAATTCTCACCGATGTTTTTTTTATTATATATTCAAAACAAATCTAGTAAGGCTTAATGTTGCTTAATGTAAATTTTATATTTTTTGTAAATGGAATAGATGACATAATAAAGACTGGATTATATTTTATTAAAATTTTTATTTACTCTTCGAAACACAATCCTATTAGTAAAAGGTTGTTTAGTTTACATTAACACAATCCCATTTCTTCACATGTGTATCAAAAGGATCTATATGTTCTTGGGACCAGCTGACTCTTGTAAACTATGTATCAATTTTAATCTGATTAAAGAATTATTATTATTTCGAAAAGCATTTATGTTTCTCGCCTCTCCCATGGCCGAAAATGAAAATATAAATTTTAAATGGGAGAGGCGGTAATCCCCGACAAAAGCACAGTCGGTCGGGGTCTGGGAGTCAGGTTCAAGAACCGACGGACGATCCGAGCCGTATCGAGCAGCACCGCTTTCTGCATTTGTGCTGGAACCGACACGCCACAGAAATCCAACCGCCTCAAGTTGGTCGCAAGGCTGGTTGAAATTAACCCGTTCGCGGATAAAACAATTGGGAATATTGGGATTATTTCTGTCGAAGTCACACCCCACATGTCTGTGATCTCGTGAGCCAGATCGAGATATTTCCGACGCTTCTCGGTTTCGGCTTTCACGAGACCCTCGTCATGAGGGATAGTGACATCCACTAGAAATACCCTCGACTGCGACCGATCCCATACCACGATATCAGGCTTATTCGCTAGAATAGTCCTGTCCGTGATAACGGATCGGTCCCAATAGATTTTGGCACGGTCGTTTTCTAGGATTGGCTCCGGCAGATACTTATAATACGGCAGCCTCTGTTGCAAGAGTCCGTATTTTAGAGCTAGCTCCTGATGCAGGATTTTGGCTGCTTGGTTGTGTCTGTGCAAGTACTCAGTGTAAGCAAGAGCCGAACAACCGGAAATAACATGCCTAAGTAGTCACTTAGGCATGTTATTTCCGGTTGTTCGGAGAGTCCTCCGGGATGGCCACATGCTCGACAAACGTCTGTGGTACCGTCCTTTAGGATGTATTTCCGATAGTTCCGCGTCTTGATAACCTGGTCTTGTATTGCACAGACAAAACCTTCGGTTTCCCCAAAGAGGTCCCCGAAACGCAGCCAATGCAGGGAGGCTTTACGGTCCACGAAAGGTTCGTGAAGTACCTTGTAAACCCTCCCGTGCAGCTCCTTCTCTTTCCATACGGACTCCCGATCAGAGGTGCTAAGTACCTCCGGGGTTCGCCAATCCCGTGAGGCCAACGATAAGGGAGTCAGTCCTTTATCACAAGCGACCACCTCTCCCCGAATACTATCATCCGTCATCGTGAAAAAATAGTTTCTGAGGTTACATACCTCGCGGTTGTGCATGGTTTTGGCACTCAAGAGGCCTCGCCCTCCACACTTCCGCGGGATATACAATCTCATAACCGACGACCTCGGATGATGCATTCGATGAGAGGTCATCATCGTGCGGACTCGTCTGTCCAGAGCGTCGAGTTCGGTCTGAGTCCATCTGAGCACGCCAAATGTGTACATCAGTACAGGCATGACCCAGGAGTTAATGGCTCGGATCTTACTAACGCCTGACAAGTAGCTATTAAGCACACTTTTCAGGCGTTCATAAAACTCCTTGCAAACACCCTGTTTCACGTCTGCCACCTTCACACCGATGGTTTGTGACATGCCCAGATACCGGTATGTTTCAGCCTCGGAGAGTGCCCTCAAATGGTTGGTGCCGACATCGACACCATCAGAGTGCACGACATGCTCCTTCTCAACATGAATGACCGCACACTTATCGACCCCGAGCTCCATCTTGACGGAACCACTGAAATCGTTAGTGATCGTCAGTAGCTCCGCCAATCTGTCAGCCGTGGGGGCGTAAAGCTTCAGGTCATCCATGTAAAGGAGATGAGGCAAGCGTGGTCCGCCTCTCCGAAACTGAAAGCCTGTCCCAGAATTCTCCAAGAGTGTGCTTAGAGGATTCAGGGCCAAGCAAAACCAAACTGGACTCAGGCAATCGCCCTGGAAAATCCGTCGCCTTATATCAATTTGGTCATCCGCGTCCCTCATCCGCTGACCGTCTAAACTCAGGATCGTTCTCCAGCACCCCATACACTGCCCGAGGAAGTGTCGAACTGTACTATCAATTTTGTACAGCTCGAGGACCCTCATGAGCCATGTATGAGGTACCGAATCGAACGCCTTCCTGTAGTCTATCCAGCCAGCGGAGAAGTTCCGACGGTTGCGTTTGACCAGTTGGCCTACGACCGCGTCGATGAGGAGCAGCTCCTTGCTACCGCGACTACCGCCCCTACATCCGTTCTGAGCTCCAGAGATCACATTGTTATCAACAATGTGTTGAGTAATCTTGGAGCTCAGAACGGATGTCAAGGTCTTGTAAATTGTACAAAGACAAGTAATGGGGCGGTATTGTGATGGATCCGCGGTAGCATCGCTCTTTGAGCTAAATGAGTGACCCCAGTAGTTAACAAGTTCGGGAGCGTCCCACTCTCGAGGGCGCTTTGGAACTGACGGGCGAGAGTAGCGTGACAGCGCGTGAACCCCTTCAACCAGTAATGGTGCAATCCGTCCGGCCCCGGACTTTTCCAGTACAGAGCCTTACGGATCGCAGCCACCACATCCTCCTCGGATATGTTGACGGGGTTCATGGGCGCTATGGGCTCGCACGTTCCCTCGACCGCCTCGAACCATCGGCCCTCTTCGTGATCAACAGGCAGCGACCAAAGCCCACGCCAAAAGCCAACTACATCTGCTTTTTCCGGTCGCCGACCCGTCGAAACCACATCGGGACGCTCCAAAGTTCTGTAGAACTTCTTCTGGTCACTCATGAAGAGACGTTTCTGTTGGTACCTCTTTTCCCTTTCAGACGCTTACCCAAGCAGCGATCTTCTGCTTCAGATCATCGATGCGCTCCACCAGTCTACAGGCAAACTCCGGTGAGTTGTCAAAGACATTCTCACCAGGGAATGCCTCCCTGACGAAGCGCACCACCCTCGGCCTATTGTTGCTTGATCTGAAGCTGGTCAGTTTGCCGATGAGGACCCTGGCTCTTGTGATACGGCTTTCAATCCGCCTTATCCAGGCTGGTCTAGTTATAGTCCTGGGACTAGTACTGCCAGCCTGGCGGGAGCCACCAGCTCTTGTTGGCGGCATCCTGACGCCGACAAATTGACAAACTGTCATTGCGGAACCAAAGAGAATTGAATCCGTATCCCAAAGGTCCATGCTACTCTCTAAAAATGAGGGCAGCATGTTGTTGACGGCCTCAACAACATCCCGAACCTTGATGCTGAGAGGAACTCGGGGCAGCCTTGGCCTCCTTTCGAGAGGCACTTGGCGATATTCCAGGATCGTATCTTCGAGTGCGCTCCTCACCAAATCCAAATCCAGGGAGACTGTTCCCCAATCGCTTTCCGCACCACCCACATCCGGCAGGTTAGCAATTGGCTCCCTCCGTACTTCCCGTTCAGGGACTGGAGGGAGAACCTGCAAAGGTCGCTCTTCGTCTAGCGGGGGAACAGCCTCGCGTCGCAATTGTTCGAGTTCGGTAGTGCTAAAAAGTTCTGAGCGCTGTATGTACCGAACTCGATCCGCCGGGGTTTATTCTGTGACGGTCAAATTGGGCTCCAGCCGCAGAAATTCGCGGTACATTGCTGCCCGATAACCTGTCCGTCCAGTTCTTGAACCCGAGGCCCTAATATAGGCCCGCATGGCATTTCTATTCATTTCGACCGTCCATGCCATGCGGCGCCTTGTTCCACCAGTGGCGGGCACCGACTGCTGGGACTGAGTTGCCCCAGTCCCAACCGATGCCAAGCCAACTGGTGGCTGAGGTGGTCGCGCAGGCCGGCCAGGTGGTCGGGCCGGTCTGCGGCGGCTGGGGGACCGCATGCCGCCACGTCCAGCCCCAGCTCCAGAGGTGCCCCTACTATCACCCAAGAGAAGCGGCCCTATACGCTCATCATTATCCCTTGTACTCATTATGATGAGCGAAGATTCACCCGGGGTTTCACTCACTTGCCCCGGGGAGACCGTTGTTACCCTATTCAGCGCTGGGACCAGTTTGTAAAGAATTATTATTATTATTATTACTAGCGACCCGCCCCGGCTTCGCACGGGTACAATGCAAAATATACCTACTACAGAATGTTCTTTTGGTTAGTGCTGGAGTAAAAAATATTTACTTACTATTCGTTCGACTAAAAACAAAAGATTATCAACAACAAAATATACCTATGATATTCAGTTCTTCTATGAACTTAACTATAATTTTCAATAATTGAAAATGCTCGCCCTAATACTAAATTGTCTTAACTCTAAATTCAAATCAAAGTCTTAATGGAAGAAATACCAAGAAATATGGTTTTAAGCTAATCCTATCTAACCTAATGTACTTACAATACTACTAATATAATAATAATAATAAAAACTAAAAGATAATCAACAACAAAAGATACTTATTCTATTCAGTTTAATTAATTCTTGATATTTTCGGGAAGCGCGGCCATCGACGCGCTATTTATAAGCACGCGCCGCCCGGCGCAAACAACTACGACCCTGCATTTTAAATTTGTAATATCTTCGGTAATATTCACTTAAATTACATGCTGTAAAAAGCATATTGATCTATAATAAATGCACAATTTATTTAAGGTACTTAATTGGATAAGGATTAATGCTGTATTGTTTAAAATCACTTCGTAAATAACCATTTTTTAGTAAAGAATAAAAATGGTTATGCTGGGTTATCCCTAAGAGATAGACATATACCATCGCGGACTTTTTTGTTGAACTTTTTAAGGTGAACAATACTGTAGTACATTATTTTGGTCTATCTCGTAGGGTTCAGCCAGCGTTTGCAATATAGGCGCAAAAAAACGTGCTTATTTACGACATCACATTAGAAATCCTTAAATTTATCAGTGTTTCTCTACAATATTATGCATTTATTATACATACAAACCTTCCTTAAGAATCACTCTATCTATTAAAAAAAACCGCATCAAAATCCGTTCCGTAGTTTTAAAGATCTAAGCATACATACGGACATACAGCGAAAGCGACTTTGTTTTATACTATGTATTGATGATAACATAACATATAACATAAACGTTCACGCCGTTTATCCCCGAAGGGGTTGGCAGAGGTACCAATACTCCTGAACTCACATGGCAAGTGCCATCTAGTTTCCAGAGAAGGTACCCACGTTTTGCTTAGACAGTGTACTCACGTGATAGGGGGCAGGCCTATCGCCGTTTTGTACGAATACACTGTCACATGACTAAGTACAACTCAGCCATGTGGGTTTCCTCACGATGTTTTCCCTCACCGTTAGCAACCATGATAAATTAACCACACATATGACTTTAGAAAAGACAAATTGGTGTAGGCCCGTCCCAGGATTGGAACTCACGCCCTTCTGTTTTTCGGGCGGGTGTTCTACCCACTGGACTATCATGTCAACTATTATTATTATTATATTACCATATATCTTTATTTTAATATAACGTTTTTGTTTAAAAGCAAAAAGGGAGAGTCAAAGTATAATACATTTCTGACAATTCGGTCTTCTGCTTTTTCGATTAACTATATAATCGTAGATATTTACAATAATATGTATTAATACGTCGGTCAAGTGCATCACGAATTATATACACAAAGCAAGTATTGTTGGTTTGGCTCTTTCATTAGGGTTTGTAATATGACTTTTGGTGAATTTAGCATTGTGTTTAATACTCGGTAGTATTTTCATACTACCGCTGACTGTATTACCAGGACTCCCCCCGACAGTAATAATTCGTCCTCTCTTTATATACCTCTCACACGACTTACTACAACTGCAAGATGCAGCATAAACCATTATATCATCCATTCAATAATTCCATTTGTCATTTCATCTAATGTATACCTTGTCCAAACGTATTAACTTGTCAATAAAATATTTTATGATTTTTCAAATGTTTGCTTTGATTTGTTGTTTTTTATTATTCAATATTTAGAAAGTAGATAGTAAATGTGTGTCCATCTAGATTATTCTAGATAGAATCGCTGTGTTTGTTGCAGAAGAAAGCATCGTATTAGAAAGTGCACGATGTGAAATGTGCAGTAGTTGTCAGTGCACTGGTTCGCCACTAGATGCTGCTGCAATTCCAGACGTACAGGTGGTGCGTAGACCTGTTCAGGTCAGCTGGAATTTTGTTGTTTATACAATGTAATTATACTGTTTTTAGTTGAAGACAGTATAATAAAATCATTCCAATTAGTTAAAAAAAATAAAATAAAAAAAAATAACTATCTTGTGGAATCGGACTAGTTAGTGCACAATGTCTAAACTAAAAAACCAATTTAAGATAGCATAGCCGTTATTTCCTCCGTAAGTGCCAAATTAGTAAAAGCTAACACTGGTGCTCTTTCGTATAATATCCGGATAGGGATACGAAAATATATATTAGATATCTTATTCAATAATATTAGAAACGTGAGTATAGGAAGGTATAGAGTATTTAGTATTTAATTGTCAAGTCGCTAAAGGTTCAATACTTTTGTTGGGCAATGTGCTCACGACTAAGCTCGCAGCTTGTAAGGTTTACAAGTATGTATGTGTTCACAGTTCATTTAAGTATTAGATAGTTACTTAACTGTCCAGCAATCTAAAAATTACATACATATACTCATAGCTATAAATCCCTAAAAGTGGTATCCAGAGCTGAGAAATAATAAATTCCTCAGCCACTTTTGGAAGTTGAGTAGGGAAAAGATGGTAGTACAAAGATTGTTGGTGATGGGTCTCCAACCGCATCGCCAAAAATCCCTTAAAAAGCCCCAAGTCCGTTAGTCGTCTCTTAGGTACACCCACCGGAAGAAATGGGGTAGTGCTATTCTAAGCCGACACTACACAGCTATAAAAAATAATTGCTTCCATACATACACTCACGCCATTAGTTCCCATAGGGTAGGCCGAGGTTATTGATCGCCAATGTTTACTAGCCTGGCAAACCACCAGAACTTCATTGAAATTAATTTTTTCTCCATACATAACTTTTTAGATTTCACACTTCCGACTCTAACCTTTTTGACATACATATACTCACGGCTATAAATCCCTAGAAGGGGAACCCAGAGCTTCGTAATAAGAAATTCCTCATCCACTTTTGGAAACTGTGTAGGGAAAAGTTAAAACAATGAAAGGTTTTATCAATTTAAAATCACTTTAAAAGGCCCAATACTCTTAGTCGCCTCTAACGAACACCCACGAGAAGAAATGGGGTAGTGCTATTCTAAGCCGACACTACCGCACAGCTGTCTTTTTGAGTACATTCTTAATATGTCCGCAGTGGTCGACCTTTGCCGTGTAGTGCCGGCTTAGAATGTCACTACCCCTTTCTACCCATGGGAGTCGTAAGAGGCGACTAAGGGTATTTGGACTTCTTATTGGATTTTTGGGCGATGCGGTTGGAGGCCCATCACCAAAAACCTTTATTTTACCGTCTTTTCCCCACACAACTTCCAAAAGTGGCTGAGGAATTTATAATTCCTTGGCACTGGCTACCCCTTCTAGGGAATTATAGCCGTGAGTATATGTATGTATGTATGTGTGGTCGACCTCTACTGACTTTCTCTTATTTCCTTTCATCAATTAAACTATACATATCATAAACCAATTAAATTTTAATTAATTAATAAAATCCTAAAATAATCACAGATAACACAATGGGGAACCGGGCATAATTTAATTTTAGCAATGAGCACCAGTACCATCGCGAATATCTTTAAAACAAAGTTCTGAAAAACCATACCTAGTTTTATTCGTGGCGCTAACTGAAAAGCCGACAAAATCATATGGGAACTTGAGCCCAGCTGCTTGATTCTGGCATAAACAAGCCGCAATTTTTGGTGCAATAGCTTAGTTAATTCATAATTTGTTATTTGTATAATTTAATACATCATTTACATTTTATTTTATAATCTTTTGCCCACTTATATTTCTGTTTAAAAGTTTCTGTGGAATTTCTATTTCTAAAGTTCTAGCTACCCCTTTTAAGGGTTTTTAGCCGAGAGTTTATATATGTATATGTATGATTATATATTGTGATTCCCTATAAGGGGTAGCCAGAGCCAAGGAATTATAAATTCCTCAGCCACTTTTGGAAGTTGTGTGGGGAAAAGATAGTAAAATAAAGGTTTTTGGTGATGGGTCTCCAACCGCATCGCCCAAAAATCCAATAAAAAGCCCCAATACCCTTAGTGGCTTCTTACGACACCCGTGGGTAGGAAGGGGTAGCGACATTCTAAGCCGGCACTACACGGCAAACTATTACTACATACTAGATGATTATATCGTCGAGATATCACAGGGTTGTACCTTTCTAGGCCCTAGGGCAGGTGTTGTAAGAGGCTACTGAGAGGGGCTTTTTAATAATTATCAGGTGATGTAGCTTAAGACGATACCATCACTGACCCTCCTTTATTATTTAGTGTGGTTAATAAATTTAAGGACGATCGCGATAAGTCACGACACAGTAAGACCTAATAGAGAAAGAGCTCAAGAAGGCAGGCGTTCCAAGGGTGAACAATAAAATGGCGAATTTGAAACATGGATGAATGGGAATAAAGCTCAAGAGTTTGGCCAGGATCCTACAAAGCGACGATCGGTAGTCGCTGGTTACCCCAATAGTGACTAATGACGTGAATATATTGTATGTATGTATTTTCCTATGTTTTTGCCACTCAACTTTTTAAGCTCTGCCAACCGTTTTAAGCGATTTAAAGACGGAAGTAAAGGTGGTGGTGGAAGGTGGGTGTTTTGCCAAATAAACGTACTCTTTTTTCTTCACTGAACAAAAACTTGTACTAACTTCACTATTGTAAAACAAAACTCGGTAATCTTATATAACCCCATTTTCATTTAAAATTCACAAAACCTATACAGTAGAATTTGCCAAAGTGCGGGTCGGCTTGCCTGTGAAGGGAAATATACAAAAGTATAAAGTTTTGAGCAGAAGTCAAAACGCAAACTTATCTTTGTTTTTCGTAGTATTTTATATACTTGTACATTGTACAATGCACATTTACTCTTTCTTGTTTTAAAAGTTAGAGGGGGTAGGGCACACATTACCACTTTGGAAGTTTATGTCTTTTAAATCTCAATGCCTTTTTATAAATACCAATACTGTAAGTATTTTTTTTTAAAAAGGTCCATGAATGAATAGTCCCGCATTTTTTTATATTCTTTTCATGGTGTTCACATCTACACGTCTTAATGTATGTCGAAGTGTATATTATTTCGCCATTCGGCCACGAAACACTAAAAAATCAGCCAACAGACCCTCGTGATCATAGATCGTTCCAAAAAGGTCTAACGCCCGACCTCGAATAACGTTGCTTCGTAATTTATTCATCTTGTTCACAACACAACGGATGTTTTGCTCGCCCCAAACAGATAACTACATTATTCAGCGCCGTTGACCACGTGACCTACAGCCTCGTACTTGACTGTTTTGTGGAGCGATTGATGGTGAATCTTGGACGTGCTTTTCAGTGTTTAAGATGCTTTTACTTTAAGGTTCAATATATCTTATAATTGATATGACTTATATTATGTGAAGAACATCATTTCTTACTAGGACTATTTGTGTAACCTTTGGGTGCCTAAGTGCTAAAAAGTGCCTTATTAGATGGAAAAATATGTTATAATTTTAATGATATTTTATTCGCTGTTCACCAACCGCTAAACTACAATAATTACATAAATAAATTTTATAGCTCAGTAGGAACACCACCGATTTACGTACAGGAGAAATGAGTTCAAATACTGCGACGGAATTACATCAGTGTGTCCTTTTAATTCATATGTGTAGTTAATTTATCAAGACCGTTAACGATGAGTTAAAACATCGTGAGGAATAAAATGTTGTATTGTGTTCGTAATAAAAGGGCGATACACTTGCCCCTTATGTCACTGTTCAAGAAAAACGTGCATACTATGAACACCAGTTGACAAATATGTTACGTGATGTTCACTTGTATTAGTACCTTTGCAACCCTTTCGCGAATTTACGGCATTGTATCGTAGTTTGAGGATTATATATCATAATAAAAATAAAAATAAATCAATGATGAGTATTCTCAAAAGTAAGTTGTGTAGTGTCGGCTTAGAATAGCACTACCCCATTTCTTCCGGTGGGTGTACGTAAGAGGCGACTAACGGTATTGGGGCTTTTAAGGGATTTTTGGGCGATGCGGTTGGAGACCCATCACCAACAACCTTTATTTTACCATCTTTTCCCCACTCAACTTTCCAAACGTGGCTGAGGAATTTCTAATTCCTTAGCTCTGGCTACTCCTTCTAGGGATTTATAGCCGTGAGTATATGTATGTATGTATGTATGTTTGAGGATTATCTAATTAAAAAAAGTTGCGCTACTGGAAAAAGGGCTTCATTGTCCATAGTTTTTAGGGTTCCGTACCAAAAGGTAAAACGGGACCCTATTACATCGCTGTCTGTCTCCAAGCTGAATGTCAAAATTGTGATAGCTAGAAAGCTGAAATTTTCACAAATGATGTAGGTATTTCTGTTGCCGCTATAACAGCAAATACTAAAAAAGTTAAAAAAATAATCAAGGGGGTCTCCATACAACAAACGTGTTATTTTTTCGTATTTTTTTGCTTCATTTAATATTAATAACGATAATAAGTAGATGCTTCAAATTTTCCCAGAATATTAACTTGTATATCACCTTCCAAAATAAATAATTAAATAACAGTAAAGTGAATATCAAAGGTAGACTCCCATACCAAACACATAATTTTCTATTATAGATGATAGTTTCGCCATTCATAGTTCATAATCACTTTCACGCAACTCTGTCAAACAGACATCCATGAACAAATTGAAGAGCCATGGAGAAGCTACACAACTGTCGCTTCTCGGACACCTCTAGAGATTCCGAACCAGTCAGTGTTTTCCCCGTTTACTCTTACACACGCACTAGAATCCTCATATATAGTGATACCAAAGCACGTAAAAGTTGAGTCCCCAAACCGAACTTGGATAACACCTCCCATAAACACTTTCTTACCACCCTATCATATGCGTTTTTAACACGCTTATATATTAGCTTCACCTGTTTGTATGTATGTCCGTATGTATGTATGTACGTACGTATGTAAACGACTCCTTTAAACTCGATTTTGACCTACTTTAAACGGACCGATTGATTTTAAAATTTGAATACTTATCGAGAATCAGGGACAATATAATAATTTCAAATGTTCATTCCGCTATCCTGATTAGTATTAGTAGTATTAATTAGATGAATTTCAAATCATTCAGTACTAGAAAGCATGGTTTGCCCGATAGGCGAAAAATATGGCACAGAGCGCCCCACGCTTTTTCACACCAGTATTTTTTGCTCATTACCGTTTACACTTTTTAGTTTGATGTGCTTTAAAAGCGTGTTTTTTAGATTTTTATTTGAACCTTATTTAATTTTAAATCTTTTTGTTCATGAAAACCTCATATGGGGATTATTACTAATAAATAAAGAATAAATAAAGGAAAGCTAAATTTCGACACAGGCGGGATTCGAACCCGCGACCACAGGTATACGCCCCCGTCGCTCTTGCCAATTGAGCTACCGTGTCAATGGCTGCCAGCGCGAAATTCTTCTATCCTTTATTTCTTTTACACGTTTTTGTAGTGTTTGCGTTTCCTACCTCCGAATTTTTTTTACTAACTCGGAAGGCCACTTGTCTATCTTTTCAGATAGACAAGTGTGTCGAAATTTTGCTTTCCTTTATTTATTCTTTATTTATTAGTAATAATCCCCACACGAGGTTTTCATGAACAAAAAGATTTAAATTATGTGATAGTCGGGCGTTTTCAACATTTGCATTCTAACTGAAAAGATAGACAAGTGGCCTTCCGAATTAGTAAAAAATTCGGAGGTAGGAAACGCAAACACTACTAAAACGTGTAAAAGAAATAAAGGATAGAAGAATTTCGCGCCGGTATACCCGAGGTCGCGGGTTCGAATCCCGCCTGTGTCGAAATTTAGCTTTCCTTTATTTATTCTTTACTTATTTAATTTTGTTGTGTGTTAATTTGCGAAGCGTAAATTCTGCGTGAAGCCTGTTTGAATTAATTGCAGACATACCTATAGCTGCTAAAGGTTAGCGCGCTGTACCCACGTTAAACAAAGTTATTTCATCCAGTGAGTCAATCCTGTACTTGTGTCGAACCAAACCACACCAAATAGCATATTGAACTTAACTGCATAATTTACAAACATGTTTAAGTTCCGTTTTACGTCCGCGTAGAACTTTTACGTTCAAGCGATTACTTTCGAGTACCAACTCGTTTATTCAAAATGTTTTATTCCAGACGAGTGGTTCTTTATTATCACCTTTTATAAAATCATCTCAAGAATAACTTGAGATGATTTTATAAAAGATTGTTATTTTATATTTTCAGCTTGTTTCTTTTTAATTAAGTAATCATATTGTACGAAGATTTTCGTTTATTGCAATAGACTATAATACATTTTTTTTCATACATTACTTGTGGATAGTCCCTGCTTCGCGCGCGTAGTGTTATACTTTGAATACTGTATTGCTATTGAAGGCTGAAGGTGACGTTCATTGAATAATATTAATATAGATATAGGAGAAAAGTATCCCATGTCGTTATATTCAGCCAAATCGGTCCCGCTTTTCGTAAGTTACAATAAGTGTAACTATTACAACTTTCTTTTACATTATATATATGGATTGGTTAAAGATAAGATTATTTACTATTAATGTTGCTTTTTTAATAACGATTTATTAAGACTATAAATAAACTAAAGAAATAAAATAGTTGCTATTAAAATTGATCTGTCTCAGATACCTAAACATGGAAATAGGAAAAAGACTGAATCTAAACAAAATTATATAACACATATATAATAAGTATGAAGAATAAAAGAGCATGTATGAAAGGATTGATGGATGTAGACGAAGCAAGAGAGGTTTGTATAGTAATTATATTTCTATGGGTTTGTAGGTTTGCCAGGATCGTACGAAGTGGCGATCGATATTCTCTGCCTACCTCAACGGGAATTAACGGCGTCAGTATATGTATGTAAGTATGTACAAATTATGTAAGCATGTTTTACGGTGATTTCGGTTTATTGTAACAGACTATGATAAATTTATTTTTCTTACATTACAAGTGGATAGTCTTAGCTTCGCACACGTAGTGTTATACTTTGAATACCGTGTCTATAAGTATATAGACGACGTGATAGCTCAATGGGTATAACACCGGTTATCGTGCAAGCGACTAGTGTTCAAATCCCGGGTCGGGCCTACACCAATTTGTCTTTTCTAAAGACATATGTGTGGTTTATTTATCATGGTTGTTAACGGTGAGGGAAAACATCGTGAGGAAACCCACATGGCTGAGTTGTACTTAGTCATGTGACAGTGTATTCGTACAAAACGGCGATAGGCCTGCCCCCAATCACGTGAGTACACTGTCCATGCAAAACGTGGGTACTCTAAACACCAGGTGACAATGTCACGTGATGTTCAGAAGTATTAGTACCACTGCCAACCCCTTCGGGGATATTCGGCGTGAACGTTTATGTATTTATGTGTCTATAAGTTAACTATTAGTAAAAAAATATATATGGGTCATATATGAATATATATATATATATACATACATACATATACTCACGGCTGTAAATCCCTAGATGGGGTAGCCAGAGCTAAGGAATCACAAATTCCTCAGCCACTTTTGGAAGTTGCGTGGGGAAAAGATGGTAAAATAAAGGATGTTGGTGATGGGTCTCCAACCGCATCCCCCAAAAATCCCTTATATGAATATATATATATTTGTCCCACATATATATAGTATCCTATGTCCTTTTCCTGGTTCTAAGCTGGTTCTTCACCAATTTTCAGCCAAATCGGTTCAGCCGTTCGAGAGTTATAGTAAGTGTATGTGTAACTATTAAAACTTTATTTTATATGCATCCATACTATTATTATTTCGGAAAACATTATTATTTAATATTACAAATGCGAAAGTAACTCTGTCTGTCTGTTACGCTTTCCCGCTTAAACCTCTCGAACGATTTTGATGAAATTTGGGACAGTCAATCTTTAGACCACCAGAAAGAATATAGGCTATTTTTTTATTGCAAAAGTAAGGAATGAAGAGGTTAAAATAGGGGTTGAAAGTTTGTACCGCATTATTTAATTTTTAAAGATATACCCATAAAACTTTTTATTTAAACACTTGATAAGAAACAAAAAAAAACATTTGTTCTAGCGTTTTTGGAATTACACCCTGTGAGGGGATGAAATAGGGGTTGAAAGTTTGTATGAAGTTCGTCGTTTTTTTTAATTTGGGCACTAAATAAGAACCAAAAACTCGTTTGTTCTAGCATTTTGTAGTTTTGACCAGTGTGGGGTGAAACAGGGGTTGAAAATTTGTATGGGTGTTCGCAATTTATGAAGATAAAATCATGTAACTTGGTCCGTAGAATTACCGAAATTCGAACAAGATGGAATGGATTCGGAACGGGAACTACGAATCCAAACTTTTTGTATACTTAATATGGACTGCACCCTATCACGTGAGTACACTCTGTCCAAGCAAAACGTGGGTACTCTGAACAAACAACGTGATGTTCAGAAGTATTAGTAACTCTGCCAACCCCTTCGGGATTATCCGGCGTGCACCTTTGAGTCTTTGCAGTTAATATAAAAATTAAAAGCACGCAGACGAAGTTGCGGGTACCAGCTAGTATTATTATAAGGATAAGATTGCAACAATGTTGCATTTAATGAGGTGTAATTAAGAGTAAAATTAAACTCTTAAAATTAAAGAGCTACAGTCAAAAATGGTTTGTCTCAGCTGCTTAAATGATCTTAGAAAACAATATTGAAATTAAACAATATATCTCTTATATGGTTTGAAAACCCGATCTTGTCAAATCGAATGATCGTAGCAATTTGCAGCGCTGTAAAATGGACTCGTCTCCGACTATAAATTGGGTTGACCGTGACCGCCTCTAATAAAATTACTCTCGTGTTTCCACCGAGATAAGTGCTTGTAAGTTTGCCATGCTCTTCAAAGATGCATATGTTTCAATTTCGTTTCAACCACACCGTAGGGAAGTGGGGAGCACCACTGCCTTCCATGCACAGAGGAGGGTTCAAAACCTTAATCGAGCCTACATTAAAATCATTTGTGTGATAAATTTTTCGTGGCTCAGAAACTCACATGGCTAAGTTGTACTAAGTGAAAGTGAATTTGTACAAAAACGGCTTTGGGGATTTGGGGCTTGAACGTTTGAGTTTCATGGTCATATATAGTTGCAATAATATTTTGACAACGTCCTTGGTCCAGACTCGCTAAAGGATCCAGAGGTTGTAGGTTCGAATCCCGCTGAGAATAATCATATGCGATGAATATAGAAGTCCGTTTCTTAGTCACAGTAGTCATTTATATGTAGTTTGTATAAATGATTTGTAATATAATAATAAATAATTTGAATTTATACTATTTTCTTGGGACTCACTTGACGTGTTTGTTATATCAAAGTATATTGTATAGAAAAGAATAAAAAATATAGTGAAACCAATAATTAAACATAAATTTACAAAATCTATGCTTAGTTATTTATTTAATTTAATAATTTATATGCGGTAGGTGACTGAAAAATTATTTTGCTGTGTAGTGTCGGCTTAGAATAGCACTACCCCATTTCTGCCGGTGGGTGTGCGTAAGAGGCGACTAACGGTATTGGGGCTTTTAAGGGATTTTTGGGCGATGCGGTTGTAGACCCATCACCATTTACCTTTATTTTACCATCTTTACCCCATTCTACTTTCCAAAAGTGGCTGAGGAGTTTCTTATTCCTTATCTCTAGCTACCCCTTTTAGGGATTTACAGCCGTGAGTATATGTATGTATGTATATGTATGTGACTGAAATGGTGAAGCACATTGTACGAAAACCTACTACAGGACGGCGCAGTGTAAAAGGCCACATATTTTCCTTTTTCTTACTTTAGACCTCCTAATAGCTTTAGTCAACATTTCAGAAGTTTGTCTAACTGATCGTAACCACTATAATAACATCCTAAGTTTTCAATAACTCTAAGGAAAGTTCCAGAACTAAACGACTACTAGTACTTTTATCAACTTCCAAAAGTTGCTGAGGAATTTTTCATTCCAAAGCTCTGGCTACCCCGTTAAGGGATTTATAGCCGTGAGTATATGTATGTATGTATGTATGTACTTTTATTTTTTTCG
>OY755191.1:8621277-8923277 GCA_963576735.1 Bedellia somnulentella | reverse complement strand
AAAACCAAATCTTTACTAATTTACATATAACATACTAGATGGCGCCAGTAGTTGCATCCTACATCACGTAATGATTTATTTTTAGATTGTTATAAATACTTCATAGCGTTTTATTCCAAAATTTGCTATTAAACGGAAATACTGAACCGTTCATTAAAGCGCATTCAAAATCACCAAACTACACTGTTTAGGGAGTGCTATAAATTTAATAAATTGAAAACATTGCGCTGAATTTCACAATGCTTGAGCAGTGACTGAAGAAAGAAACCTCAGATATTTAAAAAAACAACGCTACCCGTGCGAAGCTGGGACGATCCACTAGTTAAGAATAAATTTACTAAATCTATGCTTAGTTCTTAAGTTAGAATTTTAAATAAGGTACGAGTATATTTATTTATTTAATTTAATAATTTATATGCTCAACTGAAAACAGATTTTGCTGTGTAGTGTCGGCTTAGAATAGCACTACCCCATTTCTGCCGGCGGGTGTTCGTAAGAGGCGACTAACGGTATTGGGGCTTTTAAGGGATTTTTGGGCGATGCGGTTGGAGACCCATCACCATTTACCTTTATTTTACCATCTTTACCCCATTCTACTTTCCAAAAGTGCCTGAGGAGTTTCTTATTCCTTAGCTCTGGCTACCCCTTCTAGGGATTTACAGCCGTGAGTATATGTGTGTATGTGACTGAAATGGTGAAGCACATCGCACGAAAACCTACTACAAGACGGCGCAGTGTAAAAAGGCCACATACGAGGTGGACCGACGACAGGACTTGTAAAAGACAGGAAAGCTGATAGTTCGGGGCAGCACAGGGTCAGTACAACAGTTGAATTATATTGGCTGATTATGATGAATATTCTCAAAAGTAAGCTGTGTAGTGTCGGTTTAGATTAGAACTACCCCTTTTCTTCCGGTGGGTGTACGTAAGAGGCGACTAACGGTATTGGGGCTTTTAAGGAAATTTTGGGCGATGCGGTTGGAGACCCATCACCAACAACCTTTATTTTGCCATCTTTCCCCCACTCACATTTCCAAAAGTGGCAGAGGAATTTCTAATTCCTTAGCTCTGGCTACCCCTTCTTAGGATTTATAGCCGTGAGTAATATGTATGTATGTATTCTCAAAAGTTAATCATATGTATGTGTTTTTTTTTATACTACTATTTGTTTGTAATAGTTATTAAAAGGCATTATACTCTTAACTACTGAAGTTCGATTCTTTTAACTTTGATCAATAAATAATCGTATAGTGAGTTTGGTGCCATTATTTTGTCTTGCTTCTCTCATACAATACTTTACTAAGGCCTAAGTGATAGTTTCTGCAGAAGAAGATAGTTTTCAATGTATATATTTTCTAAGATTATGATGCTAAAACATTTTCCTTTTTCTTACTTTAGACCTCCTAATAGCTTTAGTCAACATTTCAGAAGTTTGTCTAACTGATCGTAACCACAATAAAAAAAAACTCTTTATTGCACAACACAAAAAAACAACAATTACAAAAAAAAAACGGTACAAAAGCCAAAGTACAACTGGCGGTCTTATCGATCTCTTCCAACAACCCATGAATGGAAAGATTTGCTGGATTATAAACATGTTCGGTAGATAATAAATAAAGGAAAGAAAAATTTCGACACATTTTTTTTATTTACGTCACTAACCTGAGCAAACAAGCAAACTCTAATTTCATTACTTTACGTGGGCAAACACAGTGGATGCAAGGGTAAAGCGACGGTCTCAGATCGACCGACTAGTGTTCAAGCCTCAACACTGCGATGTCTTAAGTATAGCTGCGCTACGGGGTTGGTCGCGATGGCTACAAATATAGTGAAATGTTCGACGTGTAATATAGTGATTTGTGAACTGTTAGCGTTTATTCAAAATAAAATAGATATTATGGATGAAGAGAGCTTAGTGAGACTGTGTTTATCAGCCTTTCGAGAAGATATTATTCAGCAAGGGAAGAAGTTATTATTTGAGTCGGTGTCTACTCGGATTAGAAACATCACAAGGAAAAACAGCGGAAAGTCCGAGAGGAACCTATATGACATTATATAGCTGTTTAAACAAACTGATCCTGAGTTTGTGCCTATATTTGTTGCAAAAGATCTCGACAAGTTGCCTGCGGTAGGTTTCGATCATATTGACGTATCTCGCTTATTGAAAGATATTTCTCGATTAGAAAGTGAAATGAGATTAATGAAGCAGGTATATGTCACAAATGAACAGCTAGCGGATGCAAAATATGAAATACTACAACAATTGAGATGTCATCCATCGCTCAATAACAGCACTGTTGATAATATAACCCGAAAGAGAGGTGGTGACGGAGGCGGTTTAACGAGTAGCTCTTTTTGCGACAGTGGACCGATGGGATTGCTACCTCACTCACAGAACACTGTACCCGATTGTGGAACTGTAAACTTGAGCGTCGATAACAATAATGCATCTAAATTAATTTCGCATCCTATTACCGAGCACGTATCACCGATCCTACCCTCTCTTACATCACCGTTGGCTGGCGTGCATAAAATGACAGAAGTGTCTTTGGTGACAACGGCCGGGGGCAGCACAAGTGCTCCGAAAGCGAGCGAGACAGTTGCATCAAGCGCAACTGTAAGCAAGAGTGGGACAGCGGCCCAGAGTTACACGCCAGCTAGAAGGCAGTCTAAGCTACGAGCGTCTGGAGTTAAGAATATAGCGGAAATTGTTAACACAGAAAATGAGTGGAAAAAAGAAGAGAGGCCGCAAGAATGGCTCCTAGTGCAAAGAAAGCGATTAAGAAATCAGTTGATGGGGTCGAAAGGAAAGGCAGTATTAAATTCCACTGATAAATTTAAAGCTGCGGATATAAAATTCCGTTATTCATAAATAATGTTGATAAACAGACGAGTACTAAAGATATAATAGACTATATACAGCAGAAAACTAATGTGACTGTGGCCCTAAAGAAAATTGATATGAGGAGGCCAAAACACTACGACGCGTATAAAATTTTTGTACCACACGCCAAGTTGTCTTTGTTCTTAGATGACGACTTATGGCCGGAGGGAATTCAATTTCGGAAATTTATTTATTTTAACAGAAATAAATATGATGACAAGGAGAAATTGTGTGACGGGAACTTACGAAATAACAATAATGAATATACACCCAACCATTAAAGATAAACGTAACGTCAGATTAGTGAGTTTTAACTGTAAGTCAGTATACCGCTCGGCTACGGATATTAATAAATTATGCCAAACTGCGGATATAGTTGCTTTGCAAGAGTTATGGGTGCAACCGCAAGAGGTTCCTTTCCTGGCCACATTGCACCCGGACTTCGAGTACACAGGGAAGTCGGCGATAGACGTAGGCGCCGGGTTGTTGCGGGGAAGGCCGTACGGCGGTGTGGGGCTGCTCTGGCGGAAGGGCGCGTTCGACTCGGTGTCCGTGGTGCAGTGCAACAGCGATCGTATCGCGGCTATTAAAGTTTCGCACGCGCAGCGCTCGTTCCTCGTACTTTCCGTATACTTGCCGACCGATGGTAGGACCGGGCAGGTGGACCACATCACAGAGTTCACGGACTGTATGGGCGAGATTAGTGCCATCATTGAAGACAACGGGTTAGACTCTGTATTTGTATTAGGCGATTTTAACGCGGACCCAAGTGCAAGGTTTGGAAGAGAACTTCAAAACTTTTGCAATGATCAGATGTGGCAGTGTGCGGATATTAAGTGTCTAGCGCTTAAAATGGTGACCCAATTTAAGTACCTGGGGCATTGGGTTACGGATACTCTTCGGGATGATATGGATATGGAAAGGGGACGTAGGGCGCTCTCGGTTCGAAGCAATATGTTGATCCGGAGGTTTGCTAGATGCTCTAAGCAAGTAAAATTAACACTCTTTAGGTCTTACTGCCAGTCTTTTTACACTTGTAGCCTTTGGATTAACCACACGAAGAAGTCCGAGAGCGTCCTACGGGTCCAATATAACAACGCTTTCAGGATGCTGTTGGGGCTGCCACGTTTCTGTAGTGCGTCAAGCATGTTTGCAGAGGCATACATGGATGGTTATCACGCCATCATACGCAAGCGGGTAGCCTCTCTGACGCGAAGAGTGCGGGGCAGCACCAACACCTACCTGAAAGTGATAGCGGACAGACTTGAAGGCCCATTAGTGTCACATGTGGTGAAATGTCATGTATTCCCTGTACACCACTGTGCCAAATAATTATATAACGTAACTTAATAACGAAATTTAATTTAATTTACTTTTTATGTTTAATTTAATATTATTATTATTTTTTGTGATATAATTAATTTAATAACTTAATTTTATTTTATTTACTTTTTATGTTTTTGTGGTTTTTGTGGTTAATGTAATTTTGATGTAATATGGATTTACTTAAATCTGAAATAAATGAATTTTGATTTGATTTGATTTTGACACAGGCGGGATTTTTCTTTCCTTTATTTATTCTTTATTTATTAGTAATAATCCCCACATGAGGTTTTCATGAACAAAAAGATTTAAATTATGT
The DNA here is from genome assembly GCA_963576735.1 of Bedellia somnulentella. NCBI lineage: Eukaryota > Metazoa > Arthropoda > Insecta > Lepidoptera > Bedelliidae > Bedellia > Bedellia somnulentella. Next base: position 8,918,751 of record OY755191.1, on the reverse strand, counting down.
TCGGTAGATGTCCAATAAATTAAACTGGTTTGCTTAAAAACTAAAATTATTCGTCAAACTATTATCTATCTATTTTACATATTACTAAATATTTATTAAGTCTACTAACTAACATCTAACATCTAACTATACTAAATACTAACATCCTAAGATCTCAATAACTTTAAGGAAAGTGCCAGAACTAAACGACTACTAGTACTTTTATATTTTTCGAATCACATTTTTGTTTTAACGTAATATAGTTGTTCCTATGCTTTCGTATTAAAATAATTTACTTCATATATCTAGCATTATCATCATCAGTCAATCGACATCCACTTCTTCCAGAGATTTTCACATATCTGTGTACCCTCATCCTTCGAGTTTCCTATTAAAAATACTAACGACCGATTTCTGAATTGAGTATTTCAGCTGAGAACAACTTAAGTATCGTTCTCTCGCATTGAAATCTTAACAACTGAATGAGACAAAACGTTCTCAGCTTGAATACTCAATTCAGAAATCGGGCCTGAAATACCTGAATTTTAGGAGTACCTTCGACCTATTCATATACTTCTTGCAATGTTACATTTAACAAAGTTATTTTGACTTGCCATTTAAAAACATACTGACTTTATATACAAGGATTTATTCATTCATGGATAGAAAATGTTTTGATCATAAGCTTAGGTAAAACGTAAGTTATTGAGAAAAAACATCTTCAATCGTTGTATCTCATGGTAAAGTTATGATGATAAAAGTAGGTGTTAATTTAGGTATCGGTTTCACAAACTAGTTTCCTGCCAAAGTAATCAAGTGTGAACGTTAGTATTTCAATAGTTCATTAAGTCCTTAGCACTAACACCTAGTGATTGATCTACTTACGCATTTCATGATAGCGGTTGTGGCAATTTTAGAAGAGATTTTAATTAAATTGCTTGAAGTTCTGTATTTAATTATGTATTTGGTTTTGAAATACCTAATTATACTACCGCCTTAGTTTCACTAGGGTAGGCAAATACTATTAAACGCCACTTTGTACGATTTTAGCAAATCTTTCGAGTTTCGTCTACACTCATAAACCATATATGTATAAGTTCTGTTTTTGGTCTGTTAAGAATTTTTTCGATTCGAAAAAATCGAAAAAAATCTTAACAGACCTAAAACAGAACTTGTACATACACATTCTCACGCTATTAATTACCATTGGAGTAGGAAGATACTATTGATCGCAACTTTGTACGATCCTGGCAAACCTCTCTAGCTTTGTTAACATCCATTAATCTTTTCATACATACTCTTTTAGTCTTCATGCTTCGGACGCCTGCTTTTTGAGCACACTCTCTATTTGGTCCCGGTGTGCCCTCTTTGGTCGTCCTCTACTCACATTACTCTCTCCCCATCTACCCCTCTCGATCTCTTTCCCCAATTTACTCTCATCCATCCACTCTATGTACCCAAAACATTCCTTTTTTTTTTGGAATAACATATTTCACTCCGCACCTTTCACGAATCACGTCATTTCTCACACGAAGTCTTACACTTATACATCTTTGTAAATTATGCAGTTACAATGTGCTACTAAAAAAAAGTAAATTAATCAAACATAATAAAAACAAAATACACAGAGGTTTATTTCTGGAGCCAAACGCACGTTTATATCCTTATATAATTAGTTCCCACTCCAGCTTTGAACGAATAGTAATATATTTTAAACATCTCAGGTTTATTCAATCACTCATCCCTTATGAAATTTAGCGTGGAAATAGATATAGATAGATAGCATTTGTTTTTTCTGAAGGAATGAAAGAATTTCAAAATTTGCTTAAGTTGTTTCGCAGCCTATCCTCTCTACATCCCATTCATTTTATGTGATCCAAGCCAAACTCTCAAACTACATAATTCGTTAATCTTTTCATTCATTCATTCTTTCTTCGGAGGTCTGCCTTTTTGAGCCTGGTCTCTATTTAATTTAAATATGACCTTCGTTTTTGTCCCTATTTGACAGTATCAATCACATGGTTGATGATTAAATTTTTTATCTCATTTATTTCTTTTATTTAAATTTTAGTAATTAATTAATATCTTAAATCTTATTCTACTTACTAGTTTTACTGGAATCACTGATGTAAATTAAACTGGTTGTAAAGGTTTGTATTCCTTGCTACGTCTAAGAGTTATAAATGCCGTGCAATATTGCCAACCCCAATCCTCTTTCGACATTCCATTTCTGTCTTTGACAGTTTGTACCGCAAACACTAATTTCCGTCATCACCGCAAAGATGGATGTTAGTTTAAATCTCGAGTTGTTTATTAATAGGGACTGCTGAAACCACTTTATCTGCTATATGAAGGGCTGGACCTTACTCTTAATAAGGTGATTATATCAGTCTACTACAATGGCCTTAGGGTTGGCAGACTTAAAATCCTATTAACATAATAGAGCCAAAACTGACTTTATCTCGGTACATGTTAATTATTGGATGATGAGTTGATCTTAGCCTGCAATATCTTAACCAAAATTAAACTTGTGAGTACCGGAAATCGAACCTGAGAATAATCTTCAGAATCTTGAGTGAAAACCATAAACAGTTGTACGATGAAAGTAGTCAGTTCTATTAAGGTTATCAAATACATTTATTGTACAGCGAACAATATAAAATAAGTCTTTCATGAAGTTTGTTATGAAGTTATTCGTAACTGCAACGAGAAACCAATAGATTATATGACGACTATATTTGCTATAAGCAAATTACTTTTACGTTATTTGATTTTGTGTCCAATATATTTTTTTCACCAATATTTTTTCACCACGAATTTTCAAAGTACGCAACAGTTATAAAGAACCTAGTATTAAGAGATAAGATTAAAAATACAATTACAAAAAAACTCCTATATCAAAACAAGAAACAAAACAAGTGTAAATATTTAAAAGCGAAACCTAACTATGAAATACTGTAGCATTAACGTTCAAAACATTTCTATTCCACAAAGAAACGGCTTATTCTTACAATAAAATTCCTTTCAACGTCGTTTATGTAAACCCGAGACTTTGTACAGTTCAGGATGTGAACTTTGAACTTTGTCAAGTATATAACTTCCAACGTCATGAACTTTTACATTTATGAACTTAACTAAGATGTGCTGTCGGTGAAATCTGAACAACCTTTGTTTTAATATTTCTTCATTTTGGAGAAGGTTCCAAGAAATTCCTCCTACTTTTTCTTAACGTCTTTTCTGTGAAGTGAAAATAATAAAAGAGCATGTATTGATTATTCGCCCACGGAGAGTTAAGCGTTGCACACGTGCGTGTTTTTTACGTAAATACTGTATTTAACTCACGGCTTTAAATATTCAAAGGGGGTAGCCAGAATTCAGAACTACATTTACGTCAGTCACTTTTGGAAGTTGAGTGGGAACTTTTGCAAAAAAAAATTACTTGAAAAGCCCCAATACCCTGGGTTGCCTTATACTACACCCAGGGGATAAAATGATTAAGTTCTTAGCTTTTATTAGCTTCTTATCTAATCCTAAGTATTTTATTATATTTAAGTATACGCATACATAATATTTTACACACTTATTAAGGATCGATGCTAATGCATTAATTAAATAACCTTAAAGCAGAGCATAGAGTTTTTTTTTAATAATAACACCTTGTGTGTTAAGCTTTGTCAAAAAAAAATACCTTAATTCATACAAAAAGTCAAGCCAAGGGTAGCCAGAGCTTCGGAATAAGAAATTTCTCAGCCACTTTTGGAAGTTGGATAGGGAAAGGTTATTAAAATAAGGTTTTTGGTGATGAGTCTCCAAACGCATCACCCGAAAATCAGTACTCCAAAAGCCCCAATACCCTCAGTTTCTTCTTACGAACACCCATGGGAAGAAAAGGGGTTCTAAACTAACACTACAAAACAATAAATAAGCATGAATTTTTATTATGTACTAATTTACCTCTATAATAATATATCTAGTTTACCAATCTAAAGTTATTTATTTCTAAAGAATATCAAAATTAACTTAAATAACAAACTATTGGTTAATACATAACTTTTATCTAGAACAAAAGCAATTAGCTTTGGACTTTTATTAGAAAAATGATTTTGCTTTAATGAAGATGCTCCTTGTAGAAAAAGTACTTGTTATTGTATTTCTTTATTAATGTTGCGTCAGTAGTCTAAGGGTTAGAGTGTTTGGCTTTCGATCCGGAAGTCTGGGTTGGATTCCTTGAGTTACCCTGTATTTATTTATTGTGGGATTAATTGTATGATTTCGTGATTTGGAGGGCGTACTAAGATGTCGGTCTCAGCTATATACGGTAGCAGTTCTCACGTCAGACCTAACGACCCACCCCCTTTCCACCCCTTACTTGATCAGTAAGGTGAACTTTAATCAGTTCAAGTCTCTCCGTGAAACATTTAAAAGCTTATAATTAGCATGTTGTTTGCTCATGAAAACCTCATGTAGGGATTATTACGAATAAAAAAAGGATAAATACACGAAAAAAAATACACTAGAGCTCAATTGGTTGTCGTGGGTTCGATCCCCACTGGTGTCGAAATTTTTCTTTTCTTTATTTATCCTATATTTATATTGATTCGTTCATAATTTTAGTAAATAATAGAAAAAGTGTATTGATATGATATACAGAAAAACTCGCTTTAGAAGCACTTCAAGCTAGAAAGAAAAAAATAATTACTAATGAAAAACTGAAAAGATAATGAACTGAAAATACTAGTAGTATTGTGAAAAAGCTTGGGGCGCTCTGTGCTATATTGAATGTGAGTGATAGTGAATTAATTTGTACTTTGTATTTAGAAGTGCTTTTAGTGCCGTGTAATGTCGGCTTAGATTAACAGTACCCCATTTCTACCCGTGAGTGATCGTAAGAGGCGACTAAGGGTATTGGGGTTTTTTAAGTGATTTTTGGGCGATGTAGTTGAAGAACCGTCACCAAAAACATTTGTTATTACCATCTTTTCCCCAATTAACTTCCAAAAGTGGCTGAGGCATTTCCATTCCAAAGCTCTGGCTACCCCATTAAGCGATTTATTGCCGTGATTGTAGATATAAGAGCCTCGATACTCTTAGTCGCCTCTTACGACCACCCATGAAGAAATGGGGTAGTGCTTTTCTAAGATAAAATAAATGATATACTAACAAAGTACAAAGGCAAGTAATAGGCTCTAAACTGCCTGTTCCAATATCGCAATAATAATTTAAAGATTGCTGTTCTTCTTATCGCGATTTGGCAACGCGATTAAAAACATCATTCATAAATAATTTTGTCATGTGCATCTCTGCAAGTTTTGAAATTTTTCATGGATAAAGGTAAAAAAAAAAAAAAATCAAAAAGTTTATTTTTCAAAATAAAGTTAAATACTAACATTTTTTGAACGTCAAAGTTTTAAATTAATCGTTAATCCGTTGCTTCGGAAGGTGTTCGTAAAGAGAAGAAGCAACAAAGAAACTCTTTACATTCACATTTTTTCATTTTTTCAAAATATGGTTTGTACAATTTCAGTTTATAAACATGTTTTTACTTTACAAAAGATTTTCTATGCGACCAAACCAAACGTTAGTTTGACATAATTAAAATAAATTGTCCATCACAAAAACCAATCACATAACGTGAGAAGAAAAATCCTCACCAGACAATTATTCCTAGGAATAACGAGGCTTAATAATATAATAGCTTTACGGACATGGTCATGTGCGCGTTGGGTCCTTGTCGTTTAAAAAATCTTGAACACTGTAGTAAGATTTCTTTAAAAGCATGGCTTTAATTGCATTTTTAAAAGATGCCACAGGCAATTCCAATATGTCAGAAGGGAGTTTATGGAACATTTTCAGGGATAGTCCCATAAAGGAGTTACTTACTTTATTAAGTCTCCACTTCGGTACGTTAAGTTTCTCCTTATTCCGAGTGTTAACAGTATGCCTATCACTAACTTTACTAAATTGGCCTATATTCTTTTTGGCATACATTAAATTCTCAAATATGTATTGGCAAGGGACAGTTAAAATGCCAATATCTTTAAATTTTTCGCGCAACGAATACCTCGACCTTAACATGTAAATAGATTGGATAGCTCGCTTTTGTAAGACAAAAACTTTATGAAAATCAGCCGCTTTACCCCATAATAAAATACCGTACGACATAATACTATGAAAATAACTGAAATAAACAATGCGAGCTGTTTCTATGTCGCCTATTTCTCTAATCTTACGCACGGCATACGCTGCTGAGCTCAGCCTTTTAGAAAGTGTTAGTATATGGGGTCCCCATTGCAACTTAGAATCGATTATTATCCCTAGGAATTTTGTCTCTTTCACTAATTCTACTTTTTCACTGTCAATAACAATATTTGCGTCAACTTGCCTAACATTCGGTAAAGTAAATTTAATACATTTAGTTTTTTTGGCATTCAGAACCAGGTTATTTACAGTAAACCAATGCAATACCAGTGAGATAGCTTTATTTACGTCGTCAAGAGATGTAGAGGATCTCGCTACATTAAATATTAAAGATGTGTCATCTGCAAACATAACTATCTCAGAATACTTTTGTACCATAAATGGTAAATCATTAATATAAATCAGAAACAGTAATGGGCCAAGTATAGAACCTTGAGGAACGCCCATCTCTATTTCCGATACTTTCGACGTGGTTCCATTAATATCTACCTTTAAAGTTCTTTTATCAAGATATGATGCCATTAATTTCAGTGCTTGCTCGTCAAAACCGTAATATTTAAGTTTAGACAACGCTATTTCCTTTTTTACACAATCAAAAGCTTTTGTGAGGTCACAAAATATACCTAACGCATCCCGGGAGTTTTCCCATGAATTAAAAATATGTTTCATTAGTGACACTCCTGCATCTACAGTAGACCTACCTTTAGTAAAACCATATTGCTCGTCATGGAATATATTATTTTTATTGAAATACTAGCTTTTTGCCCCGCGACTTCGTCCGCGTGGAATTCATTTTTTGCATCCAGTTTACATAATACCAAAATACCGAAACACTATCTCAACTCTGTGTTTTATATTTATAATCCCGCGGGCGTTGTTAATGACATAAAGGACATCGAGACTTTTTAAGTGATTGTTGGGCGATTCAGTTTGTGAAGCATCACTAACAACCTTGTTTAAACTATCTTTTATTAATCTATTTCCAAAATTGGATGAAGAATTAGCATCTCTGAATACCCTTTTGAATACCTTACCTCTGGCTACACTTTTATGGCATTTATGGTTGTTAGCATATACTCATGAATGATTGATAGATGGATTTCATAAATTCAATCGCACCAAGTTTTATTATAAAATGTAAAAAAAAACTCTATATTAACTTTCATTTGCTATATCAACCCGTTAGGTGTTGAGTTCCAAAAATTCCTTTTTAATTGTTCATAAGAATCATGAAACAAATATACCAAGTTTTTATGTTCAGAAATGAAAATATCTTTAGTAAGTACAGATACGGATAGTAGTTTGGCGCTGCGGCGGCGGCCCGGTGCTGCCCCCTACACTGACCGTTGATGATATTGGGAGAACTTGCAGCGATTGCTCGGCAATATAGGGATGATTAGTGGTGGATCTCCATCCAAAATAATCGCTAAATTGAAGGGATAGTGCTTGCTATTATTATATATAGTGCTATTTTAAGCTAACAAAACTTTTTTTTTACAAAAAGATTGAAATACCTGAGATATGAACCCGGGACGATTGATTCATAATAGTTCTAATTAAATATTCATAGTAGTTAGTTATACCGCTACGCCACGGAGACGTTACCGGGGCGGTGTCAAATTTTTATTACGCTTTATTTCATATAAGTCTTACTATTGATAAACAAATTTGTCATTTAAATGTTCATTTATTTTGATGAAAACTAATGAAACCCCTTCATCTTTCCAAAATGAACATTAACAAAGTGTCTGTTGTGAATTCCATCGATGATAAAAATAATCGCTGCAATATTTTGAGCCATATATGAGTTAAGGTTTTTTGATGTTACTATGAGAACTCTTGCGGATTCCTTAGTTTCAAGGAATCGTCGTCGTTTCATTTAGCTTCTAAATTTACATGTTTATATTCGTTTGCAATATAAGTAGATGTAAAAAAAATATATACGAAAAACAAATAGTACATCATCCCTCGGGAGTTTCTTATTTTCGGGGATCCATTATCGTACCATTAAGCTTCTAAATTTTGATTTTTATATTAGTTTACAATATTTTACTTTGTTTTAAACGATACACAGCGCCATCTCCAATGCATCCAGCAAGCAAACAATATTTTTGATATCCCGTGGGAACATATTTTTTTCCAGGATAAAAGTCCCTATCATTTAATTTAGACTTCTAACTACACGTCTGAAAAATTTCAAAGTAATCGGTTCAGTATTTACGGCGTGAAAGCGGAACAAACAAACAAACAAACTCACTTTCTCATTTATAATATTAGTATGGATGAAAGCATTTGGTTGGACATGATTTTCTCGAAAACCTTACTGAGAACTGGTAAAAGAGAAATAGGCCTATAGTTGGTAAAGTCCTGACTGTCTCCTGATTTATGTAGTGGGATGAGCCTACTTAACTTCATACAGTCTGGAAATTCTCCTATATCTATACATTTATTAAAAAGTATCGTTAAATGGGGAGCGATTATATTTATTATTCTGTTTATGAAGAAAACTGACATACCTGTTATGTCTTCGGTTTTTTTAAGATTAATGGTTTTAAAATTTTTAATTATATCATTACTGTCAACATACTTGAAAGAAAACTGTGCTGTTGTTTTGGTAACATTTTGTTCCAACAACTCAAGTGCTTTTTGGGGACATGAATTTAATTTCTCTGTTGTCTGAGTGGGGTATTTATAAAATGATTTTCAAAAATGTCAGCAATTTGTGATCTTGACTGTATCAGTTCATTATCTAATAATAAATTGAGATCATGCGGGGACTTTAGTTTTCCAGTTTCACTGTTAATTATTTTCCAGACAGTCTTACTCTTGTTAGAAGAATTCTTAATTTTATGTTTAATGCATCTAGATTTAGCTTCACCACAAACTTTTTTGAAAATTTTTGAATAATTTCTGACATAAATAATAAAATCTTAGTTGAAGTTATAGGACTTTTCTCTATAAATGTTATATAGGTGATCTCTACTTATTCTAATTCCAGCAGTGGCCCATTCAGCAAAAGAGCATTTTGTATTACATAGTATTACCTTAGTTTTAAAGATTTTGTTAAATTCTGTTTTTAGCTCATTGATGAAAGTTAGTTATAGAAAGGTAGTTAAATGTAATGAACATAAATATATTTTTAATAGCTACCAAAACTCATCTTACGGAAATATCCTTAACAAATCCAACCCTATTGATTGATATCCAGCCAGGATAGTACGAGCCGTGTTAAAACTAGTTATCGCGCGGGATAAAGCAGCGATCTCTTACGCACTTACTTAGTATCGTATACTAAGTAAGTGCGTAAGACCATCTCATTCTAACCGTTATCGTGTCGATAAAATAGAGCTCGTGCTTGCCCTTCTGAAGAGATAGAGTTCAATGTAACACGTTACTTTTTTTTCTTTGTTTCATTGTTAATACCACAATGAAAGTATCTACGATTGTAAAAATATCGCAAAAATTACAAATAACTATAGATATGATCGAAACACTTAAGAAAGTTTTATGAGATAACACAGACTTGTATCACTCTCTCGGGGAATCATCTCTAATACTATTTTTATTTCATTTCAGTTTATTTCGGAAAACTCAGTGAGACGCTACTATACTTTTTATTACGAATGTGTTAGTGTCAACGACACAACGAGGTCATTGACCCGCAGATGTCTGTGATTCCGTCCAGTCAGCATAATTCACGTTATTGGTCGTGTGCCAAAACATTGTTTTGTAAACAAAAGATGTTAAATTGCAAAAGCAAAACCACAAAGCGTTTATATTTTCACAATAATTTTTAAGTTCGTATAGGTCAATCAACTTCGATTTAATAAAATATGTTTTGTCTTATTTTTGCTTGAAAGCAATTCTGCAAAGTATCAAAACTGAAATTTCTATTAATATCTTATGAGAATATTCTTGAATTCAAAAAACTTAATTATATTTCCAAACAAAGAATGTTGCTTATTGTCGGTTTGTGTAGGTAAAGTTAACAGCATTTATTTTTACCTGATCACGTAAATACCTACATACAATATGTAAAATGTGTATATTGTCGAAAATAGAACCAACTCATTTCGTCTCGCGAGTATCGTGATTATTAGTACATGAACATACATATACTCCTGACCATAAATCTCAAAAAGGGGTACCAGAAATTTCAGAGCTAGAAACTCTTTAGCTACATTTAGAAGTTGATTGGGGATCAGATGGTAGAAATAAAGTTTCGTTCCTGATGGGTCTCAAACCGCATCGCCCAAAAACCACTTAAAAAAGCCCAATACGACACCCGTGGGTAGAATGCGGTAGTGGCATTCTAAGCCGGCACTACCCGACATCAACAATTACGGATTATAAGTGAATAGCTACAAAGATGTATAATGTGTTAGTCATACACAATATAATAATAATGTATTAGTATTCAAACTATGATGCTGACCTTCTGTAGCTTACCCTGAATAAAAATATTTATTTTATTTTATTTTACTCTACGTTTATGTTTATATTATTATTTAAAATGAGGACTAACAACGTGCTGTAGGTAGTAAAAATCGGATGAAGATTGCCCGCAGCAGACCTGTGGTCAAAGATATTTTTGGAAGTGAAAATCCGACGAGGACCTCTATTAGTAGATAGGAAGAATTATCATTTACGTTATAATCCTTCCAATGATGACGATAACCGTGAGGGAATGCGTTTTACTGCCGACTAGATATTCTGATTTATGTATTCGTACAAAACGGCGATAGGTCTGGCCGCTATCACGTGAGTACACTGTCCAAGCAAAACGTGGGTACTCTGAACACCAGGTGACAATGTCACGTGATGTTCAGAAGTATTAGTACCTCTACCAACCCCTTTGGGGATATACGACGTGAACGTTTGAGTTTGAATTTGAATAGATATACTGACTAATCTAGCTAAGTGAAAGTGTATCCAAACAGTACATCTGTTACTTAACAAGTTTTATTTGAATAAAAACTAGCCACTCGCAACGTAAGTAAATAAAGCGTAGACAATATTTTGCCTACCCGGCCATAAAATACTTCTGAATGGTTTTTAATTTAATTTTAATCTTAGTACAAAACACAAAGCCTTGTTTATTACGGTCTTAAAAATGGTTTTATAGTATTCTTTTATATCAACTTTCAGTAAAGATTGAAATTTAATTCTTATTTAATTAAGCACTGAAAGTTACAACTTTCTTATATTTGAAGTCCATTTTTACTATTAAATCATATTTGTAGACACTATTCTTTTTCAATTAACTTCTTCAATAGTGGGAAAGGTTGATCCCAAACGAAGTAAACTAAGGATTTAAAGATATAGAAAGAAAGAGAAAGAGAGACATTTACTCGCTGTACAGAACATGGAAAAGTAACATTGATAGAGAAAAAAATATAAAGCAACAAAACATTATTCAATACTCAAAGCAAGAAAACAAAAGTTAACCAGAAAAAACATACAAATATAATATTTAGAAGGCAAGGCCTCTGCACAGCGAAACGGTGCTGCCTCAGCATTACGTTGTGAGCTTTGGAAGCTCACACTGCACTGTCGCTCTATGTAGTATATATGAGATTTACTTATTTACATACATATACTCACGGCTATATTTCCTTAGAAGAGGTAACCAGAACTAAGGAATTATAAATTCCTCAGCCACTTTTAGAAGTTGAGTAAGGAAAAGATGGTAAAAATAAAGGTTTTAATGATGGGTCTCCAACCGCATCGCCCAAAACATACATACATACATACATATTCTCACGCCGTTAGTTCCCATTGGGGTAGGCAGAGACTATCGATCGCTACTTTGTACGATCCTGGCACACCTCTCTGGCTTCGTTTACATCCATCAATCTTTTCATATATGCTCTTTTATTCTTCATACTGCGGACACCTACCTTTTTGAGCACATTTTCTATTTGATGCAAATGTGTCCTCCGAGGTCGTCTTCTACTAACATAACCTTCCACATTGGCTCTATATATCTCTTTCACCAATTTACTGTCATCCATCCTCTCTATGTGCCCAAACCATCTCAACATTCCTTTTTCTATCTTTCTTACAATATCATCTTTTACACCACACCTTTCACGAATCACATCATTCCTCACACGATCACATAACCTTACATTACATACTTACATACACACCTTACATCGCCCAAAAATCCAATAAAAAGCCCCAATACCCTTAGTCGTTTTACAACACTCGTGGGTAGAAAGGGGTAACGACATTCTAAGCCGGCACTACACGGCAATCCAAGCCGGCACTACACGGTAATCTAAGCCGGCACTACACGGCAATCTAAGCCGGCACTACACGGCAAATTATTATAAATTTACTTATTTACTTACCTAAAAAAGGAGTAGGAGCTTCAGATATAGAATATCATCAATCATTTTTTAAGTTGAGAGGAAGGAGATTGTAAAATAAAAATTAGAAGCGTCTCTAACCGTATCGCCTATAATTATTTTAAAAGCCTCAATATGTGTAATCGACTCTTAAGAACGGAAATAATTTTAAAATATAGTGTTACGGTATTTTTGATCTAAATTGGACGTAGTCACGGGCTCAAAGCTAGTTATGATATATTTTCCTCTTTTTCTACAAATAATAGCAAATGAACCTCAAAATTAATCAAAACTCAGACATATAATGTGTATAAAAACATGTGTCAAAGAATTCAGTAAAAGGTTTTCGCTCCGAGATCAAACATAAATTCCTTAACTGTCAAATTAAAGTACTCGTACTTACAACTTTATTGGATCACTCCAAATGCTCGATGAAGTTGTATGTGACAACGTGTGAGAAGTGTCGTTACAAATGAATCGGATAGACTGACACGAATTAGGTGGCAGCCGCCATCGATCACTGTAAAGTAAAGCCTTCGCTCGTAGTCAGTCCCGCTTTGCTCGTAGCCGACTACGGTGGCTCGTGCCGCTGCGTAGCAATTCTCGCGTAGACGTAAATTCGAAGTGATTATTTTAATGGGATTTGATTCTTCTTGTTTGCGTCAACTGATATAAACGTAAGTATTTTTTAAAATAAATTATACAATTCGTTTGATTTTAAAATGATTACAGCAAAATATGCAATTAATATAGAGTATATTTAATAAATACAATATGTGCAAATTTGTTGCTATTAAATAATATAACAATACGGTATATGGTTTCAAAATTTTCTTCAATCACAAGTTCATATGACCAAACTAATTTTATCTGAATAGATTTCAAATTTATGGTCATGAACACGTAAGACCGACTCTGATATACTCATAAAATACTTTACTATATGCAGTCACGCCTGTAAGCTAGATCAGAAATATATATATATACTGTATATATATATATATATCTATATATAGATATGTGATTAGATGGGTTTTGCTTACTCTCTTGTAGCTGAGTGGAATACAACAACAACGCGTCAGATGACAGAGCCTTGACTTCTTTTTCTGGATAAGGTTTTAATTTCTGTGTCATGTGTCAAAACTTTATATTCACCTGCTTTAATTTCAATGGTGCCATGCGAGTCTGTGATTTTCATTACCACGTGCTCTCTACATTAAAAAAAATAATCTATTACATTATTAATACCTAATAACCTCTAATATACCTAGTGTCTGCCGTGTAGTGTCGGTTTAGAATAGCACTACCCCATTTCTTCCGGTGGGTGTACGTAAGAGGTGACTAACGGTATGGGGCTATTAAGGGATTTTATGGCGATGCGGTTGGAGACCCATCACCAACAACCTTTATTTTTACTATCTTTTCCCCACTCAAATTTCCAAAAGTGGCTGAGGAATTTCCAATTCTTTAGCTCTGGCTACCCCTTCCTAGGATTTATAGACGTGAGTATATGTATGTATTCCTAATACAAAATTGTTCTGTAGTATCAATATACTAGTATAATTTTCTTATAGCTCATAAGGAATAAGTAAAATAACTGCACACATTAATGTTTACTCGTCAGTAGAAAAATTTACAAAACCACTAATGTGTTTTAAATGTTCTCTATTCAACATTTATGTAAATTGACCAAATTGACACCCTTTGTTTTGTATTAGACGACATGATAGTCCAGCGGGTAGAATACCCGCCCGTAAACAGAAGGGCGTGAGTTCCAATTTGTCTTTTCTAATGTCATATGTGTGGTTATTTTATCATGGTTGTTAACGGTAGGGGAAAACATCGTGAGGAAACCTACATGGATTGTACTTAGTCATGTGACAGTGTATTCGTACAAAAACGGCGATAGGCCTGCCTCCTAACACGTTAGTACACTGTCTAAGCAAAACGTGGGTACCTTCTCTGGACACTAGATGGCGCTGCCATGTGAGTTCAGAAGTATTGGTACCTCTGCCAACCCCTTCGGGGATATTCGGCGTGAACGTTTATGTTATGTTATGTTTATGTTTTGTATTAAAAATTTAACTGCTATGTAACATATATCACGTCAAATAAACCCATATCTTTGCGTTATATCGTATGTGGTGACCAAGTGGTCTAAAGCATTTAAATTTGTGTTAAGTGGTGTGAGGACCCATTACTGAAAACTCTTTTCTACCATCTTCATTCATATGAAATATTTAAATTTGACAAAGGAGGGTTCGATATTGAAGCTTTGGTATTCAAAATGAAAGTCTCAACATTTGTTTCTTTTTAATATTAATTTTAATTCTTCTTTCTAAATCGAAGAAACTTCTTGAGTAATTTTAATAAAGAGTTTACTTTTTGAATTAATCTGTACTGAACTGTTTTCAAAAGAGTTTAATTGAAAAGACTAATTCAATGGACTTTTTTTATTCCTGGATTTTTTATTTATTATCAAGACTCTAACGTTCGTGCCGTATATCCTTGAAGGGGTTGGCATAGGTACTGATACTTTTGAATATCACGTGCCATCGTCACGTGATGTTCAAAGTAACCCCGTTTTGCTTGGACAGTGTATTCACGGAAAAGGGGGCGGGCCTGTCGCCACTATTTTTTATCTGTCTTGAATAATTTGTTGTAAAGTAAATTAGGAGATTGTTCCAGGTGACTTTAAATGGACAGTGTGCTCGTGATATAAATGTAATTGAATTTTTCTTTTGTATGCTACTGTAACTATTTATGTGATCTTTAAAAAAACTTCATGTTTTCTAGGGATACGGCAAATACCAGAAAGGGATAAAGATATTATTGATATTAATCATTCTTGAATAAATGTTCAAAGTTCAGGGGGAAATTATGATGAAATAAGAGGTCGGTGATAGTTTGACCGACAGATTGTTCACCAACCACTTAAAAATTCCAAGCATCCTGAGTTAATTAATACATGCCAAATGATTACTGCATCGATTCGATGGAATCGATTTGGAGAAAACGTTTAAGTTAAAATTTGAGGTACTGTCAAGAGCGAATTCGAGCTGTCAGTTATTTATGACGACAACCGTGGTCGAGTGGATAGGTGACTAGCCTCGTTCCAGAGGTTGTGGGTTCAATCCCCGCTGAGGGCAACATTTATGTGATGAGCATAAATGATTGTTTCTTAGTCTTGGATGTTATTTATATGTGTATTATATAAAATAAAATATATCGTTGTTATACTTAGTTTAGGGCTACTTTGATATGTGAATAATGTGTCCGTATATATTTATTTATTACTTATAATTAGAAATACCTAACCTACCCATATATATAGCTACAAAGTATACCCTCAAAGAATCGAATGACTTACGTTATAATGTTGAAGATAACGTGTAATTTTGTCATAGATTTTGAAGCTTTCGCTTTTTGCCTTTTATATATCAGACCAGTCGCTGCTTTGTACGGATGCACTGTCACATGACTAATAAGTTAGCTTTGTTAGAAACTCTGATAAGTGAACTACTCATATCACTTTATAAATTGTGAATTCATGTGAAAGTACTGATAAATTTAAATGAACAATGAATGAGGGTCTAACAAATTTCTCAGTCTGCCCCAATGGAAACTAATGGTGTAAGAAATTGTATGAATCCTCATTGTAGGTTGTAAATACATTGGTAAATGTTCGACTCATGATTTGAATGCACACCTCTCTGTATCAGACTTTACTTTTTGTGACAGAATGTGGCTTATAGCTTTGGTCGCTTATACATACATACATATACTCACGGCTATAAATCCCTAGAAGGGGTAGCCAGAGCTAACGAATTAGAAATTCCTCAGCCACTTTTGGAAGTTGCGTCGGGAAAAGATGGTAAAATAAAGGTTGTTGGTGATGGGTCTCTAACCGCATCGCCCAAAAATCCCTTAAAAAGCCCCAATACCCTTAGTCGCCTCTTACGTACACCCACCAGAAGAAAAGGGGTAGTGCTATTCTAAGCCGACACTACACAGCAATATTATCGCTTATAATACTTTGTAAGTCACTGACATTGCCTTCCAACAATGGAATAAAACGACTATTCTATTTGCGAAAATTCTTCGAAAATGATTTTGTGATTAATGCTGTTCAAGTATTTAATGTAAATTATTGATTCTTTGAATTAATTTCAATGAAGAACACTCCATTGGTTATAATTAATTACATACATACATACATATATATATTCTCACGCCGTTAGTTCCCATTGGCGTAGGCAGAGACTATCGCTCGCCACTTTGTACGATCCTGGCAAACCTCTCTGGCTTCGTTTACATCCATCAATCTTTTCATACATGCTCTTTTATTCTTCATACTGCGGACACCTGCCTTTTTGAGCACATTTTCTATTTGATCCAAATGTGTCCTCCGAGGTCGTCCTCTACTAACATTACCTTCCACATTGGCTCTATATATCTCTTTCACCAATTTACTGTCATCCATCCTCTCTATGTGCCCAAACCATCTCAACATTCCTTTTTCTATCTTTCTTACAATATCATCTTTTACACCACACCTTTCACGAATCACATCATTCCTCACACGATCACATAACCTTACATTACACACTTTTCTGAGGGATCTCATTTCTACTGCATTCACTCTACTTTCATGCTTCTTCTGCCACACCTAACATTCACTGCCATACATAAGCGTAGGAACGAGGACAGCATCATGCACAGCCATTCGGGCCTTTTCAGACACCGACTGACTAGACATTAGACTATCCAGTAATTAATTTATTTAACTATAAACAAAAATTTCAATAAGACTTTGACATTATTTTACGAACTATTTTATCTTCACTAATGAACGTTTTGTTTCAACATTATTTAAACTTTTTAGTTCATTATTAATATCAATAAAAAACTGTAGCTCAACATTACGTTTCATTATTATGTTTCCTGGCGGTGACTGAAAATCAGTGTTGTGAGCATTTACTCACAACGATAATGCCGAGTCAGCCGCCAATTTATTGCTACGCAGGGTATGGCTTGTGACAATAATTTTTAATTTTAACTCTTGTTTTTAAAATCTTGTTATTTATATTTTTGTTTAGTTTTTATTTAGTTCAGTTTTTCATGTTTTTAGTTATATTGTTAACTGTGTAGCAATGAATAAATGTGTTTCTTATCTTATCTTTTTTATTATAGAACATCGAGCTTCTACCAACTAAAATTTAAAGCGCGTCTTTACGCGCTGGCATTTGTTTTTTATAATATATAACAAAATATATACATAAGTATAGGTATAGTGCCGTGTAGTGCCGGCTTAGAATGTCGCTACCCCTTTCTACCCACGGGTGTCGTAAGAGGCGACTAAGGGTATTGGGGCTTTTTATTGGATTTTTGGGCGATTTGGTTGGAGACCCATCACCAAAAACCTCTATTTTACCATATTTTCCCCACTCAACTTCCAAAACTAGCTGAGCAATTTCTGATTCCTTAGCTCTGGCTACCCCTTCTAGGGATTTATAGCCGTGAGAATATGTATGTATGTATATATACATCTTACTCATGCCATTAGTTTGTATTAGAGCAGGCAGAGATTTCCGATCGCCACTTCGTATGACTTTGGCAAAACTCTCAAGCTTCGTTGACATGCATCAATCTTTTCATACACGCTAATTTATTCTTCACCCATTCGATGGCGACTTTTTGAGCACATTGTCTATTTAATATTATGTATCTTCAGTAGTTATTTTATACTAATATTGTTTTACCCGTTGGCTCTATATATCTCTAAAAAAATATTTTCGTCCATATATTATATATGAGCGCCAACTTTTTAACCGTATCACCTTGCTCACCGGATCTTTTAAAAGTCACATATATTTTACTCGATATCTCAACTTCATTTTTTTTGTGGGACCAAGAATCAAGAAAAAACATTCATTCGCCACAATCACTCTGTTCTCATTTTTGTTCTGTCGTACCCAAAATTTCGCATCCATACATTTGTGTAGAAAATAGAACAATTTTATATACGTAAACTTCCTTTCGGGCCTTTGTGGGCACATAATGACTAGTCATTTTGCTATTTACATCTTCATTTACCGCAACATCCTTTCTCACTCTTCTTTGACAAAAATGTTGAAGCTACATTACAATTTTCAAATCTAGTTGACAAACTTCCAATATATGCATTCAAAGCAGAACCCGTCCAATTTAATCTCAGCCTATAATCACTTTCACTCAACTCAATAACTAATTTGATCCCGTCATATACATATATGTACTTGATTACTGCTGAATATTCAATATTCTTACCAAACATTTACTCACATACACACATACATTCATACATACATATACTCACGCCATTATTTCCTGTTGGGGTAGGCAGAGACTATCGATCGCCTCTATGTGCGATCCTGGCAAACCTAGAGAGGTATTATTTCGTTGTACATCTTCATCGTACAGTTTCGTTTACATCCATCAATCTTTTCATACATGCTCTTTTATTCATGATACTTCGGACACCTACCTTCTTGAGCACACTCCCTATTTGGTCTTATTGTGTCCTCCGTAGTTGACCTCTATTAACATTACCTTCCACTTTAGCTCTCTTTCACCAATTACTGTCATCCATCCTCTCTATGTGCCCAATCATAGTAATATTGATTTGTGTATATTTTTTAATAACTGAGAAATAAAATTTAGCTTTCGTTTTGTGGCTAGATATACATTTGTTGCCAGACACTAGCATATTTTATTTCTCAAATTCTGCTTTAAAAAGCTTCTTAAAAATGTACTAATACAAATTTTAATAAATTAGCGCTTCATTACATTATTTTGAGTATTTTAGGTTTAATGTGTCATTTGGTGTTTACGACTTTTACCGACGAGATTTAAAAGAGATTCATGTAAGACTTATTACGACCTCTTAAAAGGAACAGAAGCCATTTCCTTGCCAAGATTTTTCCGGGATAGCTTAACGCCGATATCAACGAGAGATTGTGTTTAAAACAACACATTTTGTTCATGAATAACACTGTAAGTTTCCCGGCTTAGTGATTTGGCAGAGAAATTGCATTTTAACTATGCTTGCCTGTAAAGTTTTGAGATACATACTTATCCTACATAACGAATAAATAAAAGAACAAATAAAAAGGAGTAAAATTATTTTATTCTTTCATTACGTTTGTTTTCGTTCCATCTAACCACAACCCACTACCAAAAACCTCTATTTTGTTATCCTATTCTCATTTCAATGGAAGCTTTGGCTACCCCTTCTAAGGATTTATTACCGTGAGTGTATGTATGTGTGATCTATAATTAAAGCCTTTTTATTTATTCAAACGTTTTGATAGTTTTTTTACTAATTTGTATTATATTACTAATAAATAAAGAATAAATAAAGGAAAGAAAAATTTCGACACAGGCGGGAATCGAACCCGCGACCTCGGGTATACGCCCCGACGCTCTGCCAATTGAGCCACCATGTCAATGGCTGGCAGCGCGAAATTCTTCTATCCTTTATTTCTTTTACACGTTTAAGTAGTGTTTGCGTTTCCTACCTCCGAATTTTTACTAATTCGGAAGGCCACTTGTCTATCTGAAAACCTTTCCTTTATTTATTCTTTATTTATTAGTAATAATCCCCACATGAGGTTTTCATGAACAAAAAAGATTTAAATTATGTATTATATTAGTAATCAATAAGTAGGAACCCACAAACAAAGCGACCAAAACATACCATTACATAAGCTTAACAATGAAAACCTCAATCTTAATATTTAATAACATAACACTTGACCACTACCACATTTCTTTCCATGGGTGATACTAAGAGGCGACTTATTAAGTGATTATCGGGACTTTTTAAGTGATTTTTGGGCGATGCGATTGGAGACCCATCACTGAAATAATTTATGTTACAATATTTTTTTAGCTTAACTTCCAAAAGTTGCTGAAGAATTTTCCGATTCCGAAGCTCTGGCTACCCCTTTTAGGCATTTATATCCGTGAGAATATGTATGTATACCACTTAATATTTTTTGAATTTAGCAATTCCTACAAGCAAAAAATCCACTTCCTTTTAATATAACGCTGATGAATATTAATGAATCTAAAGTGCTTTCACAAGTTCTAGGATGTTTAGTCACCTTTTAAGAATAAATATTCAGTGCAAATAAAAATAAATATCTGAAACTGCTCGAAAACTTTACAATATTTAAGCATCTTTATCTATGTTAATTTTATAAACATTTACTAACATATTATTCAGATCAAGTAAGCCTCAAACTAAGTAGAGCTTGTATTATCCTATATGGGATCCTAACTCAACGATATATTTAATATTACATAATATACATATAAATGATTTCCAAGACTAAGAAACCGTCATTTATGCTCATCACGTAAATGTTGCTCTCAGCGGGGATCGAACCCGCAACTTCCAGACCAGGAAGCTATTCACTTATCCACTCGGCCACGGACGTTGTTTATTTTGATATCCTAACATAGTTTTTTAAATTAATGTTCACTAACACTAGTTTGTATTATTTTTTATGGACTGTTGTTTTTGTCTGAAATAAAGATTAATTATTATTATACTTATCCGACTATTAAATAGGAGGAAGTCATCAATTCGCTTGAATTTTGTTCTTGGAGTCTTAACTGGTGTTTTGACTCCAATCAGCAGTTTTGACCCGTTATGAATTTTGAATGTCTTGTTGAACCTGTATTCCAGACAACAGAGTTTGCTGATTTATTGAAAGTTTTGTTGTTATAGTTCTCGACATAAAAGACCTAGGAAGAAAACGGTTCTGCTAGATTCAACTTCAATAGCCATACATCAAAACGTTCTGGAAACCTTTTGAAATCTCAGTATAAAGTAGATTTACGCTGTGCGCAGCCACTCGGTAGTTTTATGAGGAATTTACGAGATCTTTGGCCTACCAACATCTTTCAGAAGATTTTATGAAGAAATAAAAGTATAATATAACATGAAATATTACTAGCTATCATTTAAGCCATTCAAACGATAATATTTTTATATTTAAAACTATAATTTTCGTTTTGAATTTGTGTGAATTCAGATGTATGTATTGGTCATTTATAAAGCCATGTATAGCGTTGTAGGAAACATTATCTATCTATCGCTTGTTCCGTTCTCGATCACGAGACATGACACATTTTCTAGCATGCAGCCACCGTTTGTCGATTAAGGAGACTAGTACATACATACATACATATTCTCATGCCATTATTTCCCATTGGGGTAGGCAGAGACTATTGATCGCAACTTTGCACGATCTTGGCAAACCTAGTTAATAAGTTATAAGGGCTTATAGATCTAAATTAATATTACATTGTTTCAAATATTGATAAGCAACCACAAGTAAGTTTTTTTTTAATGACATACTTAAGTTAATTTATGACGCATATACGCAGATTACTACGATATAACATCGTTTTATGCTCCAGAAAGTAGATCTATGTTTTTGTTGGGAACAAATGAAATGCTTGTTTTATTGAGTTCACTTTAAACATTTTCCTTTTCCTGGAGTCGAGATTTCCAGTTAAAATTAAGGAACAGTTGCTTTGTGGAAAATTTAAGATCTTGTTTTTAGTTTATTTGAAAAGGAAATATTTAAGATTCTAGTTTCAAACCATCATTAAAATGTTTTTAAGTTTTGTGGAAGCATAGTACGTATGTAGGAAATTTAATATCTTGCTTTTAGTTTCTTTAAAAAGGAAATATAAAAGGGGTAACCAGAGCTTCAGAATGAGAAAGTCTTCAGCCACTTTTGAAAGTTATTTGGGGAAAAGATTATATAATAATCGTTATTGGTCATGGGTCTCCAACCGCATAGCCTAGAAAGCACTTAAAAAGCCCCAATACCCCGCCTCTTACGTACACCCGTAGGAGGAAATGGGGTAGTGCTATACTAAGCCGGCACTACACAGCTCACACATGGTGGTATCTCAATAATTTTTATGTTTTTTATCATAGTTTTTCGAGAAAGTTTATTCATAATACATTATTGTACGTCTCCCTTTGTAACATAGCGAAGTAGTTTGTCTTGAATTTGGGTCACCGTTAGTCTTCTCCTTTAATACATCATTCGCTCCTCTTTTCGTGAAATAATAAAAGGAATATCCGATACTTTGTCGGAAGTTTTGGAAACTTTTCTCACCATCTGATAGCTTTTGTGGCCTTCTGAGGGCTAAAGTTTGATTAATGTGGATATGTACTTGTAAGATTCTTTGTGAAATATGTAGTCTTACTTGTTAGTTACAAATAAGGATGTCCTGTTTTTTTTTAATTTTATTAATTTTATATTAAGAAAAATTAGTTACATCAGTTTACACCATTGACCGTATTGAAGGTTACAACTTAGCAGGATTTAACTTTTTCGGGAAATAAAACTATTAAATAATCATATATCTCATTGAGACCAACCTACCGGCTATAACTCCCAAAACAAGAAAGAACAGAAAGTCCGGAGTAGCTTTTGCAAACATAGTTAACAAATAAAAGAGCATGTATGAAAAGATTGATAGAAGTGAATGAAGCTAGAGAGGTTTGCCAGGATCGTACAAAGTGGCGATCGGTAGTCTCTGCCTACCCCAATGGGAACTAACGGCGTGAGAATATGTATGTATGTATGTATGTAGTTAACAAATAATAAAATATAGTTGTTGATGCGTCTCCTACGAGGTTGCTAAAATATCACTTTTTGCAAAACTTTCGCACGTTATGTGATTGGTTTTTGTGAAACTTGTGAAAGAGAGAAAGTTTGCGATTTCATTCATCTTTTCAATTTTATAATGAATTTTCCTTCAATTTAGCGTTTAAATATAAATATAAATTATTGCTCCTTATTCTCTATTTCCCTTTTATGTTTATTCTTTTTTTTTATTATTTTTAAATTTTTAATGTATTTTAATGGCCAACATTGCTAAAAAGAAATATATTACGAGGCGTCTATTTACAAGTGCTCCACGGTTAAAGGTGACCTCCAAACTAAATCGTAAAATAATACTAATAAAGTTTTTTTAATTAGAATTAATGCAAAATTTGTTTTTGCAAGCATAAACGAATAAACGTTGTCTACATTTGCCCGTGTTTAAAAATATCTAGTTTATAGAATATTTAGATTGAATTGGAGTTTGAATTTTATTGTTGGCGATTGGTTTACTGCTCAAATAAATGGTTTCATTGCAGTTGTTTGTTCTGTATCGAGTTTCAATATTAATTGAAAGGATTATTTTCAGAGCAGAAACTGTTTACTTTGGGGTGAATAGAGATGGTGGTTCACAATTCGCACGTTTCTGGCTAATCATGCTTTATATATTTTCTTTCTAGCTCGTTCAGTTAGTTCAGCTAGTTCAGTTTTGAGGTTCAAACAATGGTAGAATCCATAATTATTAAGTAGCTAATAAATGACGATGATGGGAAATTATTAATAATTTTCAATTAATCACACTTACCGAAACATATACTTTAACAAAATGTCTTCTTATGTTTTTTCAATAGTATTACATTATCTTTGATTTCAACTTAACTCAAGTTTTATTATAGAAAGCGTGCGTATTGAGGAACAATGTGTTAGTCTTAGGAGAGATTTCTTTTTTTATATAAAAGGATTACACTTAAAGATACCATAAACCTGTGAATTAAAACTTTTTCCTGTATTTGTATAGCGTCAGTACGGGCAATGGCAAGGATCAAATCTCAAACTCTTAGTAACTTAGGGAAAAGGGCAAGGAATCCCATCATTGATTGATTTTTCTAACAATTACGATTATTTTCTCTACTATTCTTCCAGGAAATCTTTTTAATCTATCGTTTCGTCAGTTGTAAATACAGTCACAGTCAATCAAATCATTTAAGCGCAATAATCTTGACTACTATCATTCAAAATTTGTTTGATGCAATCAAGGTGGTTCAAGAATATTTAAAAGATTATTTCATACGTTTATTTATTCGACTAGTGTTCAAATCCTGGGTCGGGCCTACACCAATTTGTCTTTTCTAAAGACATATGTGTGGTTAATTTATCATGGTTGTTAACGGTGAGGGAAAACATCGTGAGGAAACCCACATGGCTGAGTTGTACTTAGTCATGTGACAGTGTATTCGTACAAAACGGCGATAGGCCTGCCCCCTATCACGTGAGTACACTGTCTATGCAAAACGTGGGTACTCTGAACACCAGGTGACAAAGTCACGTGATGTTCAGAAGTATTAGTACCTCTGCCAACCCCTTCGGGGATATTCGGCGTGAACGTTTATGTTTATGTTATGTTATGTTATATATGTTTGTTTAAAATATTTCATTTGAGCCAAGCTGTTTCTTTTTCTAGACGTTTTAAATGCAATATTTTTTAGTTTCAATATTTTAATATTCACTTACTTTGCATCCACAACTTCTTTGTATAAAACAAAACAATCGATAATCCTATCACAAATTCCATCCTGCATAAGTATACTTTCGATTTGTAAATAAGCTTCAGGTTTCTAAAAGTTTCGACAGCAAATAAGAAAAGTTCCGCTTTTGTTCAGCCACGGTTCGAGTCGTGTTCATAAACTTAAACTATAGTCCGCAAAAGTTGGAGCAAAGCGATTACTGCGGTCATTTTATTGCATAGAATTAAAAAAAGACGCAAGTTTTGCATTTTACTAAGACCAACTTTTGTGCATACCTCGTTTATCGAAAATAGCTGTATAAAAGGCTGTCTAATATACAAACATACATATACTCACGGCCATAAATCCCAAAAAGGGGAAGCCAGAGCTTCAGAGCAAGAAACTTCTCAGCCACATTTGGAAGTTGATAGGGGAAAAAATGCTAGAAATAAAGTATCGTTGGCGAAGGGTCTCCAACCGCATCGCCCAAAAACCACATAAAAAAGCCCCATACCCTTAGTTGCCTCTTGCGACACCCCTGGGTAAAAAGGGGTAGTGACATTCTAAGCCGGCCCTACACGGCCTCTTTGTAAAATACTTTCAATGTTAATATAAAGGTACGCTCGGGAAGCTGCTCCATTTATTTTCGTTCAAAACCCCAAGACAAAATTCTTCGCCGAATGTGTGTTACCATTTATATTTGTGGCTCAGAGACGTAGTCTCTTGCAAAAGGTCTTAAGAAGACTCACAGTCACCCTAAAGGCAAAGCTGCAGGCAGGAATTATATAATCTGCAACTAGGAGATCAGTAGTAGAACCGAAGTAACTGCTATGGCCCAAAGAGTAGCAGAACTAAAGTAGCCAGTATCAAGCAGAACTGACGGACATTTGGGCTCGAAGGTTCTGGAGTATTGACAATGAATTGGACGGTCAAGAATCTTGCAAGATGAATTAAAGACTTGGTGAAAGTTGCGAAACGCTGATGAAGTGGGTCGTAGAGGACTAGTCGCTAAGGAGATATTCGGTGGGTGCTGATGATGATAGTAATAAATATCAATAATAATCAATTAGTTTCATTTAAAAGACATCAATACGTGGTTCTCTAATTTCAAGTGTCTAACTATCACGATTTATTAGTTATAACCTTTGACTGACGAACAGCTAAGTGTGTAGTAATATATTATAGTTTGTGTGTCTGGTATTAGTATGAAACAATGGCCCGTAAATATAAAAAAATACTCTATTCATTTGCCATAATTACACTGATATATGCTATGAATTAAGCATAAATGAAAAGAAAATTAACTAAAATTCAAAGTAAACATTTATAAAAGGAGGTTAATCAACATGAATGGCGACAAAATTATGACTAAAACAATAACTGTGTCGGAATAAAAACCATCTGGCTAGCACTGGCCGTCGAGCGCAGCAATTTTGAATTAGGAACGAGCATATGAAAAGAAAACAGCTTTTCAAACAGAATGCAGGAAATTTCCTTTTGCGCTCGAAATTTAAATATACTTGTCGTTTTATTCGCTTATTCTAACAGCATGGAGTTTGTTTAAGGAAAGTATCATTGAATGTTGTACCTTTGTAACTGAATTGTATTAAGGTGTATTTTTACGAGTATTATCAAGATCGTTTTCATTCATTGTGAAAAGATATGAAATGTTAATTAGCTGGTGAAAAAAATAATTATATAAATAACTCATAATTTACGTTTATAATAATGTTTTTGCTTGTTTCAAAAAAAGTAGCGGAGTGGGCAACTCATGTCAATCTGCCTTTTCTACGCTTTAATCACTTTTATAACTACTTTGAACGGCTGAGGGTAAAGTTGAGACTATCTTAAGTCACCATTTAAAAGCTAAGAGAGCTTTGTGTCCATTTATTAGTAAACTCAAACTTTTGTAAGCGATTCAGCAGTAAGTAGTGAAAATGGAGAGTTTTTTCTACTAACTCTATTAAGACATAGGTAAATATTTTTGATTTAGAGCAACTTTTTCATACATAATATTTAAACAAGGGATCATCAGCCCCAAATTCGTTCGTCAAAATCATTCAAAAAGAGCATAGATTAATGGAATCAATTTGTCACTTGTCAGTCATTTGGCAACAGAGACGATTTCGGGATGGAGGGACGGAGTGGCGAAAAGAGGACGCCAATCTCCGCACTTGTGACAGCCAACTGATTACCTACGAGACTTGTTTTTTGTGACGACCTAAATCTTTTCATTTTCTTTAACTCCGTCGTGCGTGCGCGAAGAGTGGCAGAGGTATATATAATATATATATAATAATTTATTTATTTACGTACAACTCCGTGGCACAATATTGTTAGTAAAGCTTATTCTATGTGTTAGTAACAATCTTGTTAGTAAACTTATTCTATGTATTTGTTAGTACCTAGTGACCATGAATATGTATATATGTACACTATTTACAATTAAAAACGTCGGGGTTCGGGCAGGTAGGGCACATGTAACCCACAGCAGTGATTAATATACAGACAATCGTACCTGCCCGCAACCATCCTTAATTATAATTATATGCTAGAGGTAGAGGTATATGAGTATGTTACTAAATGCTTCTAAATTCTCTTATCGTTTTTGTCATCCGCTTGTCTGAGTATCTTTTTGCTGTAATATTGGGTTCACTTGAAAGGGAGTTGGCCTGTTTACGAATATAGTGCTACATAACCCAATTAAGTACCCGTAGTAGTTTGCCCGGATCGCACAATTTTGCGATCGACAGTCTCTGCCTATTGCAATGGTAACTAACAGCGTGAGTATGTTTGTAAATAAAAAAAACATTAGGTATGAAAAATATTGAAGTAAAAATTGAATCACCAATCATTGAAATACAATTAAAATTGAATAAACACCAACGTGTAATCAAATTCAATGTGAAATATTGCATTCACGATTGAATATAGGCCAGTGAAAATTTTAAATCCATTTATTCCGATTATAAATTGTTCTTTATCTATAAAAACTGATGTTGTGAGTAGTATTATTTCGTATTTTTTCCGCTGTATGACCCTGTAATCATTTTTAAATAAAAATACACTTGTCAAAATTAGCAAACGTGAAATGTGATAGTCTTTAAAAGTTCAACAGGAAGACAGCCGTGTCCAAGTGGATAGGTGACTAGCTTTTCGGTCCGGAGGATACGGGTTTGATCCCCACTGAGAGTAACATTTTTGTGATGTCTTTCTTAGTCTTGGATGTAATTTTATTTTTTATTTTATTTTATTTTCTTTGGAAGATTAACAGACCAATACAAACAATAAAATACTAATTATGAATACACAATGCCATTTACAAATCTTCACCTATAGCAAAATAACATAATACTTACAGAACTAAAAACTAAAAAGATTTAGGTAACAATTAAATAATTATAATGTTGAGGTTAGTGTAGAAATTATTGGCCGAAATGTAAATTAGTTAATAATTTTCTTACTCTTGTAGTGCTTGTATCGAAAATATCTAAATCTACTATTGATTCATTAAATTTAGTACATGCACGTAATAGAAATGAGTTACGCCTATTATTGGTATTAGCTTTTGGGACACTTAAGACGGGTCGTTTCCTTAAGGCCTTTTGGTTGGTGCGTAAGTAAATTTTGCTAAGCAACTCGGGACAATCCACTACTCCTCTAACAATATCAAACAAGTAACACATGTCACTTATACGGCGCCTGGCTTCAAGGGGCAAGAAATGATATCGAATGCATCTCTGATGGTAACCGGCTGTATATTGTCGCGTTTTGTAATCAACATATCGAAGGAACCTCCTTTGGATACCCTCGATACGCCGAATATAGATGTTATAGTTCGGGTTCCACACTTGCGACGCGTATTCTAAATGGCTTCTAACAAACGAGCAGTAAATAATCTTAATAGCTTTGATATTATCAAAACTAGCGCAAGTTCTCATCAAGAATCCCAGAGCTTTTGATGACTTTGATACTATACTGTCCACGTGTTTATCAAACAACAGTGTAGCGACGCGCTGTCAGTACACAATGACGCGCACTACATAGAAACGCTGACAGTGCAAGAAGAATCACATTCCACAGCAACACGTAACGAAGCAATATACGTCACACTCGTCATCAAGACTCGCCATACAAATCGTACATCGCGCAATCGAAGTTTCTAAATCATTTACTATATATACAAGTTCCAACTTAATACAGTTGGACCGCGGTCCCCAGGCATACCACCGCCTGGCGGAAGATCTTCCCTTTTCCTCCACAAACAGCTTAGAGTCAAATAGTACTCCCAGGTCCCTAATCACATCTACTTTCTGAACATTTTGTCCTTTTAAAATATAACTATTGTTCAAAACTCTTGATTTGCGTGAGTAACTTACATAGAAACATTTCGATACATTTAGATCTAGCTTTTTCTCTTCGCAATATAGAGTAAATCGGTCCAGATCGTTTTGGAGTAATTCTATGTCAAGATGGTCATTAATGGTTTTTAAAACTTTCATATCGTCTGCAAATAATAATATCTTAGAGTTGTGGAAACAGTAATTAATTTCATTGATAAATATTATAAATAGAAGAGGCCCTAATAAGGATCCTTGAGGTACTCCTGATGGTATTATAGTCCAGTTAGATGAGAAACCTGAGAGAACTACTGCCTGACTACGATTTTCAATGTATGACGAGAACCATCTTAGCAAATCACCATGAATGCCAGCAACGGATAGCTTGGCAAGGAGTAGGCTGTGGTCAATTCGATCAAAACACTTGCTGTAGTCGGTGTATATGACATCAACCTGACTACCTTCATCCATACCTTTCGATATAAGATCATGGGCGAGAATTAAATTAGATGTTGTAGACCTTTTTTTCAAGAAGCCGTGTTGCTCAAGGCTGAATGAAGACTTTAAAGCTGCATAAAGTTGGTTATATACCAATCTTTCCAAAATTTTAGCAAAGAGACATAACTTAGAGATAGGTCTGTAATTTTCTACATTAGCTTTATCTCCTTTTTTGTGAACGGGTGATACAAATGCGGACTTCCAAATTTTGGGCACGACACCTTCCCGCAAAGACCTAGTGTATAAAATATATATAGGGATCGACAGTGCTTCAGCACACTTAACTATATATAAAGGTGGTATCAGATCAGGACCACCAGCTTTTGGAAGGTCTAGTGATTTAAGTAACTTAAGTACTTCAGTTTGAGACACCTCAATTGAAGACAGGCTGCAAGTTGTGACAGGGATGGTCTTTTCATGACTTAAGTTTGTAATGCTTGTAGTGCTAGGGTTACCAATAGAGAAAGTAGAGTGGAAATAAGTAGCGAAAAAATTGCTGATATCCTGGCCTGTGTCAGCAGTGACATCTTTATACTTCATAATTTTAGGAAAGGAATTAGACTTATACTTACTTTTAGCATATGACCAAAAAGCTTTGGGATCCTTAATGATGGAAGACTGGATATCTTTCATATACTGGTTATAACAGTTTTCTTCCACTAAGGCTGCTCTTTGTCGAAGAAGTGAGAAGGTTTGGTAGTCAACGGCGTTACTGTAAACTTTCAATTTTTGATGAAATTTAAATTTCTCTTTTAAAATCTTTTTTAATGAACTATTGTACCAGGCCGGATACACGTTAGGTTTAACAAGTTTCTTCGGTATGTACATATCACGAAGCTTATATATCTTTTGGTATAGTAGATCGACTGCATCGTCTACGCTTCCAGCTCTAAGAAGTGCTGACCAATCTACAGCTTTGAGTTCTGCAGAGATGGTATCATAGTCCCCCCGCTTGAAATCGTATCTATATTGAGGAAGTTCTTCTAACCTATGGAGTTAAACGAATTTAGCCTCAATGACAAGAGATCGGTGATGAGGATCTTCGCTTACAAGAGGGGCATCACACGATTGTACATTAACTACATTATTTGACAGTACAAGGTCTAGTACTCGGTCATTACAGTTCACTTCACCATTAAATTGAGATAAGTTGCATGCGGCTATGGTGTCAATAAAATTAACTATTGGTTCGCTACTACTATATTCAGTGGGCCAAAGTTCTAAACTATCACCGATTCTACTCCATCCTACGTGACCACTTAAATTGAAATCTCCCAAAATTATAAATTTATCTAAAGGATGAGAGATTACTAAATCATACAGTTTATCTGAAAAGTTTCTTAATTGATCGTTATAAGATAGTCCACGTTTCTGATCACACAGGTAAACAGTACAGATGTGAATGTTATATGAGGCACAAGGACGTTTACTTTTATGAGTGACAGTAATCCAAATATCTTCTGCAGAGCTACGCCAATCTTCCCGCTCAATTGTATTGAGATCTCGCCTTACTGCCATGAGAACACCTCCGCCCTTGGCTTGACCTGTAAACTCGTAATCACGGTGTCGTTTCCAGACCAGATACCTAGCATCAAACATTTCCATATCCTGAATGCTGTCGATTAACCAAGTCTCTGTAATTGATATAATATCATAAGTGTTGAGGTAAACATTTCTTAAGAATTCACACGTTTTAGTGCGCAGTCCGCGTACATTTTGATGGTAAATATTTAGACTAGCCATTTGCTAAAGCAGAACAACAGGAAAGATAGCAGCGAATGAAGTAAATTAGGATGCAGTTAATATAATAAATTGCATGGGCCAACCTTAGAAGCCAAGCACCATAGATGTAATTGAGATTGTTAGTGGGGATGTTTAAGGCGTAAGCATTATTCAAAATTTGCGATATTAAAGAGGCATAACTCATTCGAGAACGTGAACGTACGATGGACAAACAATGATAAACAAAAATAACAGAGACAAACTTAGCAAAATATGCGTTGCAAACTAGCTTAGTATAGATCAATCTCGCTGAATAGTAGACATCTTTGAGAGATCCTTCGCTGATCTTATATGCACAATTTTCGATGTATCGTCGCGTCGCACAAAGATCTTCGCGTGTAACCCATATGTACTGAAAACCCATTTCTTTAGCAACTTTCTTAGTCTTCGTAAGCAGCTCCTTGTTTTGGACGGTAAGATGGTCGTTTACGTAAATTCTTGTATTGCCTTTAAGACCAAGCGATGCCGCCATTAGCGGAGATTGCCTAGCTGATGCTCTAGCCGCAGCTATGAAATCCTCCTTGGCGTACCGGTTATTGAAACATACAATAATAGGTTTGATCTGATTACTATCTTTCGAACGTACCCGCGCGACAAAATTTATTTGCTGTTTGGAGATGGGATATTGAATGTGCGTTCCAACGGCAGTTACTATACTGAAGAGATTCTCGTTCGCGGTCTCAGGGACACTTTTCAACTCGACATTGTTCATCCTGTCCCACTGCTCTTTCTCCTGCATTATGCTTTCAATAGCGTCAATTCGAGATTGTATGCAAGTTATTTGAGCAGTTTGGGCCTTCCGCGCTGACTCAAGCTCCACTACGTGATTTTCAATAGATGCCAACTTAGCAGCGAATTCCTGGATCACACTATTAGTTTTATCAGAACTCTTTTGCAATCCTTTTAAATTATGTTTTAATTCCTTAATATCATCCTTTAAGGAATCAAGCGTTGATAGTTTGTCGTTCATGGCCCTGATTTCACGGAAGAGTGACGAGTATTTATCGTCCGGTAACACGATAGAAATACCTAGTGGCGGTGACGTAAATTTTTCACCATCAGACTCCTCCGACTTTTCACCATCCGACACGTCGGTGGGATCCTTTATGGGTGTCTCATCACCGTTTTTACGCTTAGGTATACACTCGGGGCATTTCCATGTGGTCTTGGATTTCTGAGAGAGCTTCAGAAACTTTGACCTTGTAAGGTTAACGCATCCATAATGATAAGTACGTTTGCATTTAGAGCAGTCAAGTTTCTCAGTATAACTGATGAGTTTATTGCATCCCGCACACGAACTCATTTTATAAGACGTAGTCCTGGTACTATGAACACTAACGATACGTATCGCTTTACTGTCGCTAAGAGCGCGGTACAGGGGCGGAAGACTCAATGTGATGCGTAATTTCAGTCCAGCGGAGCAGGGGGTCAGTCGCCGATATAGAATCTCTAGGTGCCCGGGTTCGATCCCCTTCACCGGTGAAGTCTTTTTCAAATTTATTTATTTAAATTAAGTAGTCACTTGTTAAGTAGCACCGCCGACGCGCCAATGGAGAGGGACAGCGCACTACAAAAGTCAATATGGCGACCGGCTCAAACGGGCAGACGCGCAAGATAATACGAGAGGGCCCGATGTATACTAAAATT
Organism: Bedellia somnulentella; assembly: GCA_963576735.1. NCBI lineage: Eukaryota > Metazoa > Arthropoda > Insecta > Lepidoptera > Bedelliidae > Bedellia > Bedellia somnulentella. The sequence continues at coordinate 8,885,554 of OY755191.1, read as the reverse complement.
CGAAACCACAGCGCTGTAGATAACACAATTACTCGCCAACGGTCAACAACCAACACTCAATAGACGCGACTTGCTCCGACAACAGCGAGAACGTGACTGAAATAAATGGTTTCATTGCAGTTGTTTGTTCTGTATCGAGTTTCAATATTAATTGAAAGGATTATTTTCAGAGCAGAAACTGTTTACTTTGGGGTGAATAGAGATGGTGGTTCACAATTCGCACGTTTCTGGCTAATCATGCTTTATATATTTTCTTCCTAGTTCAGTAAGTTGTTGTCTTCACAAACACCTTTCAAAGCAACGGTAGAGTTCAGTTTTGAGGTTCAAACAATGTTAGAATCCATAATTATTAAGTAACTAATAATGATGATGATGGGAAATTATTAATAATTTTTAATTAATCACACTTACCGAAACATATACTTGAACAAAATGTCTTCTTATGTTTTTTCAATAGTATTACATTATCGTTTTTTTAACTTAACTCAAGTTTTATTATAGAAAGCGTGTGTATTGAGGACCAATCTTTTAGTCTTAAGAGAGATTCCTTTTTTTATAAAAAAGGATTACAGTTAAAGATACCATAAACCTGTGAATTAAAACTTTTTCCTGGCAATGGCAAGGATCAAATCTCATTAAAGACGGACGATAGATTCGGTGCTAACCACTCAAACTCTTAGTAACTTAGGGAAAAGGGCAAGGAATCCCATCATTGATTGATTTTTCTAACAATTACGATTATTTTCTTTACTATTCTTCCAGGAAATCTTTTTAATCTATCGTGTCGTCAGTTGTAAATACAGTCACAGTCAATCAAATCATTTAAGCGCAGTAATCTTAACACCTTGACTACTATCATTCGAAATTTGTTTGATTCAATCAAGTTGGTTCAAGATTATTTAAAAGATCATTTCATAAGTTTGTATAAAATATTTCATTTGAGCCAAGCTGTTTCTTTTTCTAGATATTTTAAATACAATATTTTTTAGTTTGAATATTTTAATATTCACTTACTTTGCATCCACAACTTCTTTGTATAAAACAAAACGATCGATATAATCCTAACTCAAATTTCATCCTGCATAGGTATACTTTCGATTTGTAAATAAGCTTCAGCTTTCTGAAAGTTTCGACAGCAAATAAGAAAAGTTCAGCTTTTGTTCAGCCACGGTTCGAGTTGTGTTCATAAACTTAAACTATAGTCCGCAAAAGTTGAAGCAAAGCGATTACTGCGGTCATTTTATTGCATAGAATTAAAAAAAGACGCAAGCTTTGCACTTTACTAAGACCAACTTTTGTGCATACCTCGTTTATCGAAAATAGTTGTATAAAAGGCTGTCTAAAATACAAACATACATATACTCACGGCCATAAATCCCAAAAAGGGGAAGCCAGAGCTTCAGAGTAAGAAACTTCTCAGCCACATTTGGAAGTTGATATGGGACAAAATGGTAGAAATAAAGTATCGTTGGCGATGGGTCTCAAACCGCATCGCCCGAAAACCACATAAAAAGCCCCATACCCTTAGTTGCCTCTTACGACACCCGTGGGTAAAAGGGGGTAGTGACATTCTAAGCCGGCACTACACGGCCTCTTTGTAAAATACCTTCAATGTAAATGTAAAGGTACGCTCGGGAAGCTGCTCCATTTATTTTCGTTCAAAGACCCAAGACAAAGGTCTTCGCCGAATGTGTGTTGCCATTTATATTTGTGGCTCAGAGACGTAGTCTCTTGCAAAAGGTCTTAAGAAGACTCAGAGTCACCCTAAAGGCAAAGCTGCTGGCAGGAATTATATAATCTGCAACTAGGAGATCAGTAGTAGAACCGAAGTAACTGCTAAGGCCCAAAGAGTAGCAAAACTAAAGTAGCCAGTATCAAGCAGAACTGACGGACATTTGGGCTCGAAGGTTTTGGAGTATTGACCATGAATTGGACGGTCAAGAAGCCTTGAAAGATGAATTGAAGACTTGGTGAAAGTTGCGAAACGCTGATGAAGTGGGTCGTAGAGGACTAGTCGCTAAGGAGATATTCGGTGGGTGCTGATGATGATAGTAATAAATATCAATAATAATCAATTAGTTTCATTTAAAAGACATCAATACGTGGTTCTCTAATTTCAAGTGTCTAACTATCACGATTTATTAGTTATAACCTTTGACTGACGAACAGCTAAGTCTGTAGTAATATATTATAGTTTGTGTGTCTGGTATTAGTATGAAACAATGGCCCGTAAATATAAAAAAATACTCTATTCATTTGCCATAATTACACTGATATATGCTATGAATTAAGCATAAATGAAAAGAAAATTAACTAAAATTCAAAGTAAACATTTATAAAAGGAGGTTAATCAACATGAATGGCGACAAAATTATGACTAAAACAATAACTGTGTCGGAATAAAAACCATCTGGCTAGCACTGGCCGTCGAGCGCAGCAATTTTGAATTAGGAACGAGCATATGAAAAGAAAACAGCTTTTCAAACAGAATGCAGGAAATTTCCTTTTGCGCTCGAAATTTAAATATACTTGTCGTTTTATTCGCTTATTCTAACAGCATGGAGTTTGTTTAAGGAAAGTATCATTGAATGTTGTACCTTTGTAACTGAATTGTATTAAGGTGTATTTTTACGAGTATTATCAAGATCGTTTTCATTCATTGTGAAAAGATATGAAATGTTAATTAGCTGGTGAAAAAAATAATTATATAAATAACTCATAATTTACGTTTATAATAATGTTTTTGCTTGTTTCAAAAAAAGTAGCGGAGTGGGCAACTCATGTCAATCTGCCTTTTCTACGCTTTAATCACTTTTATAACTACTTTGAACGGCTGAGGGTAAAGTTGAGACTATCTTAAGTCACCATTTAAAAGCTAAGAGAGCTTTGTGTCCATTTATTAGTAAACTCAAACTTTTGTAAGCGATTCAGCAGTAAGTAGTGAAAATGGAGAGTTTTTTCTACTAACTCTATTAAGACATAGGTAAATATTTTTGATTTAGAGCAACTTTTTCATACATAATATTTAAACAAGGGATCATCAGCCCCAAATTCGTTCGTCAAAATCATTCAAAAAGAGCATAGATTAATGGAATCAATTTGTCACTTGTCAGTCATTTGGCAACAGAGACGATTTCGGGATGGAGGGACGGAGTGGCGAAAAGAGGACGCCAATCTCCGCACTTGTGACAGCCAACTGATTACCTACGAGACTTGTTTTTTGTGACGACCTTAATCTTTTCATTTTCTTTAACTCCTTCGTGCGTGCGCGAAGAGTGGCAGAGGTATATGCTAGAAGTAGAGGTATATGAGTATGTTACTAAATGCTTCTGAGTTCTCTTAAAATTTTTGTCATCCGCTTGTCTGAGTATCTTTTTGCTGTAATATTGGGTTCACTTGAAAGGGTTTACGAATATAGTGCTACATGACCCAATTAAGTACAGTATTGATGAATGTAGATGCAGCTCGAGGGTTTGCCCGGATCGCACAATTTTGCGATCGACAGTCTCTGCCTACTGCAATGGTAACTAACAGCGTGAGTATGTTTGTAAATAAAAAAAACATTAAAATTTGAATCAACAATCATATGAAATACAATTAAAATTGAATAAACACCATCGTGTAATCAAATTCAATGTGAAATATTGGATTCACGATTGAATATAGTCGAGTGAAAATTTTAAATCCATTTATTTTAGTTATAAATTGTTCTTTATCTATAAAAACTGATGTTGTGAGTTGTATTATTTCGTATCTTTTCCGCTGTATGACCCGGTAATCATTTTTAAATAAAAAAACACTTGTCAAAATTAGCAAAGGTGAAATGTGATAGTATTTAAAAGTTCAACTGGAAGACAGCCATGTCCAAGTGGATAGGTGACTAGCTTCTCGGTCCGGAGGATACGGGTTTGATCCCCACTGAGAGTAACATTTTTGTGATGAGCATACGAGTATGTCTTTCTTAGTAACACAACATAACATAAACGTTCACGCCAAATATCCCCGAAGGGATTGGCAGAGGTACTAATACTTCTGAACATCACGTGACTTTGTCACCTGGTGTTCACAGTACCCACGTTTTGCATGGACAGTGTACTCACGTGATAGGGGGCAGGCCTATCGCCGTTTTGTACGAATACACTGTCACATGTCTTAGTACAACTCAGCCATGTGGGTTTCCTCACGAATGTTTTCCCTCACCGTTAACAACCATGATAAATTAACCACACTTATGTCTAAGGAAAAGACAAATTGGTGTAGGCCCGACCCAGGATTTGAACACTAGTCGTTTGCACGATAACCGAGTGTTCTACCCACTGAGCTATCACGGCTGTGTAAGCTTATAATAATGAGTGTGCTATGATTGGCTATTATACTGTATAATTTATACTATTTATAATTGATAAACTGTATAGTTTTATTGTGTAATCATATTATTTACCTATTTAATAAGTATTAGTGGTGTCGTGTATGAATAATGAGATACTAGTTTGACTTTACTTCAAAACAGCTCACGCTGATTAAAATAATGATTGTAATTAAATCCATAATTTTGGTAAATACTCATTTCTAAAATGTTATTATTTATTTATAAATGAGTTATAATAATGATTATGTAGATTTGAGTGGAGTATTATTAATGAGACTGTCAGTTGATTTAAATCAACTGACAGTCAACTGACTTAAGGTTAGGTAAGGTATAAATATACGATCTCTGTTTTTGCGGGGGCAATTGTCAGTAGTCCCTTGTATCGGCAAGTGGTTGTGAAAGATGAAATTATACGAAGTGTACCGCTATTTTGGGTTTTATTTCAAAACCTCCACACTCCCTGAAGTTGACCCTACAACTCAGAAGTGAGGATAGGCGAAAAATATCACGTTTTTCGTACTGCGCCTACGTAAGTACCCTGTTCTTTTTTTTTGTGTTTGCGTAATTAGAATCCTTGGTATGGTGAAATTGCCTTCTTCTTTATAAAATAGCATCCATAAACAGTCGTAAATAATAAAGTCTATTTCAATTGAAGGCAAGAAAGTATTTTAAAAGAATTTTCATTTATTCTCAAAAACATAGGGGCGATACATAAGAGTGTTAATCTGTTACATACTTGAGCCTGATATCTAGTCTTTTTTTTCCCGATAGCTCAGATTGTTTTTTTTTTCAAAGCTATTATCTCTGATTATCGAATAATATTGAAATGTTGGATCGATATACAGTATAGTGAATTTTCTAAAACATTTTTCGTTTATGATTGTGAGTACACGTGCGAAAACAGTACACTTTGAAATTATGACATATGGCATTACAACATCTGTTTAAAGCATTACATGTGATGCTACGATCTAACAATTCCTACTATCAGGCGTGTGGTGTTGTGTAATTAATTAAATATTTCGTGTAATGGGAATATAAATATATCACATGAGGTAGAATAGCAGTGTTATAGGTAGTTATAGAATTACGTGAGCGAGTAAGACGGGATTAGAGAAGAAATGTATCCATTACTTTTTAAATATTTATACGTTTTTGAATAAAGTTATTTCGTCATCATACTTTTACTCGCGTTTATTTAACTCAAGTGTGGTCCAGGCTTAGGACTAGCAATGTGCATGGATTCATTTGATGTTTACAAAGATTCGAAATGTATGTCAAGATAACATGATTTTAAATATCAAACAATTATCAAAATCAATCGATAAATTATATTGAACTTGATTTTAGAAATAAATTGAATGTCCCGGTGCTAATCCAAAATTATGAAAACTTAAACCTAGAAAACTACAATTTGATTTTAATGTAGTAAGAGTTTTAGTTACACTGAATTAAATAAAATACATGCCTGAGACGAATGTTGACGGGATTCATCGATGTTAACCGAACTCTTTGAATACAATTTAAAACTTTTTGCTATTATAATTAAAACAACTATTGACTTTAGGATATTTTTATTGCTATCGTTTTAAGTATCACTTTCATTTGCTTACCCATACGTTCGTTACCGATCAATCACGCAGCATCACACTGCAGTGCTCTATGGTAGTGTAATGGAATGAAATGTAAGGCCATGCTAAGTGTGATGTTTGGAACGGTCGAGTAATGTGTAATGTATCAGTACGCGTCCGAGCGATATTACGTGTGATGCATTGCTCGCATTGCTTACACCATGCCTGGTTGTGAGTATCCAGGTTGTTTTTTTATATTTTGTACAACTCAACTGCAAACTTACCATAGGTTTGCTACAAATTACTACTACTACTGCTACTAAAATTTTAGCAAACCTGTAAGTTTAAAAAAATAAAATAGAAAAATATTGAGGCCTTTTATGTTTATAAATCTAGTTTTGGAACATAATACGAAGGAACACATAGTTGTTTTAATACTCATCATGATGCATAATATCTTAATTATTTATTTTAAATTTGAGATAGTCACCCGCTTATTGTAGTGTCTTCATATTATTCACGTAAGAGGTAAAAACGTCAAAATCAAAATATTCTTTATTAAACCAAGTAGGTATTATACATTTTCTTCGGTCCCCTGTAAAGCTGTACAAAGCGTGTGTAAGATAATACCGTGAGTCCGTAAGAGAATTACATGACCAAGGATTAATAAAGTAACTGTTTAAATATTAGTTTGCAATACAAAGTAAGAATTAAACATTTTGAAACTTTTAACAACTACCTTCTAATAAAATAGTCAGCCGTACATTTGTTATCAGTGAAATATTTAAGTTACATTTGCGAAGGTCGCCTTACATTTCAATAAAAGAAAATTGGATTTGCGTTATCCATTGAGATCAAAGAAACTAAAGTATGTGTACTGAGGGTTGGCTTGATTGTTTACTAAGCTGAAATTTGTCAGTTTCAGTTCTCCACCATGGATCGAGAAGAGAGCAGGAGTCGTAGCCTCAGTTACGATAGATTGAGCGCAGAATTGGCATGGAGGTGCCAAAAAAAAAAAAAAAAAGCCAGTCAACACGGAGGTGTTGGAGATGACAGGAAGCGCTATGCTGAACGACCGTGGGTATTACGGGAGCGTGGTACCGAGGTCAATCGACAACCGTGGGTATTACGGGAGCGTGATACCGAGGTAAATCGACCGTGGGTATTACGGGAGCGTGATACCGAGGTCAATCGAGGTGAACAGGTGAACAACGAATAGTCCAATAACAGCGGAGAGGTCTCTTCGTAAGCCGGTTCGGCGTACACGAGAGCGTTCGCCTAGCGCGAGGACGAGAAAATAGCAGGGAGCGATGTTCACAGCATTGTGCACGCAAACGCGAGGGTGGATACTATTCCCAAAATAAAATAGACAGTAACCGCAGCTCTTTGGTTGGGTCGCTTAGTTTGAAACGACGTAGGGTAAATGATAATGGATGAGCTATTGTTTATTTTGTCTGAGATGCTGGCTGAAAGAGTTCAGTACGGAGAATCGCTTGATCAATATTATTACGCCAAAAACAATCTACTAAATTAATGTAGAATTAATGGGCGCCAGGATGTAGATTGTCTGCTGCACGGTGTAGGGTAGGTGCGCAGGCAGCTGCTTAAACCCGAACAAGTTTTTAATTTCTTTAATACGGTTAAAGTTGGTCAATATGGTGAACATCTTGAATGATTCTCAAGGCGAAAAATTGATCGCAAATGTACTCTGCTTTTGCGATGGACAAGATGCTTCAAATTCAAATTTATTTACCGAAAAGGGCAAAATACAACTTGTAATTATTTAACTATATAAACTCAATTAATGCTAGGTAGATTTACAAATTCTTAATGTAAGGTTTTACGAATGTGTTTAATTGTAGCTCAATCTAAAATAATAATAATAGAAAACGATTTGAATTTTCGGGTAATTTCAAAAAGTTTGTTATATTTGTGTCTCCGGACTGGGCGAACCTGTTGGGCAGATGCCGGAATTTTCACTTTGTCGCGGAGGCCTTATTGATGTAATGATATTGAAACCAATATTTAATATTTACATCAAATGGGGACTACTACTGATTTAATAAATTGAATATTCATAGTTACAATTTGTGAATGTATTGTTCCTGTTTTGTATACATTTTATATTTTTTGCATTAATATTCAGTATTGCAAATTAATAAGATAGTGTATTTGAATATCAATAATAAAACTAAATTCCATTACTTAAATTAAATAATATCAACAATATCAAAGATAAATTATTATAATTATGACCGCCTTGTTCACCTGGTCTGGCTGGAAAAGTCTTCTCATTTGTCAGTTCATTGCAGCGAACAAAAAAAAATATATATACATACCAAGAAGGGTAATCCGAAGGATAAAAATGAAAAACAATGAAATAGCTCAAGTTCAGCTTTGGACCTGGAACTTGATAAATACTTAACTGACATCAAAGTAAATGGGGTAGCACTAAATTGCTGTGTAGAGGTTGTAAGTCACGCTCTATCATAAAACCTACTAAAGCCAGAGAGCTCAACTTTGATATGATAGTTCCAAAGGGTATACCTCTACTCAGGGCTATAGGTAGGGCTCTGATAAATCCCGTGAGCATTACAACTACAACGTAGAAGTTCAGAACGTAAAACGAACGATAAAGACGTACATCGGTGGAGACTATGTTTTATTTGTCATATAAACCAAATCAGCATCAAACATTCAATACTTTTCTTCTGAAGTTTTCTTAAATCTTAAGTAATTTTTAGCCAAAATCTTTAGTAGCTTTGAGATATCTTAACCATAATAGATATGCTGGTGTATAGGTGCATGGGTTGGTAGAGAGTGATAAACATCATAGCATAAACGTCAACAAGGGTATACCTCCTGCATACCTGTGATCCTCTCGCGGACACGATAGCTGCCTACAACGACTTAGGCATCAAGATGAACTGTCTGTGTGAATTATAATTGTCTTATTTTCGTTAATTCTGGTATTTAAGTCATAATCATTAGCACAGAATCTAAATCCATTGCATATCCTTCGGGAAATATTAAATTTTTAGCCATTCATGTCCAAATTAAGACTGTAATTATCACCATCTTGTATGCTTTGCTTTGGATCCGAAATAAAAGATTTCGATGCAAATATATTATAAAACAAATAATAACTTCTATCATCACAATATATCAATTACGATAAAGTGTACGATACGGGCTAAAATGTCAAATACGTGAATTTTTATAGGGCTAGTATAGAATCCGCCACACTAGGGTCACCCACTCACACTTATTTAAGCACACCGTGTATTATTTTTGGATATCGCTGTCATCTTTGTCTTGTCAATCTATATACATAAGTGAAGCACAATTAATATATAATCTTAACATTGTTTCTGAACTTTAAAAGTGCCGCTCATCATAACTGTCAAGACTATAACTGTAGATTTTACCTCAAATCTTCGCCCTGCTTCCATTTGTTAAAAATATAATTAGAACCACGAGCAGGGGAAGGTAAAAATAAATTAAAATGGTATAAATCAAAATTATGTACATTTTACCATAGCTTAATATTTATTAGAGAAACAAACTGTACACAATATTTCAAGCAAGGATGACCTCTAAAGTTTCTACCAATAGTTATAGTATAGTATACTAATTTTGAAGTTGATATAGAAAATTGCAAATTAAAATAAGTATTTAAAACAAAATAATTGTACATCGGCTATGATATGGATAGTTTATAGAGATGAATTCGTTTGAAGGCATCAGATTGTCATCCCCACCAGACCAAGCGAATATAACAAGATTTTAAAAACATGTACATGTATAATTAATTATGATATTATTATTATTAAGTATACCTAAATAAGATTCTTTGTCATATATGGTACTAATTTTGAAGTAGGTATATTTATATTTAAAAACTGGTAATAAACATCAAATACAAAAAGAAATATATATGTAAGATTGTATGATATATATGTAAGATAATATATAAAGTTATCCATATTGAGGGAATAAAAGGGTAGTTTATGTTACAAAAGTTTATTCAGTAATAAATTCAGATGGTGTAATTTAAACACAAAAGTAACAATAATCAATCAGAGAATAAATCAGAAATCGCTCAGCGTAATAGTGTGCTATGCGCGCGATTTATTAATCTAGCAACTTAAGGTATCTGGTACGAAGTATATTGACTAGGTACAAGTCAGCATAGGTACTAAGACCAAGAGTGGACGGACAGTTTTTCCGGGAGCAGAATGCTCTTGAGTCAAATCAGAAACGGGAAACTCCTTTCTATTGGCCATATGAGTTAGTTATAGCAAATCCCCGTGCAACTATTATTTTCCAAGGAAATTATTATTTTCGGTACACAATCAATAAGAGCTTATTTAGAACTAGCTTACCATTATCATAAAGCTTACTAAATAAAAGTCAAGGTAGGAAAAATTAATAAACCCTGTACATTAAATTATCATGGTCAGGCATATATAAATTTAAAAAAAGAAAAATTTTATATTATTAAAAAAAAAAAAAAAACCTAACTTAAAATCTAAAAACTTCTTCCAGTTCCTCTTATCGGGAAAGGGTACCTAAGATGCTGGAAGCGTTACCGCGTTGTATGGCAAGATAAGATACATATATTGATGGATAAAAGTACTTAAAATACATACTTTAACATAAATAAATTCATAATCTAAATAATTATATCATGAGAAAGTTTTAGGACTCGAACATTAAAGGTTGATCGGCTGATTCAACAAAGTCCAACTGTTTACAAAAGTATTTAAAATGAATAAATGCTCAATAAAAAAAGAAAAAATGTCATATTCGGAAAATGGGGTGCGGAATGTGAATCGGATTCTAGTATTGTAGGACGAACAGCTGAAGTTTAACCTTGATTACAGGTCCTTTTTATGGATGGTTTTCAATAAAATTAGTTGATCCCTAGTGTCCTTTGTACATCTTAAGGGTTTTAAAGTTAGAACGTCCAGTGGCTGATGATGATGATGATGATGATGAAGTTAGGAAGGTTGTCTAAATATGGAAATCTATAGTGAGGTGTTTAATACACTTATTTCGATTTTGTTGAAGCATTTTTATATAAACTTGATACATGGGGTCCCATACAGTATAATATATTTCCATAGCAACCACCATAGTAGTTCTGATTGTGACATTAAGGCTCGTACCGCGTCTTAAAAGCACTCCCTAATGACAGTCATACCTAGAAGGCAGTAATGATCTAAGCGATTTAAATAGTGAATAAATAAAAAAAATATATATAAGAAAATCACATAAGTACGATATAATATATAAACAAATAATTAATAATTAAGTTATAACCTCACGAGTATGTGAGTTGTGAATCTGCCTATTCTTTTTACTAACGTATTGATCTCTCCATTGAAGAGTTGTCTGGAAGAGATAGTTTTAAGCCACCAATTGTGCTTCTGTTTAGCAGTGTAATCTTTGTAAAATGTTTTAACTGTGATGACTGCCTCCATGGCCTCGCGGTTGAGCGCTTGGTTTCGGGTGCGGAGGTCTCGAGTTCGATCCCCGGGGGGGTGATCACCTTACAAATTTGATTTGTAAGATTTGACCGAGTTTGGAGGGATATTGCAGGCTTGAATCACCTGACTATCCGAGAATTAAGATGATTCCGTGCGTCCGAGGGCACGTTGGGCCGTCGCTCCCGGCTACTGTTGCGGTGGTGGTCGTTGGTCTGCCAGCCCGCAATTGGCCGGCGTGGTGGACTGTGGCCAGATCGCTCTATGTAGGGTGGGCTGGAGCCCCTTGGTGGGGACATATATGGACTGTGAGGAGGAGGTACGTGATGAGTACCATTATGAGTTCTATTCTATTCTATATTTATGTGCTTAATATTACAATTCGTATAAATAAAAAAAAAAAAAATACATTGTTAGTGTGTAATGTGTAGAATATGTAAATAAAAATATATATGTATATTGAATGTGTAAATAATATGTAAATGTCTGTAAAACTATGTGTATGATATGTGTGTGCATATATATGTATAAAAAGTTAATGCAATCGCAATTATGAAACATTAGTACGGATTAACACATTAGGACCTGTTAATTTTGAATCACTTGTATAAAAAAATATATAATATAATAAAGTTTTATTAATTCTTTAAAAATATTTCCAAAAGCGAAGGGACTCGCTTATAACAGGAAGGCCGAGCTGTAAGCTTATAATAATGAGTGTGCTATGATTGACTATTATACTGTATAATTTATACTATTTATAATTGATAAACTGTATAGTTTTATTGTGTAATCATATTATTTACCTATTTAATAAGTATTAGTGGTGTCGTGTATGAATAATGAGATACTAGTTTGACTTTACTTCAAAACAGCTCACGCTGATTAAAATAATGATTGTAATTAAATCCATAATTTTGGTAAATACTCATTTCTAAAATGTTATTATTTATTTATAAATGAGTTATAATAATGATTATGTAGATTTGAGTGGAGTATTATTAATGAGACTGTCAGTTGATTTAAATCAACTGACAGTCAACTGACTTAAGGTTAGGTAAGGTATAAATATACGATCTCTGTTTTTGCGGGGGCAATTGTCAGTAGTCCGTTGTATCGGCAAGTGGTTGTGAAAGATGAAATTATACGAAGTGTACCGCTATTTTGGGTTTTATTTCAAAACCTCCACACTCCCTGAAGTTGACCCTACAGCTGCTTGTGTATTATATAATATGATATATATCGTTGAGTTAGTATCCCATAATACAAGTCTTACTTAGTTAGGGGCTAACTGGATATGTGTATAATATGTCTGTGTTAATTATTTCTCAAAAAGACGCAAATTGATTTGAGGTGGCATTCAACGGCAATACAAAAACTGTGGTATTTAAATTAAAACCTGGGACCCAACGGAAATAAACGGGTTGTGGGAAATTAACTTATGCTGGCAAGTACTTTAAAGTGTGTTTATTTCAATATCTTATTGAAGTAAAGATAAATTTCAGCAAGAACTTCTATACTATTAGGACTGGGTGCTCTGACGTAACAACCAAGTGAAAATTGCATTGAGGCGTGACAGCACGTGAAATATTATCACACTCTGTATCAGCTTCATTATATTTTAGGCCTTTCTTAGCAAGTAAGTGTCCTCCGAGGTTGTCCTCAAGACACGTTGGCTCTATTTATCTCTCTTCTTTTTTTCAATGTTCTATTTTATATTAACTAGTAATAAAAAAAAATAAAAAAATTATTCAGTTTTCAAAAGTACATAATATTCGTCTTAACCTAGTTATAGTTATTTAAAGTACAAAATATAACATATTCCTGTTCTTGAGCTAGGTAATTTACCTGTATTTCAGGCAACAATAAACAAAAAAGGCTTAAACTATCAGTTTTCATATGATGGTATTGGTAAGTAGTGTATAAATTATTATCAGAATCGATAGTGCTGTGTAGTCTCGACTAAATTATTTTTTCTAGGTAATTTAAGCTCTAGTTTCCCTTTTTAAGTATTAATAGCAAGAAATATGTATTTTCTAGCAACCCTACAAATGAACTTAATATTTCTCTTATCGCCTACACACATTTCGAATAGAATCAAACGTAATACTTTACACATGTAGCGCTGCGAACAAAACCAGATTTTAGAAAATATATGTGACAGGAATACTGAGAAATTGGTGTCCGTAGTGAATGCTGAGACGTCATAATACGTTTACCTGGGATGTTGTACGCAAGACAGGTTCCAGAGAAAAATACAGGATATCTCCTCTAGAAATCTGTTTTGTATTTTACTAGCATACCTCTTTACAAACGTGTGACATTTCACTATATAAATTTTTTGACACTATATAACTTTGATTTCAGCAAAAATTACATTGGATGTTTTTGGAAGATGATTTTACGCCAATCAGAAAGGTTTATAATACAATATTATTAACCTTATAAGTTTGGGTGGCAAAATATATAAAAAAAAATGTTGATGATGTGTAGGTAAAATCTTTGTAAGATCAGATTAAAAACTTTCTTATAAAGCGGCGATTCTGAACTTTAAAATATAAAAGACTATGTATGAGATTTTTAAAAATATACGCATGCCCCTTTTATTCACTTGCACATTTTACCACTTCGTAAAATACTGAGAAACCTCTTGCTCTTCGTTATATAAATACATTAAATAGTGGGAAATGTAGACACTCCCATATTTTCCTTCTAAGTACCATGTGCACTTAGCCTCTTACGGCACTTACTAAAAGATAGTTAGTGATATTCTAAACACTTTTGCTTTTGTTATTTCTTCTTTATATTATTACTAGTTTTCCCACCATGGCTTCGCCCGCGTCAAATTCGGTTTTATTGCGGTATAAGGCACCACTGTAAGAAATCTCCTCATTCCCACATTCTCTTCGGGAATAATATTTTTTCCGGGATAAAAAATACCCTTTTATTTAATTCAGACTTCCAACTATACGCCTGAAAAACTTCAAAGCAATCGGTTCAGTATTTACGGCGTGAAACCGGAACAACCAATCAAACAAACTCACCTTCTTAATTTATAAATATACCTTTAGGGAAGGATTTGTATTTTTGCTATTGTTTACACTAAGTGATAAATAATCAAGTGCAAGTGTTTATTTTAATGATTATGATAACCAATTTTATAAAATAAATATATTTATTTTATAAAATAAATATATATAATTTTATAAAATAATTTAACCGTATAACCGTGATAGCTCAATGGGTAGAACACCGGTTATCGTGCAAACGACTGGTGTATAAATCCCAGGTCGGGCCTACACCAATTTGTCTTTTCTAAAGACATATGTGTGGTTTATTTATCATGGTTGTTAACGGTGAGGGAAAACATCGTGAGGAAACCCACATGGCTGAGTTGTACTTGGTCATGTGACAGTGTATTCGTACAAATCTAGGCCTGCCCCCTATCACGTGATTACACTGTCCAAGCAGTTATGCTTGCAGTAACCCACGTTAGTGGGTACTCTGAACAGAAGGTGACAAAGTCACGTGATGTTCAGAAGTATTAGTACCTCTGCCAACCTCTTCGGGGATATTCGGCGTGAACGTTTATGTTTATGTTATGTTATTTAGTAAAATGTATACCCGAGGTCGCGGGTTCGATCCCCGCCGTTGTCGAAATTTTCCTTTCCTTTATTTATTAGTAAAATGTTAACAAATTAAATAAATCTCAAGAAATATGACACTGATGGTTCATTTACATTTATTTGTATTAAAATGTAGTCGTCAGAGTTCCTTCCACGTTATGAATTATTTGGAACGCAATTTTGTCATAAGCTCGTAACTAGGTTGAACGAATAATCTGCGTAAATATGATAAGTCGTTAACTTTACAAAAATATTATATGGCATTAGAAAAGTTGCTTACTAAAAATCTCGCTGCTAGTTTTACTTTCTACAAAAAAACATTTTTAATACAATCATTATTGATTGAGCATTAAGACATAAGTTTAATTACTTTGGTGCTTACTTTAAGGCAATGTACATTTGCTACATCTCTCTTTATGTATTTATAATTGAACAAGTATATATATTTGTACAAAATGGCGATAGGCCTGCCACGTGAGTACACTGTCCAAGCAAAATAAATGGGTACTTCTAATACCAGGTGACAATGTCACGTGATGATCAGAAGTATTAGTAACTCTGACAACCCCTTCGAGGATATAAATATCATAGTACACAAAAAAGAGCCCCATATCTGATGTGTAACACATATAAACAGGTTTATGGCGAAGTATAAAATACAAATTGGCTCGTAAAAGTATAATAAAGACCTATTTATTGATCCGATCTTATTCGGGTGACGTCAGGGTAGTTAGTTCCATACCTTTTTATCTTTTGGTTTAATTGTATTATCTGACGATGCTTAATAATTTTTCTTATATTTACAATAATAAAGTAAATCCAATTTTTTTGACCCCCTTTAAGAGAATTGAGCGGATAAAAGCAAATGAAATTTGGCACTCTTAAATGTTCCTCACAACCCATATATGCACTTTGGTGGAAGGGGCTCAAGCCTACTCTAGGGGCTAGGTGATTAGGCTTGTGTTAGTATGAAAAGGCTTCTTAGTCTTAGTGTATGTAGTGCGTGAATACATAGTAAGGGAACTAGGTTAGTACAAAGTTAGGTAATCTGAACACCGGGAGTCAAAAATATCACGTGATGTTCAGAATCATTACTACCACTGCCAACCCCTTAAAAAGATACGCCATTCAAGATATGGTGCGTTGTATGGGCCTTTTTATTTTAGCTTTAAACCGTTTAGACGGTTTTGAGCAAGCAATGTGAAGTACGAAGTATACAAATAAATTATGAAACGGCCTGAAATTATGTTTGTACTAGAAAGCTTTTGCAAACAGACCGAATACACAAATTTGCAGTGCGAGTGCTTATTACACATTTTGTGCTCGCCTGAGCTTTAGCTAATTCAGCTTTGAAAGCTTTGGTAAATAATATTTTAGTCAATATCATACATACACGTTTAATGTTAAAAACCTTCTACGAAGTATGATTTTACAAGATTGAAAAATTATTGCATTCACACTTGAGTTTTGTCCGTAGAGTTAGACAATTGTGTGCTCTAAAAGGCACACTGGGCACAAATTAATTTTCATAGGTTTCTTTTTTGCGTACAAATTTGAAGGTTTTATCCAAAAAGAGGCACTTTATTCTCAGTATGAGTAATTATTCAGCAACTTTCTAAGTAAAGTATGTATTTTTGTTTCTAATAATCACTTAAGGGGGATTTATACAGGGTAAGTGACCGACTCCGAATTCGAGTCAAGTCAGCGCTGACCCTAAAAAAAACCCAATGTGAACTGTTTCAAGTCAGTACAGCGCGGTTGAAGTCAGCGCTGACTTAAATATTCGCACACGAATATTTAGAAGTCAGTCGGCGCCCCCCGCCGCCGCCGCACTCCTTCATCAGTTGCAAAATCTCCATGTAAACAGTCAAGTCAGTAGTCAGTCACTGTCGTTGCATTGTTTTTATTTAACAAATTTTCTAACAAATCTACTAGTTCTTTAACATAAAGTTACAAACACTTAACAATTTTAAGCGTTGCTTGTGCTGTTCCTGTGAAATATTTTTTTTCTTTGCGTATGGTCACCTCAAAAACTTATCAACGACTAAAACTCCATGTGAACAGTCGGAGACAGTTTTGGCGCCGTCGTGCTGACCTGTGCAATGACCCTGTGAATTACTCCATGTAAACAGTTGAAGTCAGTGTCGGCGCCGGCACTGACGCCGCTACTGACTTGCGCACTTACCCTGTATAAATCCCGCTTTAAATGTATGACACACACAAAACCTATGGAATGTGATGGTGTATGCTATTATAAGCCAATACTACGTGATATAGTTTTGCTTTACCGCAATACATAAAAGTTAGTAACGTTTTAGATTAGTTACGAATAGCTGTATTGCAACAGTAAGTTTTAATTACATTTCCCAAGTGCAACGAGACTCGTCCATTAAAATCTAGAAAAGTTTAAATAGGGCAATATTTACTTCTGCTCTCTTGTTTGCTGGATTATTAAAGTATAGTATTTTTATCTCATATTGTAACGTGAACTATACCAGTACCTGTAGTTGACTGCATATAAAGACGTATTGGATAAGTGAGCGCAGAAATAAGTACTTCTAGGCACGCACACATACACCCATAAAACATGTTGGTGTTTGTGTACAGTAAACAAGCAGCGGAGTGCTTGACTCTACTAAACCAAGAATTATCTATATCGCAAAAGCATACAGTGTAGTAATCCCTGAAGCGGTCTCAGAAGTCGTGGATCTTAGGAATATTAAGTGACATCTTATCACCTTTTATTCAAGAATACTGCAGGTGTCAATGGCGGCATAAGGTTTTAAGGCTTTTTAAATGATTGTTTAGCGATGTGACCGGAGACACGTTACGAGTCATCCTTTATCCTTCAATCTTGTCCTTACTTAACTCACAAAAGTGGTTGAGTTATTTCTAACTGTCAAGCTCTGGTCACTTTTCGTTAAAAAGAAAGAAACAATTTATTTATTTGAACACTTTATTGCATACAGAATAAACATAATGTTTTTACAAAAGTACAGAACATTAAAACTAAGTACACAAAGGCGGACTTATCGCCTTAACGCGATTTCTTCCAGTCAACCTTTATGGTGAGGAAAAATCAGTACACAACTCTTAACTAGAAATAAATGATAATCAGTATGCAAAACCAAACTTAACTAAACACAACCTATTGACAACCTTAACCTAAATATTAATTTATATATCTAATATGTATAATAATTATATTAATAATTTGCTGATGAAATTAGCTTATGATGAACGATTTTGTTCTTGTTTATCACAACCATATTCACAAAATATAGGCATCTATAATATGTAAATTATATAGAGGTATTCATGTGAGAGGGGTTTGTGTATATTACATGGCTGTATAGTTATACTCCAGTTAATTACTTCGGCAGAGCGTGGGTGTTGCTTAAAGCTAAACATGAAATATCCGTTGATGTTTCACCAAAAACAAGCTTAATTAATATCTTGTTGAGCTTCCGTGTCTGTGATTAATTAGGAAAAGCATTCGAGAGTTTTTTGCTGCTCGGCATTACAAATTAACGTAAAAAGATAAAGTCTGCGTTTTATTAAGAATTTCAAAAGCATTATATATATTATTTACTCCTTTCGTTTCGAAGAGGGTTTGTAAAAAAGGATATCAAATCTATCCATAATAGCATTATACAAATTAATAATTCAAATATCATATTTTTTTCGGGGCTATACGGCATAAAGGTTTGAGTTTGAATTATAGTTCACTGTGCTTGTGTTTGCCCTTCAACATCTTGCTGTAAAATATGCGTTCAGTTACTTTTTTGCCACCAAAGCTGCTTATGTATAAACCACCTCAATTTTATCAACTACTGCTTTATTACCATTAAGATGAAGATTTTTTTATCACACGCAATCATTACAAACATGCAAAATAAATCTCATCCCCCTAATGTAAAAATATTAATTAACCGTCATACCAATCAGGAATCTCTTGCTTCCGATAAACAGATCAAGTATACAATTTCACCCCACCCTTTATCCATAACCGTCTGCTATCTTTACTATTGAATTTTCAAGGAACTACTGAACAAAGATATTATAATTTTAAACATCTCATATTTAAACAAAACTTCTTCTACAGTTATGCTTTTAAAAGCAAAGTTAAATTTGTTCCGTAGCAGTCTTTAGTCAACAAAGAACTTTCACAGCAGAATTCTTGTGTAAGTTCCAAACAGCGATATTGAGTACAGTCTTGTAGGAAATGTTCAGTAAATCCTTAGCTAAATTAATGAAAGAGTAATTGGAACTTGACGAAGCTCTGTGGTGAAAGCTGGAGTTATTGCTATTTCGTTTCTCCATTTAGAGATGAGCTTTAAGCTGTTATTACTTTTGTAAGGTTTAGATTTTATTATTTTTGCTGGTGCTGCGGTTTTGCGGAGAACTTATTTTTTCGCGCTTATGAAGCCAAAATTCAATGTCTTGCGTGTATGAAATTTCAACTAATTGAATTAGTTTTACAGAAATTAGTGTTCAAAATATAAAAAAGGATATTTTTTTCTTTATTCTGAAGAGGTGAATAAGTTAAATGGGGTGAAGCTTTCAAGATTATAGGAATTATCTGCAATCACGAACCTCATTTTTCTTATCTTTCATTTTAAAGAAAATTATAGCGTTAATGAGAAGATGATGGCAACCGATAATTTCTGTCTAACCCGATATCTAGCGATTGAAAAACTAAAGCTAATAAAATCATAACATTAATTGCTCTTGCAAGAGAAGCAATAAAATTGCTAGTAGAAGAGATCACTTCGAATCATATAGGTCGTATCATACTACTGTCAATTGTATTTCTATTCAAGAACATAACATTTATAAGTGTTTATGTTAAACAGTAAAGGGTTTTCTATTCAATTCCATTTCTATCAAAACCTCGAACCACAAAAGCTATTAACCATATGGTAGGTTGTCCGGCTTACCGCAAACCTAAAGTTATATCCCAGGAGACTAAGTTCAGCCAATATTCGCAGTTCCACGTAATATTAAGCCAAGGAAACTCGAACACGGAATTATATTCGATGTTGTCAATTATTTGCGAATAGTTTTGTCATCCGCTTGTAGTTTGTTTATACCAGCCCTATAACATGTGGCGTGTGAGAGCGAGTAAGTTGTGTTGTTTGATATGCTACGGAAGCTGAGGTAATATATTTTCGATAGAAAATAAAAAAGAATCAATAGCATTTGGGATTTCAGTATTTCTTTAAGTTGAAATCTTAGAATCAACATAGTTTTTGACATCATAAAGCCAATGAGCGAGAAATTTTACTATTACACTTCAATTCTTTACATCTGCCAATCGCCAAGTCGAACGCGAAGCAAACATTGCCGTACCATCCTTTTCTGGAACCGTTTCGCCACATTTTCAGGGCCCCATTCGATAACCTCTGGATAGGATTAAAATGATGAAATTTTCGTCTTCTATAAAATCACACACTTGAAATCCAAAATATTAAGTCGGTAGATCAATTGATTCCGAAGTTAAGCTAATGAAAGGTTTAGCATTTTCGACACTGACTAACTGACTCACTGATCATCAAAATAGAACTAGTAATTCCCATAGACCTAGAGAGCTGAAATTTGGTACAGAGGTTGATTTTAACGCCTAAATAAAGAAAAAAACTATCAGAACAAGGTTTATGGAAGATCTGGACTACCTGGGGACGCTGTTGAGAAAACATAAGGAGAGTATTGCAAAACTATAATAAGCGTATTTACGAGAAATAGTAGTCGATTAACTGTATCCTACTGAATAAATGAAAATATTCGGTCCAATAATAATTATTATTTATGTACTAGCACTCAGCCGCGGCCTCGCTCACGTTATTTAGCATTAGTACCAGTACTCGTCACTAGATGGCGCTGGTTGTATTTTAAATCCCAGTAGCGTATTTATTTACACATTTAAAAGTTTTGTTGTGTATTTCAAAGATTGGAGAAGTCGTGGAGTTCATTTTTATATGATTTCACAAGAAATTATAATAATAAGAAAATGTTACCATTCAATCAGTCTGTGTCCTTTAAAAAAAAGTGAACTCACACCAAAAACATTCTGTAAAAAACTAGCCAAGTCTCGATAGAGCTGCTTGTTTATCTCTTAAAAGTAATGAAATCTCTAAAATAAGTGGAGCCAAGTCTAAGGTTCCTTATTGCGATTCATTTATTATTATAGTTAATTTTACTTGGCCGTTGAACATTCTTGACACGTTTAGTATGTACAAGTTTATTTACTAAGTTATTTGCAGATATATTGAAATCTTCTAAACTTCTTTGCCGATTACGAAGAGTGCATTTATCTATCTTTATTTTTAATTGTTGGAACTCTGGTGATTATTTCTATGTTTCCCTTAAACCTTAATCATAATCATAACTTATTTCCATATGTCTATGACGAATAACATTATTCTTCCAAAATTATGACATTAGAGTATCGACATGAAAATAGCGCGAAAATGCGATAGCAGACTATCGAATGTATGAGCGAGTAACTCACGTATAGAGGTTAGAGAGGCTTAACCAACGTTCATATAGACCCACTTTGCGCTCTATACAACAATTTTCTTTTGTTGCTGTATTTGAACCTTCATAAACCTCTTCTTGTTTTTTTTTCAAATATAATTCTATACAGGGTGGCGCATTCAAATCGGTCAGTATGGGAAAGTCTGAAACTATAAGACATACGAAGATTTGTTCTTAGGAACCATGTCACCGATTTTGATAAAAAGAAAAACTGCATTCATACATTTGAAAAAAAACTGTACCCAGCTCGGGAATCGAACCCGGTTGTTTTGAAAAAATAAACTTACACTTTTTCTATTGATATCGATTGTGTAGGTCTTAAGCTGTAAATGTCTCCATAAAACATGATGTCTAAAATGAATAAAATGCATTGTTTTGACATACTTTAATTTCTTAAAGTAGGTGTTCGAAGTGACCACCATTTTTTTTAATACAATTTTCAACACGTTTAGGTAACGATCTTGCTATTGCATTTTGTATCTTCATGTGGTGAATTTGCGTTAAAATTTACTCAACTCAACTTAATGCAAATCACATGATACTGTGCATGTATGTAATAACTTATTATTAATAAGTTGAGAGGTACAAACAGTCATAGAGACAATTTTACATGCCTGAACTTCTTGATTATTGTAACGGTGGTCACTTCGAACACCTACTTTGAGAAATTAAAGTATGTGAAAACAATGCATTTTATTCATTTTAGACATCATGTTTTATGGAGACATTTACAGCTGAAGACCTGCACAATCGATATCAAAATAGAAAAAGTGTAAGTTATTTTTTTCAAAACAACCAGGTTCGATTCCCGAGCTGGGTATAGCTTTTTTTTCAAATGTATGAATGCAGTTTTTCTTTTTATCAAAATCGGTGACATGGTTCCTAAGAACAAATCTTCGTATGTCTTATAGTTTCAGACTTTCCCATACTGACCGATTTGAATGCGCCACCCTGTATAGTACAAATAGCATGTATGAAAATATTTATAAGGTAGGGGAATAAATAGAGTTTGGTGGTATAGAACAAAATGTAATTGGAAAGTGATTTTACCCTGATCTCTTATATTCGTGTTATTCAAAGATGTTTGGTCTAATAAAGTTCTTGTTGGTATTCGTTCCAATCAACAAGATAAGAAACCTATATATATATAAATATGATGAATTGTTCAACCATTTTGGGTACTAAATATTTTTCACCATCGGTATTTTTCTGTAAAAAATATTAAACTCCGGAACAAGCCCGTTTTTCTTCATTAACTCCCAGTAATCTCAGCTTGACCTAAATGCTAACCAGGTTTTCTCAGGAAATAGCCAATAAATTTAGCGTTAGTTCGTGAAGTCAATTAAAAAGAGTAAAGTAAGCATGTGACGTCACGGACGTATTCTTTACTTGGTCGGCAAATCGGATGTTTGGCATTGGAGGCACGTTTCGTCTTAATATAAACTAATGGTTCTTTCCTACATACAGACGATAGATGTCTTCAAAATGTGATTTACAGATGAGAATACGGATTCACGGGTCAGTCACATAACTAGAGATGGATGACGACGTGTCTTAGTAGGTAGGAAATTCTGAGTCCGGAGGTTGCACTTTCGAAAACCGCTGAAGGTTTTATTTGATAATTATGAATGTTTATTTAAATGTCATTGATACAAAAATAAGTGTACATACATACATATGGTCACGCTATTATTTCCCATTGAAGTAGGCAGAAAGTATCGATTGCCACTTTGTACGAATTGGCAAACCTCTCAAGCTTAAAATATATTATAACTAGGTGGGCATGAATGCTTTGCGATGCCAAATTGGAGCGAAGCGGCGAATAATTGTAGAGTACTCGCTAAGGCAACACTTGATTATCAAAACCCGCGCTGGTTTTAAGGAAGGAAACTTTTAAGGGTGATCAATGTGATAATTCCTCAATAGTAACATCTATCTGAATTTTTTTAACGTTAAATCCTGTCTCGATGGCTTTGCACATTTTGCCAAATTTTGTTGACAAACCTAATACCAATGAAGGTAATGATTTGCTCAAAAAATTGGTTTTATGTGTTTTATAATATAGTCAATATTATTCTTTTCAGGGGCTAACATTGAGAGAGCGGGGAAGGTTGTAAAATATAGGGTAGCCAGTAATGGGTTTTCAGCCATGTCGCACTGCAATCACTTAAATAGCTCCAAAACCTTTAGTGGCCTCGTATGACACCCACGGGAGGAACAGATTTAATGTAAATCTAAGGCGACAAAAGACAGCAAAAGGCTACTTATCTCTGATAAAAAACTCCCGGAAGAAGTTTTCAGAGCAAACCTCAAAGTGACCTCTGAAGCTGACTCTCGTTTGAAGTGCGCATAATGGAACCGATAAATTTATGAGCCCAGGAAACTTGGTTAGCACTTATTTTGGGACTCCATGTTGTAATTTTATTACTATTCGGATTTATTATCACACGAAACACCTCGTAAGTTTCATCATAAAAACACATACACTAAGGGCTATGAATCCTAAAAAAGACAGCTGGAGCTCCAGAGTTAGTAGCTCCCTAGCCACTTTTAATAGTAAGTGTTTTAAAGTAATCTACTCTTTTTAAAAGACGCTACATTAATGATACAGATTACAATACAGAACGATTTATTAATTTTCTTCGCTTAAGACAAATCATCATAAGTCTAGGGACGTGTCCAATAAAAAATGGTTATAGGATGACATATAGTTTGTTGTCACAAATTTATTCTACATCTGAAATTTATTATTTTAATATATCTTATACGCAGGTAGGCCACTTCTTTGTGATGGAACTCCTCTGGATCGATTTCAACCAAATTTGGCATCAGTGATCAAGATGACATTGCTAAGTGTCGTAAGTCGTGTCACATGTCGTGATCGAACCTACCATTCAGGAATAATAACATAACATAACATAAACGTTCACGCCGAGCATTCCCGAAGGGTTTGGCAGAGGTACTAATTCTTCTGAACATCACGTGACATTGTCACCTGGCGTTTGCATGGACAGTGTACTCACGTGATAGGGGGCAGGCCTATCGCCGTTTTGTACGAATACACGGTCACATGACTAAGTACAACTCAGCCGTGTGGGGTTCCTCACGATGTTTTCCCTCATCGTTAACAACCGTGATAAATTAACCACACATATGTCTTTATGAAAGACAAATTGGTGTAGGCCCGACCCGGGATTTGAACACTAGTCGCTTGCACGTTAACCGGTGTTCTACCCATTGAGGTATCACGTCGTCAGGAATAATCACCGAAATTCTCTTTTCCCATTGAAGTCAATGGTTTCTTGTTTAGAGTGCGGCTTTGAGCTTAAGACCGACTGCACAGATAGTAGAGGTGACTGAGATTTACCTAACTCGCTCAGCTCAATTCATCCCAATCGCAACTTGCGTTGTAGTCCTGGTTTATTTGGGACAAACTACCGATTATACTTACATCAAAACCAAAATTATGAGTATACCCAATTACATATCTCACTAAAATTTATGATTATAAATAATCATTTTACAGTAGTAGTTTATGAAAGTAATAATTTTATAGATTTTAATGTAACGAGTAAGTACTTATTATCCACGTTAAGATTTAATGTAATCTTCACAAATTCTTCGCATAATTAAGAAATATTTCAGCAAAATATTAGGCCAAGGCTGACATAATAGGAACGATTATGCCCTGTTTTATCTCAACATAATCTAGTATACTGGTTTCAGCGTCATACCGCATAATTAGGCCATTTTAACTCGGTACGACATTTCATGCTGCTAATATCATGATTTTATTAACAAATTTAATAGAGTCGTAAATTTTGGAAGCCGGTTTATTATTTTAGCATTATTTGTTTCTTAATAATATGTTTATCTAGTAAGAGTGGATTTGGGTTTAAATTAATAATGTCTTTGCTGTGTAGTGTCGGCTTAGAATAGCACTACCCCATTTCTTCCGGTGGGGGTACGTAAGAGGCGACTAACGGTACTGGGGCTATTAAGGGATTTTTGGGCAATGCGGTTGGAGACCCATCACCAACAACCTTTATTTTTGCCATCTTTTCCCCACTCTACTTTCCAAAAGTGGCCGAGGAACTTCTAGTTCCTCATCTCTGTTTACCCCTTGTAGGGATTTACGGCCGTGAGTATGTGTATGTATGTATGTATGTATTAATAATATAAAATATTAAGAATATATTATTTATAAACTGAAATCGTCAAAGGATCTATTAATAATTATAAAATATATTTTTTAACAAAAACTGGGGAGGATATGGCATGGTTTTATTCTACACGGCTTCGTTGTGGGACTTGCATTTTAAAACGATTTTGTTTGCCACTTAAATTTTTTGATTATTTGTCTAAATTTCTTAACTAATGACATATTTAACTCTATCGAACAAAGGAAGAACATTCTGTGTACTAAGTATCGGGAATTTGTCAATAAAACAAAACATACAAATTATTCATCTTAATTTATTTTATCGCCTTCAAAATAGGCCCCATCGCTTGCAATACAACATCTCCACCGCTTCACCCAGTCTTCCATACATTTTTCATAGGCTATTTGCGGTATGGCCTTTAGCGCATTCAGCGAATTTTCTTTTATGGCTTCTATCGACTCAAAACGTTTTCCGCGAAGTGGTAATTTTAATTTGAGAAATAAAAAAAAGGCAGACGGAGCCATATCAGGTGAATACGGTGCTTGGTCGAGAACTTTTGTTGAATTTTTCGCTAAAACTTTTTCACTATAATGGCTGTGTGTGATGGTGCATTAACATGGTGCAGCATCCATGAGTTGTTTTGCCACAAATTTGGACGTTTTCGGCGGATACTCTCACGCAAACGCTTCATGACGCCTAAATAATATTCTTTATTCACTGTTTCTCCCTCTGGAAGAAATTCGGAGTGAACCACACCACGGTAGTAAAAAAAACTGTCAGCATCATCTTGATTTTGGAGCGACTTTGCCGCGGTTTTTTGGGTTTCGGCTTGTTTTCGAGACGCCATTCTGAAGACTGTTGGCTTGTTTGCATGTCGCACTCATAAACCCATGTCTCGTCGCCAGTTATTATACGTTTCATAAAGGTCGGATCCGTAGAAGCTCGGGAAACCATGTCTTCAGCGACATGCTTTCGCTGCGCTTTTTGAACAAAATTGAGCTCTTTTGGAACTAGTCGAGTGGCGACGCGTTTCATGCCTAAAATGTCAATGAAAATGTTGAGGACGGACTTAAAAGATATGTTCACCTCACAAGCCAACTTTCTCAGACTTATACGTTGATTTTCGAGCACTAGCTTCTTGATTCTGTCGATGTTTTCTTTGGTCGTAGCGGTTGAAGGTCTACCAGAATGAGGCAAGTCTACTACTACTTCTCGGCCTTCTTTAAAAGCCTTATACCACTCATTAGCCCTTGTTTTTGATGTACACGATTCGCCGTAGGTATTTCGCAATATGTTTAGTGATTCACCACATGAAATATCATTCGAAACACAAAATTTAAGGCACACTCTTTGTTCAACAATATTTTCTATTGTAAAAATCGCCGAGGACTCAAAACTATGACCAACAAAAAATGTAGTTTAAAACAAATTAAATGACAGATCCCGCTCAAATTTTGCGCGCTAAATCAGTACAGTGCTACTAACATGCAGTAATTTGAACGACCTCTTTTACGCGGGTCTTTTTATTGACATATTCCCGATACATTTTACACCGAGTAGTATGTATATATTTCGTATTACAAATCTGTATTTTACATAAGCCATTAACATTGTTTTTCAGGGATTTGTTACAAAAATTTTAATCGTTCTACTTTCATGTGTATTACTTTCTACCCTCTTTTAGTAAAAACGAATAGACGTCCAAAGATATTGAGCATTGAAAAGTGATTGTTGGTCGATATAGCTATACTTATTTACCAGTGATACTTTATTCAGCAATCTTTTCTTTCCGCAACTTCAGAAAGTGGTTGAGGAGTTTCTAATTCTAGGACTCTGGCCACCTCTTTTAGATACACTTTAAAAAATGAGGTACTCAATTCACTTGTATGTTTTTTTTGTATTTATATTACGCGATTACTCAGTTAACGCTATGCATTTCTTAAGTTGTTTTTCTGCTTGTTTGGATATGCTTCCTAGGGACCAACCCTTAATTTTTTTAGGGTGTGGTCGCGTAGTTAAAAAAATATCTATTTTCGTGGATGACTCTGTTGTTTATCGAACTTTGTATGAAAGTTTGGGTTTTCCTCAAAAAGCTGTGCAGGGTTTCATTTCTGTTGATAAAGACAATATTGTATTTGATGAGGTATCAAGCGCCTATGTATATGTATATAATTTCGTCTCTATAAACTATAATAAGTAAAACCTACGCTATTCCCGTACGATAATTAATATCAAACTGGCAATTAATGCTTCACTTAAATTATATTGAATTAGCAGACATAACAGTTGTGCTAATGAATAACTCTGAATAAATAATAATGTTCGAATAATTAACTGTATCAAACCTCTCGGAGTCTTTATATTTAAAACTTCCAGTAGTATTAGGAACATTTTTATTGATTGTCTCTTTAACCCAATCTTGACTTACTTAAAGAAACTTACGCCAATTATTGCCACTAGGGTAGGCAAAAACTTTTTTGAAGTCGGTCGCAAATCAATCGGTGGTGATTTGTTATAAAAAAACGAGGAAAGTATAAATGAATATGTACCTATTAAGAAAGCAATTCAGTTCAATGATTTGATTTTGAAGAAAGCCAAGCTATTCCCGTTCAAAATATTAGGATGCGTGGGTTTGTATTGTAATGAGAACATAATGGAATTCA
This sequence comes from Bedellia somnulentella, assembly GCA_963576735.1. Classification (NCBI taxonomy): domain Eukaryota; kingdom Metazoa; phylum Arthropoda; class Insecta; order Lepidoptera; family Bedelliidae; genus Bedellia; species Bedellia somnulentella. The sequence continues at coordinate 8,857,136 of OY755191.1, read as the reverse complement.
TAATATGATGTGGAAATATCTTAGAAAGGATGGAGAAGAAGATAGCTTTATAACGCAACTGCTATGTTCATTTTTTTTGCAGGCGCTAAATTTAGCAATTCCTGTCAAAGGTTGGCGCTATCTGGCCCTTTTTTACAGACCGTTTATGCTGAAAATTATAAAAAAGATTTTGAATATCTCAACTTTTCGTGAATGTCTTTGTTTCGAATATGCTCGACGAACAGTTTTATTCTTTTACCAATTTAACAAAGTAATTTATGAAAACAATTTTACTCGATAATTTCTTTGATTTAATTTTTAACAAAAATGTATGGCGATCTTTTATACAGATACAGACGATTCGTGAAATGCGAGGTGTGAAAGATGATATTGTAAAAATGATAGAAAAAGAAATGTTAAGATGGTTTGGGCACAAAGAGAGGATGGATGACAGCAAATTGGTGAAAGAAATCTAAAGAGCTAAAGTGGAAAGTAATGTTAGTAGAGGACGACCACGGAGTACACATTTAGACCAAATAGAGAGCGTTTTGAAAAAAGCAGGCGTCCGAAGTATGGAGGATAGAAGATAGAGGTGTAACTAACCACAATAACCGCACACTAGACTTAGTATTTAGTAACCAACCCTCGTGTGATACCGTTGAAGAAGCTTCTAGGCCTTTACTATCACTAGAAAATCACCATCCAGCTTTAGACATACATTTCTCGAAACCGCACAACACCTTCGTAAAGTATCGTAAAACCGAATCTCCAAATTTTTTTCTTAGTAACTATGAAGCAATAAATGATGCACTCTTAAACATTAGGTGGTTGCAGTTATTTAAGGATATAGAAGATGTTGACACTATAGTTGCATTGTTTTATGACAGATTCTTGGATATTATAATGAAACACACGCCGGTCAGAAAGCCTAAGGATTCACACTATCCAATCTGGTTTTCTCGTGCCCTTATAAAATCCTTAAAGGAAAAGGCAAAGTATCACAGACGCTACAAAAATATGGGAATCCGCTTGATAAACTTACTTTTGATATAATTCGCACTCGCTGTGACTCTATGATCAAAGAATGTTTTTCTATGTTTAAAGCACACGCCATTGATCATATGCGAAAGCAGCCTAAATTTTTCTGGAAATATTTTAATGATCAAAAATCGTCTAAGTCTAGTTTACCAAACGAAATGTACCACAACTCAAAAACAGCTAAAGGTGGTCAACAAATTTGTGATCTGTTCTCCTCTTATTTCCAACAGGTTTACTTAAGCGTTAAACATTCTGCTAAAACAGATTGTCCTTCTAATTTTAATGTCCGGTACAAGGAGTGTTGCTCAAATATAGGTTGCTTAACTATTACAGAAGAGGAAGTACTGAAACAACTTCAATCACTGGATTGTAACAAGGGACCGGGTCCAGATACTATTCCATCACTTGTTATTAGAAACTGCGCTTAAAATATATCTCTACCTCTTACATATATTTTTAATGTATCATTGAAAGCAGGAGTCTTTCCCCAAAAGTGGAAATTAGCCCACTTAACTCCTATTCCAAAAGGTGGGGATCCAAATAATATTGCTCTGTATAGACCAATATCCATGTTGTGCATAATCGGTAAAATACTAGAAGCAATCGTTCAAAAACATCTGTTGACACACCTAAGAACAGCTATTAACAAAAATCAACATGGTTTTCTACCGTTGGAGTCTACGACTACAAATCTGGTCTCCTACATCTCTTATATAGCTACTGAGTTAGACAAAGGTAACGAAGTGCATGCTATTTACACTGATTTTAGGAAGGCCTTCGATCTTGCGGATCAAGATATAATTTTGATGCGTCTTGAATCGATGGGTATTCACGGTTCACTATTGCGATGGTGTAAGTCTTACCTTTCTAAACGCTCACAGTTAGTTTGTACCCATGGGTTTAAGTCTAAGGAGTGTCCTTTTGGGGGTACCACAAGGATCTCATCTCGGGCCACTATTCTTTCTGGTATTTATAAATGATCTTCCTGATTTAATTAAGTCAGAATGCAAAATGTACGCAGATGATTTAAAAATATATCGAGTAATTAAGGAAGAAACCAACATCCAACTACTTCAGGCTGACCTTAAAACATTGTAGTGGTGGTGCAATGAAAATAACTTACAGTTGAACCCCGAAAAATGTTTCTTTATAAATTTTTCTCGGAAAAAACATTGCCAGAATGCCACTTACACTAGGCGAACAGGTTTTACCTTCAAAAGAATGTGTAAGGGATTTGGGCGTAATGGTTGATAATAAGCTAAACTTCCGGGAGCATTTTAATTATATTATCCAGAAGACTTCGCGTTTGGCTGGCTTCATAAATAGGCAAACTAAGGTACTGCAAAATTCTCAAGTCACCATATTAATTTATAAGGCCTTGGTTCGGAGTATCTTGGAGTTTAACAGTGTAGTATGGAACTTCACGTGAAGTTCACTCGAATCGGCTAGAAATTGTGCAAAAGAGGTTTCTCTACATGTTAAGCTTCAATGATCGCCTGTGTCATACCCTAACTTCTTATGATAAAAGACTATGTCATTATAAACTACAAACACTTAAAAGTCGCAGGACCATATCAGATATTAATGGTATTTCATCCACGACAAAAATCTCCCTTAAATATTACTCTCAACTACAATAGTACAGACATTCAATTAGTTAACGATTTTACTCTCCTTGGAATAACCATTGACACCCATATAAATTGGAAAAAACACGTCCAAAAGCTGCACCTGAAAATCTCAAAATTTGCGTATGCTCTTAAACAAATAAAGAAAACGACCGACTTGAAAACAGCATTAGCAGCATATTTTGCCTATGCATACGCATGGTTTAATTACGGCATAATTCTCTGGGGAAATAGCGTCGACGCACCTACATTACTTATACTGCAAAAAAGACTCATACGAATTTTAGTAAATATAAAACAAACGGACAGCTGTAGACCCCATTTCAAAGAACTCAAATTGCTAACACTACCTTCCATCTACATATTTGAGATCTGCAAACATGTAAAAAATAACACTAATCTATTTCCTACCAAGCATAATGTACCTATTAGCATTACACTTCGTAACAGAGACAAGTTGACTCTGCCTACCTCTAACCTTGCAATGCACGCATCTAGTCCACATTCTATGGCAATAAAAATTTATAATAAACTGCCAAAACCTCTAAGAGAGGAAGCCACTATAGCTAATTTCTCAAAAAATCTTAAGGAGCTACTAATAAATAAATGCTATTATAGTCTAAGTGAATATCTCAATGTTAAATTATAATTACTTCGTCCTCTCCTCTAATTGCTGTGCCCAACAGGGTCCACAATGCTGTAACATAATTAAATATTTAACATCTAAGAAAACCATTGTGGAACGCAATAAATCTATTGAGTATTGAGATATTCTTTTTATCTACAAAACAATAAACGGCCAAATAGATTCTCCTGAACTATTAGAATCATTAAATTTTTCAATTCCACGATCCTGTAGTAGGCTTCAAAATAATAAAACCTTTCGTCTCCCGTCAGTAAGAACCAATCTAGGAACTCACTCCCCTATTTATCGCATGTGTTCGTCAACAAACTCAGTTCGATCTCTTTTAGATATATTTAATGATAGCTTGGCAGCCGTGAAACACTCATTATCAATTTATTATAGTGCTCCATAATTATTATTATTTTTTGAGTTATTTTTTTGTATTATTTTTTGAGTAATTTTTTTTGAGTTTTTTTATCTTCTTTTTCATGCCTTGTTGTCTGATTTTTATTTAAATTTTTTAGTGTTTAATTTTTAATGTATTTTTTTTTATTCATGTGTTTACAATCATAGGCCTTAGATAGAATATTTATTTATGTATTAACGAGCATGCAGTATCTACATCAAGTAGAGTGCAAAAGAAAAACATGTCGTCAATATTGTTGAATTGTTACTTTCCTAATTTAGTACTTGGTTTTGTAGCTCAATAAAAAAAAAAAAACAGCATGTCTGAAAGTGGCGAGGCGTGAGTATATGTATGTTTGTAAGAAAATTAAACTTATTTGCATATACAGGTATAAAATTCAGGATGAAACTGTTATTTCCTGGTACTTTATCCCTCTATAATCTATTTCTACATTTTAACTCTATCTATTCTTTCTATGTTTATATTTTGGTTATTTTAATTTAAGGGTATTTTTCTCTGTATGTAGACTTGATTGACTGGGTTTCTTAAAAGTCTCATTAGTTGGGCTACGTGTAACATAAATACACATTAAACAAAAAGTAGACACTCTAAACATCTATCAACAAACATATCTGTCCTGTTCAAAAGACCAAGTTCCATCGTCACTCCTTTAAGAAGACACGGCGTGAAGATACGTCTCACGCTAAAAGTCAACTAGAATTTTCACAGATATTTTCACTTCCAATTCAAACCGATCGAAGTCAGAAGCATCCTTTGGATTGTCGCCTACTAATTAGATTGCCAATCAATTCCAACGTACGAATTGAAAATAGGAATCTGGGATGAATGGGCTTGGTCTCGCTATTCGCACTGGAATATTAACTAGTTTATGCTTCTCCAACATACATTGCTGCATATCGTATTTCTGGGAAGGAATGACTGATGTATCAACTATTTGTAATTGTTTTATGTTCAGTATACCATTACAATAATTTGGACAGTTAAAGTTATGGAAACAGGTTGTAGAGCAGAAGAATAAATAATACATAAATAATTTAGAATGTATATAAAAGAAGAAGAATTCAGAACATGAACACACACCCAAAAGTTAGTTAAAACATCAAACTCATACTAGTAAATGGATGTAAATATAGACTATTGAATAAAATATAATAATATTGAACATATAAAAATTAAGTTAAACTATCCAATGCTACTTCGTTATCATTCAGAAAACTGGGCGAATATAGAAAATAATATAATCGTTATTTTCACGAAACAAAAGAACAAGAAAGTATACCATTTCTTTTTGATTAGCATAAAGTCCGGACAAAGCAATTGAAATAATGTTCTTTTTAAGAAATCGTGCTACAGAGTCGTTTACGAACGTAGCTCGGTCAGGTAAATGCAAATGGCGAAGCGCATTGCAGCCACAGTCAGTTAGAAATTAACAAAGCTTTTCACATTAGCTATTCCTTTCAAAGTATACATTATTAATTCAGCTGGCCTCATAATTAGTCTATGTTAATGTTATAATTATAATTGCGCAGCGTTCTCAGGCTTATCATAATAACTATGCTTCAGGGTAAGTGGCTTTCTCGACAGTGATTGCTTATGAAAATGGTAGTTCAGTTAATCAAGGATTTTTAGCAATATGAAATTTGAGGCTTGTAAAACCCTTTATTACCAAAACAATGACTAAAGTTGGTTATTGGTTTCATTCAAGTAATAAACTATATTTTTAATACTTGGAGGGAAAATTGTATGGTTTTCTAAGGAAAATTGTACAAAGGATTAGTATAAACTAAGACAAGGCTTTTCTAAATTAATTTATTGATATACAGAATAATGTACTCAATCCAAGCATTTCATATCATCACATACACAATCATGTATTTGACTTTACACACCTTATCAAAACCTTTCTTCAGATTGTCTTTGACAATATTTTATTATTCTTTGTCCTTAATATAATTTGTTTACAACAAAAGAGATTTTCATTTATTTATTAGTAATATTCCCCACATGAGGTTTTCATGAACAAAAATATTTAAATTAAAAGAGATTTACTCAGTTTACTGAAAATAATTAAATTCCAATCATTAGTTTCCAGTATTTGCATTAAGTTTTGTTTATATTAGAAGTGCTCTCAACTAACCAACCCGATACTAAATTTCATTTAAACATTAGGGTTCTTGAAAAGGTTATTCAACTGTCAATTGAATTGGCAGAGAGTCACGTCCCAAAATCAAGTGCCTTAAGTCAACTTCTCGTACAGTTACAAAGTTTCAGCAAGCAGCACTACTACCTGACCTTTTGAAATAACCTTTTAACCTAGATGCAAACACAGTATGCTTCTAAATAACAAATTATTTTTGTTTAAATGGTGATATATCTCTCAGCCTATGTACATTTAATGTAGCAGTTGCCGCCTGGATAAGCAGAGACTATTGATAGATAGATAAAACCTTTATTAAGATAAATTTTAAAGATTTATGTGATCATAACAATCACATAAAACACATTAAAACACATTAAACACATTAAAACACATTAAACACATTAAAACACATTAAACACATTAAAACACATTAAACACATTAAAACACATTAAACACATTAAACACATTAAAACACATTAAACACATTAAAACACATTAAACACATTAAAACACATTAAACACATTAAAACACATTAAACACATTAAACACATTAAAACACATAAACACATACAAAAATAAAAGTAAAAAGTAAAAATCTGTGATAATAAAAGAAAAAAACAAATAACAAATGTGCAAGGTATGTGCGCTATGGTAACACAAAATATATAGATAGCCATTTTGTATGATCCTGAAAAAACAATCGTGTTTTTTTTTATCTCATTGTGTCCACCGTAGTTTTTCTTTACCATTATATAGTAGCTGGAGCTTTAGTGCTGATGGATATCAAGCCACATCACCCATTGATCACTTAAAAATATCAATGTCCTTAGTCATCCCGTACGACACCCAGGAGAAGAAATGGGTTTATTCTTTTCTAAGCCGGCACTACACAGCTATAAAAATAGGTATATTTAAAAAAAAGCTTAATAAAAGAGATTTTTGTATTATTCATAAGAAACTAAACATGAAGTGAAAAGCTGGTAGTTGGTATCTACCAACCAGGATTCCTAGGTAACTTATTCAATAAGGCTAATTCCTAAAATTAAAAGAATAAATTCTAACTTATACATACATACATACATACATATACTCACGCCATTAATTCCCATTGGGGTATTCAGAGACTATCGATCGCCACTTCGTACGATCCTGACAAACCTCTCTAGCTTCGTTTACATCCATCAATCTTTTCATACATGCTCTTTTATTCTTCATACTTCGGACGCCAGCCTTTTTGAGCACACTCTCAATTTGGTCCAAGTGTGTTCTCCGTGGTCGTCCTCTACTAACATTACCATCCACACTAGCTCTATAGATCCCTTTTACCAATTTTCTATCATCCATCCTCTCTATGTGCCCAAACCATCTCAACATCCCTTTTTCTATCTTTCTTACAATATCATCTTTCACACCACACTTTTCACGAATAACACTATTTCTCACTCGGTCACACAATCTAACATTACAAATTTTTCTGAGGGACCTCATCTCTACTGCATTCACTCTGCTCTCATGCTTCTTCTGCCACACCCAACATTCGCTTCCATACATAAGCGTAGGAACAAGAACAGCATCATGCACAGCCATACGGGCCTTTTCAGACACCGATTGACTGATCATTAGGCTATTCATTGCTCCATTTACCGCATTACCTTTTTTCACTCTTCTTTCAATGTCTTCATCACATCACATCACTCTCTATCATCTAACTTATAGAATAGATAATAACTTTAAAAAGCTTATTAAAGAGCTTTTGATTTATTTTATTTTAATTTTAAGATGTTGTAGATAGTCATAGTTTATCCCATTGCAATAAATGACGATATTATAACAAAGTAAACTTAATTTTGACTTAATTTTCTGCAATGAAACCCATAAAATGTTTTGTTTTATTCATCGTAATATTTGTGTACGTTTATTAAAACCTAGATCTTCACCTGTTTGCAAGTTACCATAGTACGACTATCTATCCCTCCCATCTCGGATACAGCTTTGCTACAAGTAAAATATAACGTTTTTTATCGAAGTAGGTCATTGTTCTAATTTAAGAGTCGAGTAATAAATCAAGAGGATACGTGATGTGAAAATACAGTCTTATGGATTCATCTTTGATTGATTATAACTGAATGAAAAGCAACATTCGAGCATCTTTCAGGTTTGTAACAGATTACGATCAAAACATATTTTGTGTTTGCTCACTCAAGCGGTTATTGATTTATTTTACTTTGATGTAATTTAATTATATATATGTTACGTAATTAAATTATTTCACTTCATAAGAGATAGTAAGTGGTTGTAATTACATACATACATACATACAAATACTCACGGCTGTAAATCCCTAGAAGGGGTAGCCAGAGCTAAGGAATTAGAAATGCCTTAGCCACTTTTGGAAATGTGAGTGGGGAAAAGATGGTAAAAATAAAGGTTGTTGGTGATGGGTTTCCAACCGCATCGCCCAAAAATCCCTTAAAAATCCCAACACCGTTAGTCGCCTCTTACGTACACCCATCGGTAGAAACGGGGTAGTGCTATTCTAAGCCGACACTACACGGCGGTAGTAATTATGTGAGTAATTTAGTGTTAGTTAGTAGATCGCTGGGCAATGAAGCAATAACTTTTTTGTAACAATTTTGATGCGGTAAAGTCTTATGCTTGCCTCCGTGGTCTCGCGGTTAAGCGCTTGGCTTCAATTACGGAGGTCTCGGGTTGGACTGAATGAAAAGCAACACCCGAGCATCCTTCAAGTTCGAGTTTACGATCAAAACATAGTTTGTGTTTGCTCACTCAAGTGGTTATGGATTGATTTAACTTTGATGTAATTTAATTATATATGTGTTGTGTAGTATAATTATTTCACTTCATAAGAGATAGTAAATGGTTGTAATTATGTGAGTAATTTGGTGCTAGTTAGGTCAATGGGCAATGTAGCTTTAATTTGTCTACAATAATTTCAATGCAATGAATCAAATAATGCCAGCTGTATGCATATAAAATAATCACGTTCCGCGAACGAGAGTATATTCTTCATCTCGTTGCTTTTCAATAAGCGTAAGCAAAGATTTTTCTAGATCTAGCTAATACAAAAGTCTTTATTACATATCAAAAGAAATTATTCAAAAAGTAGAAGAGTTATTAACAAGTTTAATAAAAATAAATTGCTAATCTCAAAGTCTCAAACTCCTTATACCTAATTACCTAAATCTTATTACCTAAAGCCCTCTTTTTCTATCAAAAACCTAAAGCGAAACACCCACACAGAAAAACTAGCAAGTTGAACACAAATACGAAACTTCAATCAAAATGAAAGAACAAATATTAATAGAATCATAGCGCTTTCACAATACATTACTAAATAATAATTGGATTCCAAGCTCATTCACAATACATACCTTTGTGTAGCATTTACTGGTAAAGGTTTATTGTATTTGACAGTATATCACAGCCGCCTGTGTCGCTGGGAATTTGCTCGCTCAAAATAATATTATGAATGGAAATTGAAATTGACAAGTTTGTGCTGGCAATGTTTTTATTATGAAAGTGTGTTTTAGAGACTAACTGGCTTACAAACATATACTCACGGGTAAAAGTCTCAAATAGAGGTAGCCAGAGAGACAGCATTGGATAATTTACTGAAATTATTGGAAGTTTTACTAATAAAATAAGAAATGATTGGTAATGGGTCTCCAGCCAAATCGCCCATAAATCATTTTAAAATCCTAACTATTAACCTCTTTACGACACCCGTGCAGTAAGAAATGGGTGATTGTTATTTAAAATCGACATTTCACACCTAACTACTAGCGCCTTACCTATCTACTAATATTGTTACTCATTCCTCGAAGGATGACTCAAACATCCCTTCCCTTTTCTTCTTCTATAATAAAGTATACTAGGCATTCATACGATACGTTCATATACTCACGACTATAAGTCCCAAAAAGGGGTAGCCAGAGCTTCAGAGCTAGAAACTCTTTAGCCACATTTGAAAATTGATAGGGAAGAAGATGGTAGAAATAAAGTAGAGCTTCAAACGCATCGCCCAAACACCACATACAAAAGCTTCATACCTTTGTGACATTCTAAGCCGGCACTCCACGGCAATTGATGTCTAAGTATGCCTCTATAATATGTGTCTTAAAAAAAAGGTCTTCGACCAATGTGTTTTGTCAGTAATGAATTACGGAACAGACGCGTCACCTGTTTTACTGTAATTATTTTGGTAAATATTTGGGAAAACTTCTAATTGGCTAATAGAAATGTTATGATTTATACTTATATATGTTTAAGTTGCTGTGAGTTTTCCGAACAATGTGAAAATAAAAATAAATAAAGCACTACGCGATCGAATCAGCAATAAAGAGATCCGTATATGAATCGAGGTCACTCACTAGCCCGAAAAGTTGCAAAACTTATGTGACAATGGGCAGGGCACATTGCACGCAAAACCTAAGTAATGGAGTGGGGCCACGTATCGGACGACGCAGTGTGGGTAGGCCTCCCACAAGGGGGACCGACGACTTGGTGAAAGTTGCGGGAAGCCGATGGATGAGGGCAGCACAGGACCGGTCGTAGTGGAAATCTTGGGGAAAGCCTATGTCTAGCAGTGGTCGTCCTTTGGCTGATGCTAATTATGATGCCTCAATGCCTTACAAAACATAAATTTGCACGTAAACCCAGATGCTTTCAGACATTACAAAGAAACAGCAACTTTACAACGTAGGTTAGATTGTAACAGTTCATAGTCTAGGTATTATAAAAGTTTTATTTGCCACCTCACTCAGTAAACCTAGCGCGAGCGCTTTTCTATTCTCACAATATCGGTTAGAATGAGATGAAAATATACAAAAAAATACTATACGATATAAGTAGTATATTTGTAAAGTAAGTGCGAAAGAGATGGCTGTTTGATACCCTGCCATATCAAGTTAAAAGTCCCTTGTACTAGCTATGCTGTTCTACTTACGTTTGAATTATATCTACTCTAACAGTTCTTGACAATATACTTAGTAACTAGGACCTTAGTCTATATCACATATTGTTCTATTCACAAAGAAGAGATACGCTTGACAATGTTTCTTGCGCTATTCACATTGGTTACTGTGTTATATCTGACGCTAGGCTTTGTAACTCGAGGGTTATGAGAATGAAGGTGAAGAGATAGAGAATGAAATGTCACAACAATATACGTTTACATAGAAACGAAACATAACTTTTAACTGTAATATTTAAGTTTTGAGAGTATGATAGTTTTGGTAGAGGTATGATCTTATTTGTTGAATATTTGATTCCAAAAGATCCGTGGCCTAGTAGGCCTATGAGAGTAGCTAATGGGACTGAAGATTCTGAGTTCGAATCCCTTTCAGGGCAACATTAATAAGACAAAAATAAATGATTGCTTCCTTTTTATGGGTGATTTTTACATGTAAATTAAATATCTCATAGAGTCAGTACCAACCACAAGTCATTACTTCTTCCTATTTTGAAGCTCACTTGATTTGTGTAATATGTCAGTATATATTTGTTCATTTTATTTATTTTTATTTATTTATTTATTTATTCACATTTACAAAAAAAAATGCCATTACAGTGAACACCAATGCGACATTTTTTTAAATATACTAAGTACACATAAATGGCTAATTAATATACATATCAAATTACAATACAAAAAATAAAATTATATCTAAAAATAAAAACAATGATAACTTTACCATCAAATAACCTACAAATAACCAATTTTACTATTAAAAAATATCTAATAAATTATATATTCATACTAACTAATAAAAAATTACATAAAAAAAACTTTTCAAAATGAAAATATTACTCTGGATTACCGTAGCATATGTATTTTGTAACTGCTTTTTCAAGCTCGCTCATGTTGCATACTAGGATGTCGACCTCATCTGCCAGTATATTTAATAGGCGAATGCCTCTAGTAAGTGGTGCGTCGTTGACCAGAGCCGTCTGTCCCAGCGGCACCTCGAACATTCTGTTTTTGCGGCGGCGGAGTGATCTGCTTGGGACAACTAATTTCATATAAAATTATCAACTTTTATATGCAAAGGTACTCATTATTTAGACTGTGTAGTGTCGGCTTAGAATAGCACTACCCCATTTCTTCCGGTGGGTGAATGTAAGAGGCGAGTAACGGTATTGGGGCTATTAAGGGATTTTTGGTCGATGCGGTTGGAGACCCATTACCAACAACCTTTATTTTACCATCTTTTCCCCATTCAAATTTCCAAAAGTGGCTGAGGAATTTCTAATTCCTTAGCTCTGGCCACTATTTACACATTATTTAAAATTTTCACGCAATTGGAGTACAAATCTTAATTGGACGGTATTCAGTTGTTAAAAGTAGAACTTATAGCCGACCTGTAGAGATACACCGAGTCACGACTAATGAGTTTCTCAGTATGTTTCATATGCCACTCAAATGTAGGAAAAAATATACAGATACAGGCTTAGCAAAGCACAATTTATTTTTTTACTTGCTGATGCAGAATAGGCAACTTAATAACATAACATAAACGTTCACGCCGTTTATCCCCGAAGGGGTTGGCAGAGGTACCAATACTCCTGAACTCACATGGCAAGCGCCATCTAGTTTCCAGAGAAGGTACCCACGTTTTGCTTAGACAGTGTACTCACGTGATAGGGGGCAGGCCTATCGCCGTTTTGTACGAATACACTGTCACATGACTAAGTACAACTCAGCCATGTGGGTTTCCTCACGATGTTTTCCCTCACCGTTAGCAACCATGATAAATTAACCACACATATGACTTTAGAAAAGACAAATTGGTGTAGGCCCGTCCCAGGATTGGAACTCACGCCCTTCTGTTTTCGGGCGGGTGTTCTACCCACTGGACTATCATGTCGTACAATTATCAAGGCAACTTAATGTACTGGGTAAATTCTTTTTCCTTATTAACTCTAAAGCTTAGCTTTATGTTAGAATTTATAAATTAATTTATATACATATAGCCGTGAATTTATGCAACCATATTAATCTATACTTATAATAAATCTGTAGAGAGGTCAATTCTGTACATCAAATATATTTTCAAAATAACTATCACTATTAGTGATCGATACTGATGCCAAAAATGCATTCAGTAAAATTTTTGTCTGTCTGTCTGTCTGCCGGTTTGTATGTTCCTTATGGAAACAAAAACTACTCGAAAGATTTTTACGAAACTTGGCACAATTATTCTTCATACTTTTGGGCATATTATACAGGTTATAGTATACTTTTCAGCAGAGTAGTGAAGGGGAATTTTGGGAAATTTTGGGAAAACGGGAGAAGTTACTCCATTTTTGAAGCTTCCGTCGCGTGTGCAGCCTTAATGGTTAAACTTACATAGAAATCATGTATGACGGAAATATTCTTCATAAAATTGTCTATAAAATTTTCCGTACCAGTATATGTCTATCTTTTATGGTTGACTCACAATAACACATGTAACTCCTGATAGCTTAGCAGTTCAGAGCATTCTGATTATATTTGTTTACTGGTATATGAGCGTAAGAAAACATTAACTAATTTTCACCATGACCCATTTTTGATTATTTAATTTCTGAAAAGGCTATTGCTTAACATGGTTATCTAAAAAAGATCGGAGGAAAAATGTGGGGACTCTGACGATCATAAAAACTGAGGGTAAGGTATTGATTGCCTTTTTATAAAAAGTTGATACAACTCCTACAGTTATCAACCCTATTATTTTTTGTTCTTTTTTGTTTTCTTTTTTTTTTCTATCATGAGGAAACCCTCATGGATCCGACGTCACCGGGCGGGGTGACGAAGTTATGTCGGACTATGAGCGACTAAAACTCCACTGTGGCTATCTTTGGTGCTTTGATGCGGGATTGGTGGGAACGCCCCTGGCAGTCTACCTCCAATCCCGCGCACCACGGCTCTCAGCGTCCATCGCGGGGGACTTGAAGTCCCCCACTTCCCCTTGCGCTTCCTCAGAACCGCAGGTGTTTGGGCCACAAGTTCCAAACGCCCACCCTCGAGGTTCTCCTTGCGGAGTAGTAGACTGCAACCCGCCGATCGCAGCCCACCAGCTCATGGATTTTTTAACGAGGTTTTGTCTTCGGATTTTTGCAGAACGTTTACTCCTCTTCCGATTTTTTATAGAGGTTTACCCCTCGTGGTCAAGCCTACACCACGGCAAGACCCTCGGCCCTGGAAGTGCAATACTGCCAGGGTTACAAGTTCCCATCTTGGTTCCGTTCCCGTTCTACACCTCGAAAGGAAACGGGAGTAACCCACCGCATGAGTTTTTTTTAACGAGGTTTTCTCCATATTTTTTTAATAGAAGTTTACTCCTCGCGACCCGCCGATGACGGCAAGGCCCTCGGTCCCAGCAACAGAGGCTACAACTGTCGCTGGGGTTCCGATTTGCGTCGCATCTCCTGTCGTGTCCCCTCTTATAATAAGAGGGATACTGGGAGCGACGACACATAGAGCTAGACGGAGAATAGATCGCAAAATAAAAATATTTTTGAATCTACTTTGTTTTTTCTTGGTCAGGCCGCGAACTTTTCAATCCGCCCACGTAATTCATAAATAATGAAAAAGACAGACTAATAAATCCCTTCTTTTATTTGCTTATCTCAACTTTTAAAAGGAATTCCCTTGTTAGAACTCTAGCCATGAGTATTTAATAAACGATGATAAATCAAAATGTAAACTGATATTCCAATTCAGAACGCAAAAAAGCAAAGTAACTAGTCACGAATTAGTGTCGTATGCAAATTAATAAAAAAATGCGAACGTGTCAGAGGCTTTTTCGTTTCCGTAAAATGTTTTTGGTGTACTCTCAGTTGGGTAATAAAATGGCAGAATGTGTGGGAATTTCGCAGCTTGAATTAATATATTGTAACCCTTAATAGAAATGTTACTTTATTTTACGCTCTCGACTTTCATAAACTTTGTACTCATTTCACGGGCTAAGTTGATGGATTATAATTGTTAGAACAACATCATGCATATTAATATAAAAGGTTGATGGGTGACACACGACGTGATAGCTCAATGGGTAGAACACCGGTTAACGTGCAAGCGACTAGTGTTCAAATCCCGGGTCGGGCCTACACCAATTTGTCTTTTATAAAGACATATGTGTGGTTAATTTATCACGGTTGTTAACGGTGAGGGAAAACATCGTGAGGAAACCCACATGGCTGAGTTGTACTTAGTCATGTGACCGTATATTCGTACAAAACGGCGATAGGCCTGCTCCCTATCACGTGAGTACACTGTCCATGCAAAACGTGGGTACTCTGAACGCCAGGTGACAATGTCACTTGATGTTCAGAAGTATTAGTACCTCTGCCAACCCCTACGGGGATATTCGGCGTGAACGTTTATGTTTATGTTATTTTATGTTGATGGGTGAAAACGAAACTAGAGAGGTTTGTCAGGATCGCACGAAATGGCGACCGATATTATCTGCCTACACAAATGCGGACTATTGGCGTGATTATATTTTATGTTTCTATGTTTGTCATGCATATTTTTCAACTTACATCACTAGCAGTGGACTTGTGCACTCGTGTTTGGTGTCAGATTATAAAAAAAAAACTATTGTGTTATAACGAAATAAAGTTATACCATGTTTTGATATATTTTGATCCAGAAATGAAGTATAAAATATGCTAATAATGGAAAGCGTCTGTAGTACTCAAAATAAAGGGCATGTATGAAAGGATCGTAAAAAATCTTGATTCATAGCCTCTGCCTACTCTAATGGGAACGAATAGTGAAAAGATTTTCAATGCATAAATTTGGACATTTAATTATTTTTTTGTATTAATATTTGACTGGCTTTTTGGGCCCGTTTGCTATCCTATGTACCTATATATGTATAGTATAAAATGATTAATCAAGTGCCCCAACTTACATGGCCGGCTACTCGTCAATTTATTTATCAAGAGATTCCCCCCTAATTTCTTATAAAACTCTGTTTTAACGTATTTCCATTGATTGTTCCAGCAAAATGTCGCTCGTGCCCCCTGGCGGGAACGACTCGCCCAGTCCGCGGCGCGCAGTCAGCCCTCTGTTGGAACCCCGGCGTCCGCACTGTACGCTCGCTTGCGACTACTGTGCAGCGGTCTTGGAAGACAAGTTTAAGCGTATGTATTTACTTTGAGGACTACAGATATGTTAACTTTACCTAATCTTGGGTATAAATCCCAGAAAAGGGCAGGGAGAAATTAAGAACTAGAAATCCCTGAGACTCTTTTGTAAGTTGAGAGGAGAAAATATAGTGAAACTGCTGAAGTGTTCTGCGAGATACGCGGCTGAGGCATATATTCTGTGCCAGAACCAATTTGGCAATATAATATTTGTATGTTTTTTTGTTTATAATTCTCATTTTGGTTTTTGCTGTGTAGTGTCGGCTTAGAATAGCACCATCCCATATTCTTCCGGAGTGTGTATGTAAGAGGCGACTAAAGGTACTGAGGCTTTTAACTGATTTTGGGCGATGCGGTGGGAGACCCATCACCAACAACCTTTATTTAACCATCTTTTCCCCACTTAACTTACTGATTTCTAATTCCTTAGCTCTTGCTACCCCATCTAGGGATTAATAGCCATGATTATATTTTGGTTTTGCCACATAAATTATTGTTTTATTCTTCTACAATGTGTATTCCATCTTTAATAGTAATCTTGGTAACTATGGTAGAGCTGCAAGACGCGCTCATTCTTAAGTCTTTTCAAGCGTAGACACAAATAAATGCTCTATCTAGGTGGGTATTCTGAACACCAGAAGGGCAAGCACGAGCCGTGTTTAAACTAGTTATCGCGTGGGATAAAGCAGCCATCTCTTACGCACTTACTTAGTATCGTATACTGCCATCTCATTCTAACCGTTATCGTATCGATAAAATAGCGCTCGTGCTTGCGCTGCAGGTTGAGAAATGTAATGTAATGTTGAGAACACGTGCTTCAGGTAGCTTATATTTCCACATTTCCAAACTTATTAATTTTATAGATAAATAATATGATTGGAAACATGGAAATAGCCATGTTTTTATGTGTCTTTACTAAAATTTGAATACTTGAGATGAGCAATTGTTTAGGTCTATCGTTGTTATTTTTATTAGCATACGTGGTTTGTGCAAGTCTATTTTAATTAAGCTATTATATAGGATCGTGAAGTTCTCACATAAAGTTCTGCGTATCTGATTAATTAATAAATACAATAGCGAATCGATCCTGTAGTATGCTTTGCCAATATACACACACAGAGAGTAATAGCCAACTTTATGTTATACCAACAAATATCTCTTTATTAAAGGAAAGAAAAATTTCGACACTGGCGGGGTTCGAACCCGCGACCTTCGGGTATACGCCCCCGTCGCTCTGCCAACTGAGCTACAGTGTCAGTTGGCATCCAGCGCGAAATTTCTCTATCCCTTGTTTCTTTTTTTACACGTTCAAGTAGTGTTTGCGTTTCCTACCTCCGAATTTTAACTAATTCGGACGGCCACTTGTCTACCTTTTCAGATAGAATGCAAATGTTGGAAACGCCTAACTATCACATAATTTAATGTTTTTTGACAAATATCTCTTTATTGTTTTTATAACCTTTATTTACAATATTTTAACAACTTAACTTCCAAAAGTGGCTGAGGAATTTTAATTCAAAAGCTCAGGCTACCCTTTTCTGAGATTTATAGCCGTGAGTATTTATTATTTTGTACATACATATACTCACGGCTATATTTCCCTAGAAGGGGTAACCAGAGCTAAGGAATTATAAATTCCTCAGCCACTTTTGGATGTTGAGTGGGGAAAAGATGGTAAAAAAAGGTTTTTGGTGATGGGTCTCCAACCGCATCGCCCAAAAATCCAATAAAAAGCCCCAATACCCTTAGCCGCCTCTTTCGACACCCGTGGGTAGAAAGGGGTAGCGACATTCTAAGCCGGCACTACACGGCATATTATTATTATTATTTTGTATCATATTTTATATTATGTATCAGATTTGTATGTATGTATGTTTTACTAAACTGCTACTACCAGACCACATAATGCGTGTTTCCTTCACTTCGGCAACTACAGCTTTTTGGTTCATTTTTCAGTTTGACTTTAACTGTCTCTTTCTATTAAGTATCTATAAATGCATGTACGTATATAATTGTATCTCATAGATGTATTAAAAAACGTTGTTGTATCTGTAAAAGTGAGACAAACAATTCGTTCATCATCCGCGACACGTTTTCGTGTGTGCAGTTGGGCGTTCATGGATAATATACTTAAGACTTTTTCAAAAGCCAAAAACCTAAACAAAAGTAAGTGGTCCACAAAACAACGTCTGTAGTATTTGATATCAGTTTTATGTGATATTTTCATACTCAAGAGGCAGTGCAGCAGAAATAAGATAGCTTTTATCAGGTTAGCTATAATACAGATTATGTTTGAACAGTCTAGATAAAAGCCAGTATTTTGCCAAAATTTATGCTTGCATTTACAAGGCTTAAAGCTTGTTCAGTTTTCATAAAATAAGTTTTGAGGTAAAACTTTAATGCTCATAAATCTAGCATTGTAAAATTCTAGCCTTTAATAATTTTCTGAAAGCTGTTAATTTTATATTCATTAAAAGGTCAAGGAAAGGTTCTAAATTTATATTCATTATAATTTCTTGCTATTCAAAGTTATTGAAGGGGTTATGAGCTTTGTGAAATCATAGATTTGATTTTATATTGTTGTGTTATGACAGAGAGTACCAAACGTTCTTTAAACTTTTAACAAAAGAAATTAAACTTGCTAAGCGCGCTGAGAGCAGAGATAAAAATTTACTAATATGTAATTAATTTTGAATGATGTCATCAGTCACTGAGTTGGTTCAAAATTAAATCAATAAATACATAAAAGAGTAAAATAATAAAGTATCCATAAACGTATACTTATCGTCAGTATTTATTAGAATATTTTGTGGTCGTATCAATCGCAGGTTAAAAGCTATATCAGAGTATTCAAAACATAAACCCACCTATACTGACACATATAAATTTCAAGAAAGGGTAACTGACTTGACATTATAAAATACCTCACCTACATGGTCAGCATATAACCTTTTAACCAGCGTTTCTTTTTATATAAGAAACTAGCCTTGCCTTTGTTATATATACTAGACTTGCAACGAATATTCGGTTACTATTCGGTATTCGGCCTATTCGGCTGCTTTTATTATATTCGACCGAATACCGAATATCTACATATTATTCGGCCAAATACCGAATACTTAAGTAATATATTTTGTTACAGGGAGATAATTGGTAAAATGAAAAAAAAATCAATTTTTTACGTATATATATATTGATATTTTCATTTCTCTTACAATCATTTAAGTAGTCATTGGTACATAACACAGGTACATAATCATCTTCTGAATTAGAAAAGTTAAGGATTCTATGTATTTTAATTACTGTCATAATCAAAATTTAGAAGGGTAAGGTTCTCATTTCTTCTATAATCGTTTATTAAGTAGTCATTGGTACATAAAACAGGTACAGAATTTAATCATCTTCTGCATTGAAAAAGTTAAGAATTTTTTTATACATTTGAATTATTTTCATAATCAAAATTTAGAAGGGGAAGGTTATGGTGCAGAAAGACTAATTTTTCTGCATTTTTAGGAAGTAGTTTACTTCTTTTTTTCTCGTAGACCATCCCAGCCTCAGAGAAGCGGTGAGTACATTAGAACAAACGAGCGCGAAACAATCACGTCTGTACAATTTTTGGCGCTAAAATCCAGCCGAATACCCTTACCTAATATTCGGCTATTCGATCAGGGGGCTCGCCGAATATTCGGTATTCGGTATACTGCCGAATATACTATTCGTTGCAAGTCTAATATATAACATTCAAAAACGAATATTTATGTCTGGCGTCATGTGCTACACCCCTTTTTTTCTATTTCTCTTATTACGTGATCATAATCAGCACATTCTATTTAAGAGCAAATATATCAATAAATATCGGTAACTAAGACTAAATGGCTAATCAAATCTCTCAATGGGGACATTGGATATTCCAATAATACCAATCACACCCTTGACACCAGCTACCGGAACCAATTGGATAGTGCTTTTGTTCCCATATTGCTAGTAGGTTTCACTTGTTAGCTCTTCCGTATTGGGTATTAGCTTTCAAAGGCTTTTGTTTGTGGAAATAGGCTTTTAGGAATACACGTGTAGAGCTTTTCGGTGTAATAAAGGTATAAAATCACAGCTTTTTGTAGGTTTAAGTGTGTGATCATATTGAAATCAGACGCCGAAGAAAGAACTATTTGATGATTTTTTATTCGTGTGACAACGGAACTTCAAATATGTAGAAACATAAATAAAAAACAGTCGGACACCATTATTTAAATTCTTATTCAATCGTAAAATGTCTGGATAAGTTTCATTAAATAATACTTAAACTGTATAATAAAACGTCATGTAATGCGCGGTATATACATGTTACCACTTCTATTTCTTTGACCATATTCAACGCTAAGCTTATCGTATGTCCCCGCTTTACTAACATTTTCTTTGAATGCTCGCCAGCAAATAAAACCTAAGTCTTGTAAAGTATATCTTGATAATGGGCAAAGAGCAAGATCTTGCCAGCATCTTTTGAGCTAGAAACGATGTGGGCGTGCAGGATTTATAGCAGAAACCTTGCCAGGTGTAGGTGGGGCTTTGATTTATGTGGTCCAAGGAATACTTCCTTAGTAGGTTTTCTATTTAAATTGTATGGAACAATTAGAAAAAAAACATACTAGTCTTAGACCATGCTCCAAGCGAAAATCTTAATCGAAATATATAAATTAACATGATCGTTCATAATAAAAGCGTGCATGAAAAAAGCTGTAAATTGCGAATATATGCCAAATAAAATATGTATATATGGAAGTACTTCTTATTGTTATGTATTAAAATTTGTTGATATAGCGGCTACAGAAATACATGGTAGGCGGACAACTTTCTGTCTACCACAGTTGGTGAGGTAGAGCCTGGTGACAGACAGAGACGGCGTAGTCGCGGTCCCATTTTATCTTTTAGGTACGGGACCCTAAAAATACTATTAACCAAGTATATTATTATTGGCATTATAATAGATACAATGCATGTCCCGTAATGGTAACATATGTGTTTTAATTTAATATTTCCAGTGTAAAGAAACACTGTTTTTTAAAACTTCAGATTCGTGTATATATATACAAATGAAACTCGAGCTGTATAATATGAATTCGGATTTCGAGTGAATTAACAAAAGCGCAACGTAACATGTTTTCAACAACAATATTTCAAACTTAATTAAATTTGAAAAAGCTTTAGAGTAAAAATGCATACAAGCTATTCAGTTAAGTAATTTGAAGCCGGTTGAAATGAAAACTTATCTATACGGCTATATGTTTGTGGCAAATTGTGTATTGGCATACTTTGGAGCCGGGGCATTTTCCTCTGACCCTATATTTGACTATGTGTCAATGGGATGTTTAAGCCATCAATGGTAGGAATAAGCCAAAGATACTGACGAGGGATAGTATCTAGTAGTATAAATAAGCTGGCCCCCTGATTACGTATCTTTTGCGACCGACGATTGTGTCGCAAGTTGCACGATTGTCGCTGGCAATGTCATAAATTTGTAAGCGATTTGACAGTTTTGACAGCGACAATATTGCAATTTGCGACACAATCGCAGTTGCTAAAGATACATAATCAGCCCCTGGGTATCTTAAATACAGTAATAGGAATCGATCATTCTTCTTCTAATCTTTTAATACATTTTCACAAATGGCATGCGCTTAGATTGAAGCAGGGGCCCGTCTCTCCCTCAAGGTCAGCCGTTTTATACCCACCGTGATGTAGTTACTTACTTACAATGGTTTGATATACCAACAAGTTACAGAAAACAAAAACAACAATGATGATGAACGAATGATGTACATAGCTTATTTATACCAATCGATATCCTTGGCTAATTCCTACTATTGATGGCTGGTACGAACCATTGACACATTGAAAAAAAAGTTTTGAGAGATTAAAGTTCAAATACTGCAGTTACTTGAAATTTCATATATTTTATATATTGCCCTATTTATAGAAAATTATAAAATCAACTAAAATTACTAAAATGAAAGTCCAATATGCATTTCTGCTCTAAAGCATTTTCATAATTTAATTAAGTTTATCATTTTAGCAGTATGAAAATGTGTTACATTGTGCTTCCACGTGTACAAAGTGTTCGAAAACTGTAGTTACTAGGTCATTGTATTTTCTAGTTTAGTTCATATTTCGCAACTCGGCTTATATTTAAATATACAGAAAACTGAAGTTTTAGTCGAAATTTGTTTATTGTATTATTTGTTTTAAACCCATTTAATATCAGTGGTTTTTGGGAGATGTGGTTGGTGACCCATCACTTTATTTCTACCATCTTGTCCCGTATGAAGTTCCAAATGTGGCTGAGGAGTTTCTAGCTGTAAAGCTCTGTCTACCCCTTTTTGGGATTTATTGTCTTGAGTTTATGTATGTATTATTTATGAATTAGTAGTATTATATTTTAACCCCGTTTAAACACCTTTGCCCGACCTGCATTTTAGATATACCCATGAACCACAAAGTCCAGTAGTGCCTAATTTAGGCGTAACTAGTGTTTTGTTTGCCGATGACATTTCTCTTTTAATAAGTTGCCATAATGACTACAAAATTAAGGAAATAGTAGATACATTAATGTGATAAAATTGTAAATTGGATGAAGGCATATAACCTTGAAATAAATCCGCAAAAACACGACTTTTGATCTAACTTATGAGTATAACAATAATAAATTAAATGTAGTTGACGAATTCTCGCTTTTAGGTATTAATATTGACACGCACATTAACTGGAAAAGTCACATCAATAAAATAGTATCGAAAATTAGTAGATTTGTTTATGCTTTAAATGAAATTAAAAAAAGCAAAAATTTTGAAACTGCTAAGGCCGTATAATATGCATACGCCCATTCCTGGCTCAGTTACGCCATTATATTGTGGGGAAACATTACGGAAACTCCAGCCTTACTTACATTGCAGAAAAAATATATTCGGATTATGGTTAACATCGAACAACTTGAAAGCTGTAAGCCGCATTTTAGAAATAACAAAATACTTACTGTATCGTTTATTAGGGTTCCGTAGCCAAATGGCAAAAACGGGACCCTTATAGATTCGTCATGTCTGTCTGTCTGTCCGTCCGTCCGTCCGTCCGTCCGTATGTCACAGCCAGTTTATTCCGAAACTATAAGAACTACATTATTGGAAATTGGTGCGTAGATGTATTCTGTAAACCGCATTAAGATTTTAAAATAAAATCTGAAAAAAAAACCTAAATTTTTAGGGTTCCCCATACATAGAACTGAAACTCAAAATTTTTTTTTAATCAAACCTATACGTGTGGGGTATCTATCAAAAGGTATTTGAAAATGATGTTGAGGTTTCTTATATCATTTTTTTCAAAACTGAATAGTTTGCGCGAGAGACTTTTTCAAAGTGCTAAAATGTGTGTCCCCCCCCCGTAACTTCTAAAATATGGGCATGATAATACTGAAAAAAATATATGATGTGTATTACTATACAAACTACTAACGCAAATTGGTTTGAATGAGATCTAGCCCGTAGTTCTATTTTTAAACGTCATAAATCAAATTACTTACCTAATTTGGCTCACATGATTTTCACACAAACGGAATTTTCTATATATATGATAGTACGGAACCCTTAGTGCGCGATCCGACTCGCACTTGGCCGGTTTTTTTATATTATGGAAATGTGTAAGTTTGTCAGAAATAACAAAGAACTGTACAAGAATCGCGATGAATCTCAGACGTATTACTCACATCGGCTAGAAATAAACTGACTCTTTCAATTTCAAAAATAACTCTACACACGTCTAGCCAATTATTCATGTCAATTAAAATATATAACCATCTTCCAAACATTGTAAAAAATATAGAACCATATGTAAAATTCTCAACAAAACTAATTTTTTTCTTGATCAGTAAGTGCTATTACAGCATAACAGAGTACTTAGAAGAAATTTGGGATGAAAGAGTGCTAGAAATGTCTAATATTACATGAAAATGTATGTGCTGTAAAGTTGTGCTTGTGTATGTATTTGTTTTGTGTGTGTGTGAGAATGGAAGTTATAATTTCTTCTACAGAATTTCCTCCTCCTCTCCTATTTTCCAATTTTGTTTTACTGTAAAATAACTTATATATAAGAAATTGCTGTGCCCCACCAGGTCTTCAATGTAGAACCATGAATTTATTTATAAATAAGAACTGTTATACACATTGTTGAATGCAATAAATGATTGAGTATTGAGTAGGAATATAATGAGAAATAAATTGAAGGTTTCACTTATGAAATAAAATGTCTATCCGTAATAACATTTTTACACAAAAGTACAAAATCAAGTCTATGATTCCAAAAAATTCGTAAATACTGTTGAAACAACTTTAATTCGGTGTAAAAAATAAATATAATAAATATCATAGGAAATACATGAACGGCTTTCAGAAAACAGAAAACTAGATTTTCACAATGTTCGATACGAGAAAATTTGAATTTACCACAAAAATTATTTTACGATATAAGCGTTTTAAATATAAATCTATTTTAGCTAGCTAATGCTGTCTTATATCTAGGCTGCTCAAACATATTCTAAAATAGCAAACCCGATAAAAGCTATCTCACTTCCACTGCTTCCACTGCCTTGTGGGGTGAGGTTGTGAAAATTTCAAATGAGACTTATTTCGAATACCAAAGATGTTGAAGATTACTTAAATATATTAAATAACAAATAATAGGTGCCCTATACTACTTTTTATTTTCTTTTATTATTTACAATTTTAACTGTCATAAGGTAACTTTTTAAGCATTTATTAAACCCTGTTGTAATGTCTCAATCAATAGTTATTCAACTAAACTTCCGCACTCAACTTTCAAAAGTGGCTGAGGAATTTGTTATTCGGAAGCTCTGGCTACCCCTTCTATTAATTTATAGCCGAGAGTATATGTGTGTATATTTTTCTTATTCTACAGGAAGTGCAGAAATGCGGAACCGAGGAACATCCCCATTGTCAGCGTCTCCTCGTCAGTCCCTGACTGGTGAACCTCCATGGAGCACGCCTCATGATGACGACCGGCCTGACTTCTCAGCTCTGAAGGAGAATATTCACCGGATTAACAAGTAAGGAGTGCTTCCTTAAGTGTAATTTATATTTATGTGTAGTGGACGTCTATAGGCTGATGATGATGATGATGTAAGTGGGGTATAGGTATGTGGTATGCGTTTAGAGATATGATATTATCAATTACCTGAGGAATAAATTTTCTTTGAGCAAGTTAATAATATTGGTTCATAAAATGGTATATGTCAAAGAAATTAAGTCACCAAGTAACGTTGAATGTTTCCTCATATCCTTGAAAATTATATAAAACATAAAGTCATTATACAAAATTGACACTACAATACGAGGGGCATGCCAATAGAAGTTAGATACTCTTTTCTCATTTAATTGACACTGGCAAGCTATACACCATCTTATAGGCTGATTTTTTATTGACATATTTGAATATAGCACACACTTCTTTTATTAATTTTTTATTTGAATGAGCATCATTTTTTCGAGAATCTGGCGGGAATTCACTTGCACCAAAGGAGCTCAGTCAACGTGATTTTCGCGCTATGATTTATTATGACTTTAAAAAAGGTTTAAAGCCTCAAGAATGTTTTGAACTTTTGGCTTCTAGTTTTGGTGAGTCTGCTTGTTCCCGAGCAACAGTATTCAATTGGTTTGCTGAATTTAAAAGAGGACGGGGATGTCTCGAAGATGAAGCGAAGACGGGACGGCCGCCAACCGCGGTCACTCGAGAAAACGTTCGTGCAGTCGAAAAACTTATTCGCGAAACTTATTCGTGAATTACATATGTAGAGCTAGAGCGAGAACTAGGAATTGGATCAGCAGCAATGCAAACCATAATTCACGACCACCTTTCTCTCCATAAACGTTGTTCGAGATGGGTGCCGCACAAACTTACCGATGAGCAGAAAGACCGTCGGGTGCATTGGTGCCTATTCAGGATAGATAAATTCAACGGAGGCGAGAAAAAAACGTGTATGATATACTAACTGGTGACGAAACATGGCTATATAACTATGATCCCCAATCAAAGCGACAGTCGACTGTATGGTGCTTTGAAGACGAGCCAACTCCAACGAAATGTCGCCGTGCACGAAGCACACAGAAACATATGGTCACCTCGTTATTCCGCAAAACGGGTCATATTGCTACTGTTGTGCTAGAGAATGAAAGAACGGTGAACACCAAATAGTATCTGACAGTTTGTGCTCCAACAGCAATATCAGCTTGATGTGACAAGCGACCGAAGTCAGGAATCCGGCACCTTCTCTGGCACCACGACAATGCGGCGCCGCACACGTCTGCCAGACAGAACACTAGACTTTCTCAACTCGCAAAATGTGTCAATTCTCCCTCACCCGCCATATTCCCCTGACCTAGCGCCTTGTTGTTTTTACTTGTTTCCAAAAATCAAAGAAAAACTAAAGTGGAAGAGGTTTGAAAGCAAAGAAGATGCGCTGGTTGCCTATAATTTGGAGATTTCTGAAGTATCTAAAGAAGAGTGGTCACAGGTATTTTCCAATTGGTTCAGACGTATGGAAAAGTGTATACGTGCTCAGGGTGAATACTTTGAAAAGATCGATACTAATACTAATATTAATAAATTTCTTCGCTTAATTCCGCTAAATAATACCTGCAGTCTTCATGCAACATGCACTGTGCACCGCCACTCACTCGGTGGTCAGCTGCCGAACTGTCTACTAACTGCTCGTCAATGACTCGTGTTGAGTCGAAACGCGTCGCATGTTTGTGGTTGCCTGTGGTTTTCGCTTGCGGGTGTGTGTGTGGTGCATTGTCTGCTTTTCGATTTCTTGTAAGTGGAAGGGCGGGCGGTGCACAGTGCATGTTGCATGAAGACTGCAGGTATTATTTAGCGGAATTAAGCGAAGAAATTTATTAATATTAGTATTGCTATGGATTTCCGCAAAGTAACGCCTGATTCAATCCAATAAGATCGATACTTGTAATAAAGAATAAATTTTATAAGTTTTGAGTATTTAGTTTCTTTTGGCATGCCCCTCGTACAAACGATTCTACAAACAATGCAACACGTGTAACCAAATGTTGTTTTTTAAAATTGGTCAATGAATCAAATAAAACTACGATACGTTTTTGCTCTGTATATTTTATTATATTATATTGCGTTGTAGAAATATTGTCACCATATATTGTACTGTGTGTGCAAAAAGAGTTTATTTGAAACAGAAAGCTTTAGGTTGAGATTGTTCATGTATAAAAATCTGTTGTCAGAGTTTGATATTGTAAAAAGTTTTAGGTCCTACGATACGATAATACAAAGTTGGTTAATTTATTCAGTCCCTACTTATGGCGCCTTTGGTCTTGAGTTACAACGTTAATAGTTAATCTTACAATTTCTTACAGTAACTATGAATTATTAGGAACCTTTCCTCCCAACAGCAGCGGCAGTGATTTTGAAAATTTTATTTGTATGTATATTTCACATCTTTTAATAGATATAGAGAATATAAATAAAATTGCTGTGTAGTGTCGGCTTAGAATAGCACTACCCCATTTCTTCCGGTGGGTGTACTTAAGAGGCGACAAACGGTATTGGGGCTTTTAAGGGATTTTTGGGCGATGCGGTTGGAGACCCATCACCAACAACCTTTATTTCACCATCTTTTCCCCACGCAACTTCCAAAGGTGGCTGAGGAATGTCTCATTCCCTAGCTCTGGCTACCCCGTCAAGGGATTTATAGCCGTGAGTATATGTATGTAAATGTATGTAAAATACCTTGTACGTTGCGATTAGTATACATTACATTAAGTGAGATAGTTTAGTCTAGAAAGCTATATACCATGTCTCGTTAACAGGGATTGTGAAACGTCAACAAGATTGGACACACTGCTGACACAAGTTGAACAGTACGCCAACAATCTAGAGGCGTTGGTCGAGGAAAGAACATCGGACTATCTGGAAGAGAAGAGGAAATGTGAGGAGTTGCTGTACCAGCTTCTTCCGAAGTACGACTTTAATATAAATAAATTATATAAAAACATAGCACATACTTCAATTTAACCTTAAAATTTGTATAGTACGCCGTGTAGTGTCGGTTTAGAATAGCACTACCCCGTTTCTACCGATGGGTGTACGTGAGAGGCGACTAACGGCATTGGGGCTTTTAAGGGATTTTTGAGCGATGCGGTTGGAGACCCTTCACCACCAACAACCTTTACTTTATCATCTTTTCCCCACTCAATTTTCCAAAAGTGGCTGAGGAATTTCTAATTCCTTAGCTCTGGCTACCCCTACTAGGGATTTATAGCCGTGAGTATATGTATGTATGTAATTGTGGGAGTCATGTTAGAGCGCACACTACTGCGGACTCAAACGCACATAGCAGCGTCTCACTCATATTCCTACATCGCGGAGTGTAAATGTTTTTCGAGTTAAGCATAGATACAAATTCTAAGTTGGTACACAGCAGGGTGTACTGGCCAGTATATCTTTGCTGTTTCCACATAATGTATATATGTATCGCTTGTGGTATGATATTTAGACCTACCAAATAAAACACACGAATATACTAGTTGTGTAGTGTCGGTTTGAATTTAGTGCAATTAAATAGTCTTATTCTATTCCCGCGGGGATCGTTACAGGAAAATTAGGATTTTGTTGCTTTTTAAGTAATTTTTGGGTGATTTGGCTCAAAAGCTATTTTTCTTTTACAATCCTTGAAAAATATTGAAAATAAAAATCCTGGCTAAATAATTTCTAATCTGAAGCTTCAGCTAAGGGGTATCTCCTTTTTTGCGATTTATAAACCTCTGATCTTCATTAGAAATCCACTTCAAGACACAGGCCTCCACTTAAGACCTCAACAAAGCCTGGTTAAAAAAATCCGTACTACTGTTTAAAAAACGAATACCTACCTACTCTTTAATTTTGCGATCCCATAAAATACACTACATACATACATTCACGGCTTTATTTCCCTAGAAGGGGTAGACAGAGCTAAGGAATTATAAATTCCTCAGCCACTTTTGGAAGTTAGTGGGGAAAAGATGGCAAAAATAAAGGTTTTTGGTGATGGGTCTCCAACCGCATTGCCCAAATTTTTGGGGAAAATACACTAATTTATCTTAATACTATGGCATACCTTCCAAGTATTTTTTCAAAGTAGTCGATCAACTTTTACGGTAATACCAAAAATACATTTGGTGCCTGAGCCAAAAAAACACATATAATTTCTTTATGTTTCAAGTCGTAGCCGTATGCGAATAACCAGGTTTTTATTAAGTAAACGGTACTTGACTAACACAATTCACTTGTTGCCTGCCAAAGCATAATAAAAATACCAATAATACAAGAAAATTAAAATATAATTTTTCATATATTATATGAAAATCACTGAAATGGAAAATTCTCAAACAGATCATGGAGGAAAATGACTTCATCTCTCTTTTATTACGTATCAAGTTGTTGGGGTAGGGGATAAATTAATTCTCGGATATCATGTTACATTTATTTATAAACTTTTCCTAGTAACAATATTTTATTTGATTCTTATATCAACGATATGATACAAGGTTGGCGAAAAAAAATCTCTCTTCACTAATTCTACTTTTTTACTATCAATAACAATATTGTTATCAACTTGCCTAACATTCGGTAAAGTAAATTTAATACATTTAGTTTTTTTGGCATCTAGAACCAGGTTATTTACAGTAAACCAATGCAATACCAGTGAGATAGCTTTATTTACGTCGTCAAGAGATGTAGAGGATCTCGCTACATTAAATATTAAAGCTGTGTCATCTGCAAACATAACTATCTCAGAATACTTTTGTACCATAAATGGTAAATCATTATTTCACTTCTTTTTGACAGGACGTAGACTGATTGAATGGTTACATTTTCTTGTTATTATATTATCTTGTGAAATCAAATAAAAATAAACTCCACAACTTCTCAAATCTTTAAAATACACGAAAAAAACTTTTAAATGTGTAAATAAATACGCTACCGGGATTTAAAATACAGCCAGCGGATTCTAGTGACGAGTACTGGTACTAATACTTAATAACGTGAGCGAAGCCGCGGCTGAGTGCTAGTACATACATAATAATAATTATTGGACTGAATATTTTTATTTATTGAGTAGAATACAGTTAATCGACTACTATTTCTCGTAAATACGCTTATCAGCGTTACCAGGTAGTCCGGATCTTCCATAAACCTTGTTCTGATAGTTTTATCTTTATGTGGGCGTTAAAATCTAGCTCTGTACCAAATTTCAGCTCTCTAGGTCTTTGGGAAGTACTAGTTCTATTTTGATGATCAGTGAGTCAGTCAGTCAGTGTCGAAAATGCGAAACTTTGCATTAGCTTAACTTCAGAATTAATTGATCTTCTGACTTGAAATTTTGGATTTCAAGTGTGTGATTACGAATTTCTAGGTGACATGCGGTGAAATTTCAGCGTTCTAATCCTATATAGAGGTTCCCGAATGGGGCCCTGAAAATACGGCGAAACGGTTCCAGAAAAGGATGGTACGGCAGTGTTTGCTTCGCGCTCGACTTGGCAGAGGCACTACCGTGCCCCCAGATAAAGATCATAGAAAAAAAATATGGCCGGATTCATTATTGGTGTAGAACTTTAACCTCCTGCTTGGATGTCTGCCTTCATTTGGACATACTTATAAAAAACCGAAATCAAAATTCAGTACAAAAAATAAAATATACTTAATTGTATTTGAAGTCAACTTTGTTTCCGAAAGCTTTTGAAAGAAAAAATGGCAACAAACACGTTTTTCAAATAAAGTTTCGTTCAATTTTCATTAAATATTATAGGTACTGCACTAAACTCAAAATAATTAAAACACAATGACACAAAATACCTAACTCTTCGTTTGGGTGTTACAATCCACAACTGACATTTATACCAGAGAATAATGTAGACGTCTCGAAGCTTTCAGACGTTTCACTATTTTATATGTTCACCAAACATGTCATCAAAACTTTACTACAAATGAGGAAACAGCTATGTAATTTGCTAAAACGGGACTATAAAAAATAATCATTCGTAAAATTGAAAAATCTGTTCTATTGGCCACCATCCAAACGTTCTACAATCTTTGGGTCATTGCCTCTGGTTTTTAAAGCTTTATTCCTTTGACGGGTTTCCAACTTTGATATTGAAGTTTAGATAAAATTTCTTAGATGTTTAGATAAATAAAATTTATTCGATTTATAATTTGTGTAAGATAAATATTGCTTTCAGACTTGTTTTATTATAATATTCACTTGAATAATAATGCTTTATTTCTTATAGTAAAGCACAAACCCTTTTTTTCCCGCGGGCGCATATGAGGCGTCTTTGTGTATTGGAGACCCTTCACCGACAATCTTTGTTTCACATTCTTTTCCTCACTTAAATTCCAAATGTGATTGGGGAATTTATACTTCTTAAGTTTTGGTTACCTCATTTTGTGATTTAGAATCATATCGTTTCAACCGCACTCTACTACTAATGCACTAGTGTGTTTTTTTTCTAAGAACATGAAACTAATTATTTCTACTTTCCGAAGGTCTGTTGCATCCCAGCTGATAATGGGCCAACCGGTGATGGCGGAAACCTACGACCAAGTGACGATCTATTTCAGCGACATCATTGGCTTTACGAAACTCTCTGCAGAGTCCACACCCCTGGAGGTCGTCGACCTTCTCAACGATCTTTACACCAGTTTCGATTCAATCATCGAAAATTTCGACGTTTATAAGGTATCAGTTACTGAAATTATGATTAATTGTTCATGAGTAAAGGGATTGGTTTGATACGGATTTATTTTTAGGAATACTGCTATTTATAACTTTGTGACGATGAAAAGTGAGACAATAATAAAAATTAGGGACATGAATAAAATTTTAAGTGTTGTAATATAGAAGTTTCATGTCATACTAGGTGGTTAATGGTATTCTAGATAACAAGTAACAGTATTTAAAGGGAGAAAAACATATGCTATGCTTTTTGTTCAACCCGTTGCTTGTAAACGAAATCAAATTCTATTTTATATATTTTTAAGTCGTAATGAGAACTATAAGCGTATAATTCCTCAATAAATTTCGAGCTTGCTCCTAGAAAAACCTTAGTCCGAAAGCAGTTCTTATTTTATATTGTATGTTTGCGTTCTCTGTAATTTTAAGGAAATATTGCAGATCAAGTGGTGCAAACTATAGAATTATATTTGTCCAATTTTTTTTAAGGTTGAGACTATAGGTGACGCATACATGGTAGTGTCAGGATTACCAATGAGAAATGGAAACAGACATGCGGCAGAAATAGCTAGAATGTCGTTGGCGCTGCTTAGCGCCGTCAGAGCTAAAACTATACCACACAGGCCTGGAGAACGACTGCTGTTGAGGATTGGAATGCATACAGGTGAGTCTTTTACACCCAGGTGTAGTAAAAATAAAAACAAGGCTTAATTAGAAACGCAATTATGCATCAATCGACTTACTTATAGATTGCTATAATATACTATACTAATATAACTATTACTATCTCTGCTTTGCCCTCTGGCTCATATGGTTGAAGTTCTGTCATGTTGCATATGTTTTTTTTGGGCGATGTGGCTTGATACCCATACATATTCTCACGCCGTTAGTTCCCATTGGGGTAGGCAGAGACTATCGACCAACTTATCGACTATACCCATCACCAACCAAATTTATTTTAAAATAATTTCCCCACTCGACTTCCAAAACTGGCCTAGAAATTTCTCACTGTGAAGCTCTTACTACCTTTTTGGGATCAACAGGAAGGTACCGTGACAAGTTGAGATTACAAGTCACTAATAATGAAAATTGTACAACTTTAATCACGATTATCATAAGGTATATAGCTGATGTCTTCATAAATTATCTCTCAACTCGCTGTAACTATGATGTATTGTAACTTATTCTATTAATTCCCAAGGACCTTGTGTGGCTGGAGTAGTCGGTTTGAAGATGCCACGATATTGTCTGTTTGGAGACACGGTGAACACGGCGTCGCGGATGGAATCCCACGGGGAAGCTCTCAAGATTCACGTCAGTCCTAAAACTAAGGAGCTTTTGGATTTGTACGACTGCTTTGAGCTTGAATGCCGCGGAGAAATTTCTATGAAGGTTGGTTTGTTAATATGTATATCGGAATATTTATAAAGAAATAAATGTGGGACACAAAATGACAAGAAATCTAACTGATTCTATGTATTTTAATTGAGTTTATCAAGAAAAAAATAATCTATTTTTTTTGTTGTATATTTCATTATAGATTACGTTTTATTGAAGTTTTTTTTATTTTTGTGTGCTGAAAATAAACAAAGTTAATGATATTAGGCCAGATAAAGTGTGGTATATTAACAACTATCTAACTTATTAAAAGTTATACCAAAAATTCTTTCTTCACTTAAGACCTCTTTATAAAAAATGATTTATGACCGGAAAGTTTTTCGTAAAACTCATTGTTTCATAACTATTGCGTTAAAGTCTTTGTGGATTATTTGAGCAGGTAATAAATGTTCCTGCAGTTCCGTGAATTTTAATGTTTATTTCTGTGCTGTTGGGCTAGTTATAATACTCACATGTACTCATACATTTCCACGGGATAATCTGAATTATTCCTTCTTAATTTATTAATGGTATTTTACATACAAATTTTCTAAACTTAAATATTTTATCAACAGGGTAAAGGAAACATGGTAACATACTGGTTACTAGGTGAGAAAAAACCAGCTGATTCTGACCAAACCTACACCAATGGGCACAACTACGGTGAAGACACAACAGCCAACGCGAATCCCAGTATAACCTTCCAAGGACCAGATAGCCCTGCAGCTCATTCCATCAAACACCATAGCCCCGAACGAAGCAATACTGAAAACAAAGAGCAATCAAATCAAAGGCAACTTGAAGATCTAATGAACGAAAGAGATCGTATCAAACATGAAATTGCAACTTTTGTAGCTAAAGATCTCATCAACAATATTGATAGCGCTGTGAAAGAATTCCGAAAATCTCAAAACGCTCATTTTGCTAATATAAAGAAAGCTGCTATCTGCAATGGAAACAAGAAAACTAAAGCACCTTCATATGACACAGAGCTGGTTATAAGTAAAGGAAAAGTTCGTGATGTAGTCAACAGATTTAATAGCTGTGTGATCAATGAAATTCCTAACGACATGACTGCTAAAAGGGTGACCAAAACATCTATTAGCCGTGAAGACTGACTCTTTAATAACGCTTAATGTATCCTTTCCCGGTCCAATTTAATAATAGAAATATAAAAAGATATTTATTTAATTCAACATTTCTTGAGTTAAACTTTCCACTATCACCGTGCTAAGCACATTCAGAAAAAAGAGATCTTCTGT
This sequence comes from Bedellia somnulentella, assembly GCA_963576735.1. Taxonomy (NCBI): domain Eukaryota; kingdom Metazoa; phylum Arthropoda; class Insecta; order Lepidoptera; family Bedelliidae; genus Bedellia; species Bedellia somnulentella. The sequence continues at coordinate 8,822,710 of OY755191.1, read as the reverse complement.
ATAGAAATCATTAGATTATAAGAGATTTAAACGTTAAAATACCTACTTATTTGTTGTTATAACTTTGAATTTTGTGTAAAGAAAATGTGCTTATAGTCATAGTTCTCCAGTTTAGTTTAAAGTTGTTATCGTGAAAGTAGTCTTTGATTGCCAATAAGATATAATGTTAGATTAAAATGTATCAATGTGAAAGCTGTAGTGAGATAGTTTGTGAATAAATTCTAAAAAAAATCTATATACTTAGACCGCCTAAAAATATATGGACTGAGAGCACTGCCCTCTTTTACGTAGGTGTCGTGCATTTTAAAGCTTTTAGTTGAAAGTCATTTTTGTTTGTATTGAATATCTGAAAACTTTGCGTACTAGAGCTAAAAATATGACAAAGAGATAGACAGAAGAGAATGAAGGATAATCCGGTAAATTTAGTTTAATGAACAGACAGACGTAGTCCAAAATGGCTCGAATAGCAGTGCACGATGAGAGGGAATTCTGCGTAAAGCAAAAGAAACATACGAACAAACTAATTTCACGATTAGATAAGAGAGACCTCAAAAAACATGTAATGTTAGATTATGTAAACGAGTAAGAAAAAAAGTGATGTCATGAAAAGTTCAATGTATAAAGTAAATTGAGCAAATATATTTATAGCAGAAAATGGCAGTAAATGTATTTTACTATCTTTACAATGGTAAATTTTGACAAGTAGCTGAACAATTCCATATTGTAAAGATATTTTTTTTATTAAAAGCCATGATTAGTTTAAATCTTTTTGTTCATGAAAACATCATGTGGGGATTATTACTAATAAATAAAGGAAAGAAAAATTTCGACACAGACGGGAATCGTACCCGCGTAATCCCCCGGGGATCGGGGGCGTATACCCGAAAGTCGCGGGTTCGATTCCCGTCTGTGTCGAAATTTTTCTTTCCTTTATATATTCTTTATTTATTAGTAATAATCCCCACATGAGGTTTTCATGAACAAAAGGATTTTAATTATGCGATAGTTAGTCGTTTTCAACATTTGTATCTATCTGCAAAGGTAGACAAGTGGCCTTCCGAATTAGTAAAAAATTCGGAGGTAGGAAACGCAAACACTACTTAAACGTGTAAAAGAAACAAAGAGTAGATGAATTTCGCTCTGGCAGCCATTGACACGGTAGCTCAATTGGCAGAGCGACGGGGGCGTATACCCGAAGGCGGGTTCGATTCCCGTCTGTGTCGAAATTTTTCTTTCCTTTATTTATTCTTTATTTATTAGCCATGATTAGGTAGGTGACAGTGTAAATTATATTCTGAGATTCAGTTGAACTATCCATCGAAGGTGAAAATCTATACATTTTTAGGTGGTCTGAGGGTGTACATATTTCCCTAATATCTTTTAGGTTGGTTGCCAAGTTGTTATAAAAATCTGTATGTTCTTTGTTGCCTTTGCCAAACTTTCTGGTTATTATATTTAATGAAACTTCATGACGGAGATTATACAGCTCATTTTTTTCTGTTGGCAAAATATATAGGAAACTAGATGGTTAAATGTGACATAAATCAAATTAAGTATAAGAATGAGTACATAGTAGTATAATTAAATCACTTAAGTAAATTGAACATTTGACAATCAACCTCAGAGATGAAATAGAAAATACTATAAAAATATTGATGTTTAGTGTTTTTACTAACCTTTTGTACTTGTGTACATTTTTATGTGATCTCAAACTATAGTATTGTTGTACTTAGATAAAAAAAACAATTAGCTGTGAAAAAGATATATTTAAATTAAGATTGATATTAAATTATTGTTCATTCAATCTCAATTTTATTTATGAAATAAATTGATTTAAGATATATCGTATTTTACATCAAAGATTCGTTGTATATTTAAAAGTTTACGTTATGACTGAGTTAGCATATAATGCATTTTTCAATATTTAAAGTTGCAAGGTACTACAAAATTTTATTCTAGTCAAATTAATTTTCAATATAAAAAAAATAATAATATGTGTTATGATAAAACGTTAGAATATATGTAATGTTCTTTGTAAATAAAAAAAACTATAGAAGTTGTGTACATAATTGATTATATTAATAAAAACAATCACACTAGAACGCACCTTTTTGAAATATTCATGTGTAACTAAGAAAATACAATAATATATACATTCTGTGTACTAAGTATCGGGAATTTGTCAATAAAACAAAAAATACAAATTATTCATCTAAATTTATTTTATCGCCTTCAAAGTAGGCCCCATCGCTTGCAATACAACATCTCCACCGCTTCACCCAGTCTTCCATACATTTTTCATAGGCTATTTGCGGTATGGCCTTTAGCTCATTCAGCGAATTTTCTTTTATGACTTCTATCGACTCAAAACGTTTTCCTCGAAGTGGTAATTTTAACTTGGGAAATAAAAAAAAGTCAGACGGAGCCATATCAGGTGAATACGGTGCTTGGTCGAGAACTTTTGTTGAATTTTTCGCTAAAAACTCTTTCACTATAATGGCTGTGTGTGATGGTGCATTATCATGGTGCAGCATCCATGAGTTGTGTTGCCACAAATCTGGACGTTTTCGGCGGATACTCTCACGCAAACGCTTCATGACGCCTAAATAATATTCTTTATTCACTGTTTCTCCCTCTGGAAGGAATTCGGAGTGAACCACGCCACGGTAGTAAAAAAAAACTGTCAGCATCACCTTGATTTTGGAGCGACTTTGCCGCGGTTTTTGGGTTTCGGCTCGTTTTTGAGACGCCATTCTGAAGACTGTTGGCTTGTTTGCATGTCGTACTCATAAACCCATGTCTCGTCGCCAGTTATTATACGTTTCATAAAGGTCGGATCCGTAGAAGCTCGGGAAATCATGTCTTCAGCGACATGTTTTCGCTGCGCTTTCTGAACAAAATTGAGCTCTTTTGGAACTAGTCGAGCGGCGACGCGTTTCATGCCTAAACTGTCAATGAGAATCTTGTGGACGGACTTAAAAGATATGTTCACCTCACAAGCCAACTCTCTCAGACTCATACGTCGATTTTTGAGCACTAGCTTCTTGATTCTGTCGATGTTTTCTTTGGTCGTAGCGGTTGAAGGTCTACCAGAACGAGGCAAGTCTACTACTACTTCTCGCCCTTCTTTAAAAGTCTTATACCATTCATAAGCCCTTGTTTTGGATATACACGATTCGCCGTAGGTATTTCGGAACATTTTTAGTGATTCACCACATGAAATATCATTCGAAACACAAAATTTAAGGCACACTCTTTGTTCAACAATATTTTACATTGTAAAAATCGCCGAGGACTCAAAACTATGACCAACAAAAAATGTAGTTTAAAACAAATTAAATGACAGATCCCGCTCAAATTTTGCGCGCTAAATCAGTACAGTGCTTCCAACATGCGACAAAAAAAAATTAACGACCTCTTTTACGCGGGTCTTTTTATTGACATATTCCCGATACTTTTTACACAGAGTAGTATATATATATATCAATTATGTTATATTAATAAATAATAAAGCTTATTTAGTAATGGATTAATGGACAAAATGATTCCGCAAGAGTTCATTTTTTTGTTTGGAAAATTTAGTCTGATATGTTACACCGTTCTAATTTTATTTTTAAACTATAACTCTTGCGTTTTGTGTTTTTTTTTAAATTAGAATATAATTCAGAAAATATTACCTGATGGTATATATTTAGAAAATTTTAATTGAAAAAAAAGCTAGTATCCAAATAATCTCATCTCAAACTATGCAAGTCATAATAACAATATTATTTTTCATTTCTATTCTATTTATAGACGGACATTCCATTCCATTACACAAAGTGATTTTCCGAGTGTTTTTCCTTAATCATTGTTTTATAAACAAAATAGTAGGATTATTAATGTAATTAATATTTGAACTTTTGCCCGACTTCAGAAAAATCTGCTATGAGTTATAAATTTAGTTGTCATGGTTATATCAGCATTCGTTTCAGTTAATTAAAATATGTTTTATAATCAGAGTAAATTGTATATGTATCTAATTGAAAATAAGTTATGTACTGACCATTCATTGAATATTTTTGTTGTAAGTTGAAAATTAGCAGCATCCGAACTTTTACCATAAATTTAATCCTCCTTGTTTGTTTTGTGCATAAATTAAATGGTTGTTACAAAGTTCCTTTGTACTTTAATTGTAAAAGTTTTATTGTATCTGTTTATTAAATAAAATAAAATTTATGACATTTAAAGAAAAGCTTTTTTATTTGTGATCTTAATATCTAATTGGTTTTTTATCAAATCGAAAATATTCTTAAAGGATAAAGGACCATGGGCAAAAATGTATGAAGCCTGGGCTCACCCACCAACAGAGATGAGACCACTTTGAATATACTTGTAAAGCACTAAATATAAAGATTTAAACTAATTTTTGCGAAGAATCCATGGGGTTATTTTGCTATAAATATTTTTCTCCGACCATAAATAAACTAAAATTCTGCAAAAAGTAGTGCTGTTATGGCATTGTAGGTTTTGTTATTGAACATCTTTAACTAGTTTTAATTCCAGGTTTAATGTATACATATAAAATAAAACAACTGCTAACAGTTAAAATTATTTTTATTAACATTTCAATCAATATCAATAATAATGTCGTCTAAATATCCTGCCGGTGGATTAAATTGTATGTGCCTGCCTAACCCTAGATACCATATTATTGAAATGGTATGAGCACAACTTCCTACTGTGCGTCTACCTGTTAGACACGAGCAGTAATACTGAGCGATGGCATCTCGACCCATTTCGTTTCTGTTAACCAGAATGTATACGTAATATGTACGTGCACGAACATGTCTTGACTGAATCCTTCCTCTTAATAGCCACACATTTTGGTGATGGATATTGCATTCTGCTAAATTATTTAATTCATTTTCACGACATACTTCTATCGTATATAAACCATTGCGTAAATGCTCGCTGCAATATGATTTAGCAAGTTCGATTTGATATGACCCAAGCGATATCATGAAAATCTCGTTTATTGTTAGCCGAGGGAAGTCTTCCAGCTGATTTGCTTCCAATGTAATAAATGCGGCTCTTTGTCTATTCAGGTTCCTCAGTTGTACATAGTCGTTCAAAAGATTAGGTGTATGGAGCCTTTCATTGGCTATTCTTAATATTTCATTTGCATGTTCATTATCAACAGCTACCTTGTAAAATGCGTTAATAAGAGCGGCTGCAATTTTAAAGTCAACAAATAAATGCGGCAAGGCTCTATTAAAATAATCCTGTCGCAGTAGTTTAAATCTATTTTTAAACTTCCCATTAACAGCTTCTACAACCCACCGACACAATGTTATTAATCTTGATTTGTTTGCTTGAATTGTGGTCAATTGAGTTTCGAATCTGTCTTTTGTCGGTGGGATGTGTGCCTCATATCCCAATGCCTGTAAGTTTTCTACGCTATCTCGAAAGCCCCTGTCTAAGATGAACACATCGTTCCGGTGAAACATCCAGTGGAAAGGATTTTCCTCGTCGTTTAATATATTGTTCATAATTGATGCATCAGAATCCGTAGCCGCATACGGACCATAAACTTCGATAATGTAGCCGTCACTACATACCATCAGAAAAGGTTTCAAAAGGTTTTGAAACTTATGCAAGCTGTAAGTTCTTCTCTGAAATAAAAAGTTAGAGCTTTTTTCGATGTACATATAGGTGCCGTCAGCTATAACAACGGCTTTTGTATTTTCTTCGTTGCCAAATAAGCCTTTTGGTAATAGCAGGTTTCTTTGCAGTATATTTTCTCGCGAAATATGGCCAATACCAAGGTGTCTGTTAACAAAGTCATTCATTAAACATTCTCTGGCTATTGCAAGTTTTCGTTCCAGTGTTCGGCGAGATATATTAAACAATGTTGACAATCTCTCGTTTGACTCTCCTGTTCTTAGTTTTGTCATATAGATACCCAGGACAGTCCGTGGACGATTACTTCTTTGTGCTAGAGAAGGAGTCTCTTCCAATATTCTATTGAATTGTTGCAAGTTTAGTCCAGTCCAAAAATATAAGTCATTATCCGTTAATGCAGCTTCTAATTCAAAATCAAATCTCTGACCTTGGGTAATGGTTCTTACCAGCATATTAGTCATATCTGTGATCTGACGTACATTAAAGTTATGCGTAACATTACAATTATCAATCAAAGAGTTCCAACTGTCGTTATCCATCAGATGTTCTTGGCAAACTCTTGCACTTTCAGGTATGTATAAGCGGTGCTCACAAAGAATATGTACTTTAATCGTAACTGGGATTCTAAGACGTTCTGCGTTAGGGCAGCCATTAAAAATACAACGGTAAGCAACATTGGGCGCTCTCATATAATCAGGAATAACGACTTGTTGTAGATCTTCTGCTTGTGGTGGTATTCCCGGCTCTTGTGGGCCTTGCGGTGCTTGTAGGCCTTGCGGTTCTTGTGGGCCTAGCGGTTCTTGTGGGCCTTGCGGTTCTTGTGGGCCTAGCGGTTCTTGTGGGCCTAGCGGTTCTTGTGGGCCTTGCGGTTCTTGTGGGCCTTGTGGTTCTTGTGGGCCTTGCGGTTCTTGTGGTTGGACATCCTGTAGTGGCATTACTGGTTCTTGTTGTCGAACTGCATTTTGCACTACTTGCCAACACCGATGGCATGTGGCTTGGATGTTATTAAACGCAACCTAAAAAAAAGTAAAGACTATTTGAAAATAACATTCAATAAATAAAATACTTTCTGCGGCATACTTTTGGGTTTATTTTTGACTAGCTTTTGCCCGCGACTCCGTCCGCGTGGACTTGATGATCATTCCCTTGGGATTTTTATAGCCTATAGCTGTGCCCGCAGCACAGGTCACGTAAAAGTCGGATTTTTTAGGTCCCACTTTTATAGCGAATGGGATTTCTAATTAAACGGCCGTTTTTCCCTGACCTCTCTCATATTTAACCTCTATGCTTTCCCCTTCGATAACTTAGCGTGATGGTAAGTAGCCTATAATTATGTATTAATGAAACAAACTGTATTAAGATTGGTTCAGTAGTTCTCAAAATATGAGCAGATAGAATGACAGACATTTTAAACACAGATTTATAACAGGTATATGTGCCGTATACAGGAAATGCGTACACTTACCTCGGTGAGCGCATTTTGTTGAATATATTCTGCATGCCGGGGTTGTCTTTCTGGTAAGTGTTCATCTAAAATATGCCGCCGTTGTCGCAAAACAGAACGTGGGCACAACACACAACGCCGTCCTTCGGTAGCCATTGCAAAAACAGGTAGGTAAATCAGTGTCCATAAACAGTCCAGGTAAAGTTAACAGGTTTAATATAATAAAAAAAATCACCAAGCGCACCAATACGTAAGCATAAACAGAGTCCAAAACAACAAGCTAGGGTCGGTAAATCACAGAACAAGAGAGGATACACGGAAACACAGCTAACAACGTGAGAATCACGAGTCGACTGATTGAGAGAAGACGGGCGCCCGCGCAGGCGTCCGGGAGGTGTGAAAGGGATGGAGAGTGTTGTAAATCACACGGGCGCAGGCGCATCTATTGTTTACCACTATTTTAAGCATTTTAAGAATGAGTATATTGTTTCAATAAGTTTTACGACTCCTAACAATTGTCTTTTTCTGAAAAACCTATTTAGGTGCATATCTTTTTTCTGCAATGGAATTGAAGGTGGTGCCCATAGTAACAATTTTAGTACAAACAAAATCCTTCACAACGGCATATGCTATAACTCTGTTGGACACTGAGCCCAATTTGACCCATGGTCCTTTACATAGGGACATTTAGGTATGTAAAGGAACTAAGGTAATTAGAGTTCTTCAAAAAGTTTTCAAAAAATCGTAGAACTATGCGATTATAAACACATTCCCGACGGCAATTAAATGCACCATCATCATATCATGTTTCAGCAAAAATGGCCCAATATTGTTAATTCTATACATATATCTACGTTCTTTTAAACTGATTACGAGATAACGATAACATTTTCGCAACCTCAACAACCCATTTGTTCTCAAATAAAGCCAAAAAATTAATAAGTATTAATAGGATCCGTAGATTGTTGTCGCCTAGATATGGAATGCAGAGGTCGAATGTCAAGGCTGGCTGTCTAGCATTTACGTCAGAGTCAACATCACTTTTACATACTAGTGCTATCCCGCATTTTCACCCACACAGAATTATAATAAGTATTGGCTTAGCCATGTGTAATATTTGCGAGTATGTAGAAGGCGAAAAATTCTACGAGGCTTCTATTAGGGGTTTTGTTAGTTATGTTTTGTGGGAGATCCAATTTTAACATGCAACATCAACCACCAGGTACTTAATCATCTAGATTTGTCTTTTCTTACTACTTAGGTCGTGATCAAAAGTGGATATATGTATAAATAACACACTTGATAGTTTTCTCGAGCTTGGTAATCAATAACTAGCTAAGATATTTTCAAAGATATTGATTACATACATACATATATGTAATCAATATCTGACTACTTGTATAAAAAACTGCAATGGTCAAAAAGTCGCTACCAGTTTAAAGTCAGGGCGATTCTGCCGACGCATCGTTCTGCAGCGTTTCGAGGCAGTTTTAGGTTTGCAGCGTCCAATTGCTGGAATGATATTCCACCCCCAGTCCGTAATAACGCCAGTAGAAACGCTTTTAAGCGTAAGCTTAAAAGTTTTCTGCTTGTCCAACAGAATCCTTGTTTTAGTACTCCAGCTCTGGATCCTTAATTCAAGTACCTCATACCCCTAAAGTACCTATGCCTTAAGTACCACCTATCCCTCAAATACTGCCTATACCTTAAATACCGCCTATCCTCTAAGCTGATTAGGTATAGCGAATACAGTCTCATCTATGGTTTATTTATATCTTTATAATATACTATGCTTTATTTTGACTAATTAAATGCTTATATTTTATTAATTCCCAACCCTTAAGTTACAAGACTTTTTAATTTTTATCTGGATTTACTGTACTTGTTGTTTGTTTTTGTGTTTAAGAGTTTTAAATTTGTATGCAACATATATATTATACATAATAATATTTTCTTTTCTTTTTTTCTTTTTATATAATCACGGCTATAAGTCCCTAGATGGGGTAGCCAGAGTTAAGGAATTAGAAATTCCTCAGCCACTTTCGGAAAGTTTAGTGGGGAAAAGATGGTGAGATTAAGGTTGTTGGTGACGGGTCTCCAACCACATCGCCCAATACATAAACCGACACTGCACAGCAAGATATTGATTACTACCTTTATATTTCTTGAAACACTTATATTGGGAACTAGAATATATTTTGCTAGGAAGCCTCAAAGATATTCTACTCTAGCACTTCAAGTTCTAAAGCATAAAGCTAATATTATGATACGTCACAAAATGAGCTACATCCGGGAATCCGACCACACAGTATAAAGCTAACATACTACCTAATAGAAAGAAGCCACAGAAAATTGAGTTACTTACCGCACTCATATTTTGTACATGTTTTATTAAAACGTTTTGGGTCTCACCGCGAAATTAATATTCAGAGCTCGTTTCCAAATGTGTTGGGATGTTATAATTATGTCTAATGAGAATTCTTACCACAGCAACGTTAGTAAATATTTTAATTTAGATAAGGTTTTGTAATTGAATATTTTGTATATTAATATAGTCGTAGTGTGGTGACGGCTGGAAATAGAACTTCTCCGATTCTTCCCATGGATGTTTGTAAGGGGTAACTAAGGATAATGGGGCTTTTTAGGCAATTTTCGGGCTATGTGGTCGGAAACCAGTCACCAATGACGTTTATTTTAAAATATTTTTCTCAGTCAACTTCCAAAATTACTTATACTCACGTCCATTGTTCTTATTGGGGTAGGCAGAGACTATCGATCGCCACTTTGTACGATCCAGGCGAATCACTTTTGCTTCTGTTACATTTATCATTCTTCTCATACATGCTCTTTTATTCTTCATGCTTCGGACGCCGGCCTTTTTGAGCACACACTCTATTTGGTCCAGGTGTGTCCTCCGTGGTCGTCCTCTCCTTCCTATATTTCTGTTTTGGAGGCTCTGGCTCTGGATTTACATTTATATACTTTAGTTAGTATATGTATGTATATTAATAGTATTGAGCTAAAAATAGTTTGTTGAGTGGTCAGCTTACAATAGCTCCAACACATTTATTCTCATGGGTGTCGTAGGAGACGACTAACTATAGGTACTGTGTGCAATAAGGTGTGTAGGGATGCACAGCGACACCACATTCTTGATTCCGTTGAGAATGGCGATCCAGCTAAAGTCTGGAAGTTTCTTAGATCCTTAGGAGTTGGAAAGTCTCGTCGAGATTCAATCCCGAAAGATCTGGACCTTACTTCACTTAATAATCATTTTACCTCAACGTCTACCTTTGATGGTATTAAAAAAGCTGAAACTCTGCCTGTTCCACACTTCCAACTCCGGATTATCCTCCCTTTACTATTTGACAATTCTCCGATTGTGATGTTCAGAAGAATATTATTTCAATTTCATCAAACGCAATAGGTGGTGATAGTATAAGTCGTAAAATGATTTTGCCTATACTTGACATAATAATTCCCACCATTACCGATATCCTGAATCGAAATCGCGTTAAGGCGATAAGTCCGCCTTTGTGTACTAAGTTTTAATGTTCTGTACTTATGTAAAATACATTATATCTATTCTATATGCAATAAAGTGTTCAAATAAATAAATAAATAACTCCATAACCTCAGGATCATTTCCGACGGTATGGAAAGAAGCCCAAGTCACCCCTACTCCTAAAAAAGTTAATCCAAAATTTCTGCCTTTCCTTTCTAAAGTCCTTGAATGACATGTACATAGACAATTAAATGATTTCCTGACTAAAAATGATCTACTTAATCCTTTCCAATCTGGTTTCCGCCCTTCCCACAGTACCGTTACGGCTTTGGTCAAAATTACTGATGACATACGTTCGGGAATGGACAAGGGATTACTGACTGTTCTGTCACTGCTTGACTATTGTAGCGCATTTAATACTATTGACTACTAGTTGATACATTATTGGCTTTGCTTCGTTCTCTAAACATATCTCCAACGGTAATTGACTGGTTTCGTAGTTATCTACAGAGGCGTCGGCAGCACATTTGCATCGATAATTCTTATTCTCCGTGGTGTGATTTGATTGGCGGTGTTCCATAGGGTGGTGTGTTGTCTCCTCTCTTATTTTCTATATTTATTAATAGTATTTCTCCTCAACTCACTTCTTCCTACCACCTTTATGCAGATTCAAATTCAAATTTACTCCAAATTTACACACAAGCGAATCTTGATCAATTGCACAAGTCCATTGGCCTGATTAATGGTTATCTGGAGCGCATTTTGCGATGGAGTGAGGCATATGGGCAAGCAGTCAATCCGAATAAATCACAAATAATAATAGTCGTTAGTTCTCGAATGATTTCTAGGATTGATTACAAGTCACTGCCACCTGTGTTATTTGACGGAACATAAATCCCTTTTAGCCCCGTGGTAAGGAACTTAGGCATTATGATCGATTGCAATTTATCTTGGGTACCCCGATTAGAATTGGTAAGCTGAAGGATGTTTGCGTCAGCGGGCTCCCTCAGGAGACTGCGTAATTTTCTACCTACTGCTACCAAAACTGCGTTAGCTCAATCTCTACTCCTTCCAATTTTGGATTACGCTGATCCCTGTTATCTTGATTTAGCGGAAACAACAGAACTACTAAATAAGCTAGAGCTTCTCCAAAGCTTATGCATCAGGTTTGTTTTTGGATTGCGTAAGTACTTTCTATTCGCCTCCGCCAAAATGCGCACACTTTGTCTCTTCTTTACTCTATCTTGTTCAATCCTGCCACCCCTTTCTATATAAAAGAACTTTTTCAATGCCTCTTTTCTTCCCATAATCTTAATTTACGTTCAGACCATAATCTTCAATTAACTATTCCCTCTCATTCAACCATTTTCTATGGCTCCTCTTTTTCTGTACACATTGCGCAAATGTGGAACGCACTTCCTGTGGAGGCGCGATTGGCTAACTCAAGGATCTGGTGAAACAACACTATCTCACTAAAGAGTTATTCTATTCTATTATATTCTATAGGTATAGGGCTTTCATTTCAGAGTCTAGACCCATCATCAAACATCCTTTATTTTTCAATAATATCTCCAAATAAAAAATTGCAAAATCGGCTGATGGATTTTTTTATTGTAAAGCTCAAGAAGCTAAGATAATGAGGCATAGGAAAAAGCCAGAAAAGTCTAGCATCTATTAAATATTTGGGATATGAAATCAATACTTTTTTTTAAACTATATTTTTCCCACTCACCTAAAAGTGGATGAGTTATTTGTAACTCTAGCTGTTAGGATCATAGCCGTGAGTACATATTTTTAAGTATGTAGTAAACAACACCGATTTCATGTTCTTTTGTACTTTATATAAAATCACTTCATTTTATTAACACATATTTTAATAAAACCCTTAGATAACGGAATAATTACCTTAAGAACATGTGTCACTAAAAACTCGACACCCTCTTACAACGGTATAAAGACAAAATGAAAAGCGAGGGAATGTCGGACGAAATGGGCCATTAAATCAAGCTTTTTATCACATAATTTGTAGTAATAAAGGAGGGATGTCTATTAGCTGTTAATATTCTCTCCGCTCATTTCATATTGCCGAGCTGACGTAGTTAGGACCTTGGCAATGAAATACGCATTCTAATTTGAAGCACAGACGAATAATTTTATTTGCGAATTCCTGTTTACAGTTATCTTGACTTATTATTTCTTACTTAATACCAGCTCTCAATTAAATAATATTTTTGTATTAAGTATACAATCTTTACTGTATGATACCTATACTATATATAAAACAGTAGCGAGACTGACCGACTGACACGAAACGCAAAGCAAATATTAATCGTACCAAAATTCTAAAATTAGTGTTATTCCTTACTAGGTGAAGGGGCCCACTAAGAAGGTAAAGAAAAGATTTTGTGATGATTGTACAGAAAGGAACCGAATCGAAATAGATATAATTGTTATGAAACCCAGTCTAGTGTATTGATATTTGAATAACTCGGCTGCAAAAGAAAATAATCCACGCCGACAAAGTGGCAGCAAGAAAGTTAGTATTTATAAATAATATTAGTGGATCGGCCTAGCTTTGCACGGGTAGCGTAGTTTTAAAAATATCTGAGGTTTCTTCAATCACTGCTCAACCTTTGTGAAATTTAGCGCAACTTATAGCACTCCTGAATAGTGAAGCTTTGTGATTGTGAAAGCTCTTTAATGAACGGTTCAGTATCTCCGAAAATATTTCCATGCAAACAAACAATCAGAGTTAAAAACTTTGCATACATCATACAGATACTCAGTTATCTTTTGCCCGAGCAACCATTACTAAAAAAATAATCCTTATAGCATGATTCAGTATACACGTGCGACGACAGGACGCGATGGCTTATTTCATGTATAAGTTTGGTGTTTCTATACCGATTTCTATGATTCTTTTTTTATTGAATAGGTAATAATGGAAACTTTTTTAAATGAGAGATGACTGAGAAAACTATAAACGTAAGAGTAAACAAATATAATAAAAATGTTCCGAGCTGCTAAGCTATCAGGAGTTACACGTGTTATTGTCAGTCAACCATTAAAGATAGACATATGCTGCTCAAGGATATTTTTTAGACACTTTTATGTAAAATATATCCGTCATACATGATTTCTATGTAATTGTAACCACTAAGGCTGCACAAGCGATGGAAACTTAAAAAATGGAGTAACTTTCCCCGTTTTCCCAAAATTCCCTTTCACTACTCTGCTGAAAAGTACACTGTCACCTGCCCAGGAGTGTGAAGAATAATTCTACCAAGTTTCTTTAAAACCCGTCGAGTAGTTTTTGTTTCCATAAGGAACAGACAAACCGACAGACAGACAGACAGACAGACGGACAGACAGACAGACAGACGGGCAAAAATTTTACTGATTTCATTTTTGGTATCAGTATCGATCACTGATCACCCCCTGATGGTTATTTTGAAAATATATTTAATGTACAGGATTGACCTCTCTACTGATTTATTATAAGTATACGTTAAAGAGTAAAGGTACAGATTATCTCAAAGCACTGGCTACCCCTTATTCCAATTACAGTCAGGAGTATTATGTTTCTCTTTTCACAGAAAAATATTATCTCATTCACAGTTTCTTTCCATAAACCTTGATTATAATAAATAATAATTGATTGGCCACTTAGCACATTAATTGTTCTGAAGCTTAAAAATAATAAAAGAAAAATAAGACAATGAGACGATACAATCAACAGAAATATTAAAAGATGTTTAGTGAATTTGCCGTGTAGTGCCGGCTTAGAATGTCGCTACCCCTTTCTACCCACGGGTGTCGTAAGAGGCGACTAAGGGTATTGGGGCTTTTTATTGGATTTTTGGGCGATGCAGTTGGAGACCCATCACCAAAAACCTTTATTTTTACCATCCTTTCCCCACTCAACTTCCAAAAGTGGCTGATGAATTTATAATTCCTTAGCTCTGGCTACCCCGTCTAGGGAAATATAGCCGTGAGTATATGTATGTATGTATATTTAGTGAATACTTTCAAACAACAATTTCTATTCTGAATACAAATTGTTGTTTTTGAAATTCTGTTAGTAGAAGAATTGTTTTTATACTGCTAAGTACTTTTATTTAGCAAATAAAATATCCTTTTATAGTGTTTGTATACGGGCTCTGTTGGCGTCTCGAATATTTTCTTTATTCAGCGTTTAATAGAGTTTTATTACGTTTCGGTGCTTGAATTTGATTGAGTTTAAAAATAAGAGTAGGTATAAAAAAGAATGTAAAAATTCTGTAAGAAAATTGAATTGCGATTCTAACTTTGTATTGGAAATATCGAATTATTTATACCTGTTCTTTTATTTTTTACATTTCGGAACCCTGCCTTGTTGAACTAGACTTACCCAACTACTGGAGAAGGGAAGGGTAATGTTTCACAAGCATTGGTGTGTAATGTATGTATGTAGGTATAATTTCTTGGCACGCCACTGCACTGGTACCATTTCTACATTACATTGATTGTGGTTAGATTGTCATGGTTGCAAGACACAGGGTATGTTATTGGTACAGTATTTTTTAGTATGGATACAAGCAATAGTTTTAATTATCCCTTATGAAAAGTACAAAAACTGTCAACAGAACTTATAGTCTACCAATAAATGGCGTTGATAAATCATAGTGCATCGGGTAGAGATCGTGTTTCGTTAATAATGTTGCCTCCGCCTGCAAGGACTTGAAAAGTCATTTAAGCATGATTCAATACATAAAACAATACTGATTACTGGATACAATTTACCACAATTACTTTTATAAGGTGTACTGCTTTTAGTATTTTATATTTCCAGTGAATTTAACTGAGCACGTTATTAGCATGAACACTAAATTTAGCAAACGATTTGCCTCCGCCTGTAAGCACTTAATTAGTAAATTATTAACTATATATTTTTCATTTCAAATGCAGACTAAATTGTCGCTTCTACAACATTTCATGGTTACATTTGTCTTTATTCAAATCCGGTCACGATAGCAAATGATAAGTTAACCCTCGTTTATTCGGAAATTGGAAATATACATTGCCTTAGGGTACCATGTAAGAGAAAAAATATACCAAGGAAAACGTGCAATGGGAATGATCTATATTCAAACATGTCATTTTTCTCATCTGAACGAAGGAAAATGTTATACTTTAGAATAAAAAGAAAAACGGATGTATATGTGTAAACTTAATTACAATATATAAATTTGACACTGTGCACAAATCAAGTTAGCCCTAGACAAATACAATTTTATGACTTGTGGCTAGGGACTCTAATTTAATGGAATAATAAACAATACACATATAAGTAACATCAAGAACCGAGATTCCAACATCTATATTTATCAAACAAAATGATTGCCGCCAGTAGGGATGGAACCCGTGACGATGGATCTTACAGCGAGTCTTCAAACTTCAAGACCAAGGACGTAATAACTTAATATTTTCCTCATTCAAAGAAACCTAGTTCGATACACTTCTTCGTTTTCTTAATTTTACTTAACATATTACTCAACTATTCAAAATATTCATAATACTATTACTGCTAAAGTTCAATGCACGATAAAAATATTAATAACATTTATCTTTCGACTAGCTATGTTTTGACGCACTGGATTTCATAACGTTATTTTACAGCTCATACATTATGCCCATAACGCTCCTGACTTATAATTTATTCAACGAATTAGTTATTTATGACTTGTCCTAGTTTATACATCCTCCAGGGATTATATTTGGGACACTCACACGAAAGCCTACATTCTAATTGAAATGGGTACTTAAATAAATCATATTATGAAAATAATAATATGAGAATAGTCGTGAATGTGAGTGATATATATCTCATCATTGACTGTTTTTTCGGAATTGTGAAAAGAATATACATAAAAATATACAACTATAAATTTTTAAAAGGAGTAGCCAGTTTCAGCATTGGAATATCCTCAGTCAATTTTGGTACTTAAGTAGGGAAAAGATCGTGTAATAAAGGTGGTTTGTGGTGGCTCTGCTAAAGAGCTTATTCCATTTGTCTGAATGAAGACGTCTGAAAGCCACAGAATCTGAATTCAGACCAGTGGAATAACGTTCAGAACGCTAGGCTTCTGAAAAGTAGACAAAATAACAAGCGTCTGCGGCAGTAACTTCGAAGGACGTCTGAATTCAGCAACGACAAAGTGTAATGGAATAAGCTCTTTAGGCTCTATTAATTACAATACATTTGAAATAAGACAATCACTTAAAAGTAAAAAAGGAAAGCTTATCGTGAGGACGATTAGGGTTTGAATCTCGGGTAGGGCCAAATCAATTTGCCTTCTCTAAACACATATGTGTGGTTAATTTAATATGGTTGTTAACGATGAGGAAAAACATCGTGAAGAAACCCACATGCCTGAGTTGTAATTATTCATGTGACAGTGATACGCCTACCTTTTTATCATGTGAGTAGAATGTTCAAGCAAAACTTAGGGTACTCAGAAAACTAAGTGGCAATCACGTGATGTTCAGAAGTATTAGTATGTGTACCTCTGCCAACCCCTTTGGGGATATACGGCGTGAACGTTTGAAAAAAAGTTGTATAAACAATTATTTTCTGCCTACCCTTAAAGGTATTCACTGTGAAAAACTAAAATAGATGATTTAAATGGAGCAATGAATAGCCTTATGATCAGTCAATCGGTGTCTGAAAAGGCCCGAATGGCTGTGCATGATGCTGTTCTTGTTCCTACGCTTATGTATGGAAGCGAATGTTGGGTGTGGCAGAAGAAGCATGAGAGCAGAGTGAATGCAGTAGAGATGAGGTCCCTCAGAAAAATTTGTAATGTTAGATTGTGTGACCGAGTGAGAAATAGTGTTATTCGTGTAAAGTGTGGTGTGAAAGATGATATTGTAAGAAAGATAGAAAAAGGAATGTTGAGATGGTTTGGGCACATAGAGAGGATGGATGATAGAAAATTGGTAAAAGGGATCTATAGAGCTAGTGTGGATGGTAATGTTAGTAGAGGACGACCACGGAAAACACACTTGGACCAAATTGAGAGTGTGCTCAAGAAGGCTGGCGTCCGAAGTATGAAGAATAAAAGAGCATGTATGAAAAGATTGATGGATGTGAACGAAGCTAGAGAGGTTTGTCAGGATCGTGCGAAGTGGCGATCGATAGTCTCTGCCTACCCCAATGGGAATTAATGGCGTGAGTATATGTATGTATGTATGTATGTTAAATTGAGTGTTCGTACTAGTAATGATCTTATGATGGTGTATAATTAAATTGTACAGCGGCGGTGGGCAAAAATGGGTATGTCTTCAAAGTGAGACCTTGCATGCAACGACAGTGAAATCTGAATTCCCGAAAACACGATAGTACAGGAAGTAATACGGTTGATTATAGTCATAGTTGATCAAAGCCTGTATCTATATTAATTTTCAATGGTCATTTTAGTTTTTTCAAAACATTCATTGTCTCGGTGGTAAAGCGGGGTACCCCATTTAACTGATCCCTCAGGTCTTGTACAGGTATATTTTTTATTAGTATTTCTTCATTTATTTCATTGCTGGGTGTTTATGCTATAACGAGTGCTTCTTTTATTATTGTTTTTCATTTTTAAATTAGTAGGTGTCGGCTGAAAACCAGCGTGTCTTGGAATGGTCTGTGTACCGTTTCAGACACACATGCTGAGCTGATAACCATTTTGGCAATAGGTTACTTGTTTTAACTTTTGTATTTTTTGTTTTCGATGTGTTTTTACTGTGTGTTGTTTTTTTTACCATTTTGCCAAATAAATGCTCTGTATCGAAACTAACAAAGATATTTTGTATATCCTAAAAAATAGTATCTAAAATTATCGTTTACGCCATCTATCTGCAAAGGTGAGATATTATGGTAATTGGTGTATAGAGCAACCACATCTTCTACCAAAAATAATATTTCCTTAATAGGGGGAAGGCCTATTGCCGTTTGTACGTGGCTAAACGATATATAGCTTCTTTACCGGACTAACTAGGTCACGAACGTTTGACCTTTTATTTCCGACGCGACATTATTTTCCCGAATTGACCGTATTAATTTGGGCGCAAAAGGTAAGGTGAGGGTCAATTACATACAATTATATCAAAACAAATTTAAAATTTAGATGCTAGATAAGTTTGGGTAAATAAGTAACATTAATGAAGTTTAATTTTTGTCCTGGATGGAGTAGATAACATCTTAATTTAATGTTTTTTGACATGAATTCCTCATGTGGGGATTATTACTCATAAATAAAAGATGATATTAAAGGAAAGAAAAATTTCGACACTGGCGGGGTTCGAACCCGCGACCTTCGGGTATACGCCCCCGTCGCTCTGCCAACTGAGCTACAGTGTCAGTTGGCATCCAGCGCGAAATTTCTCAATCCTTTGTTTCTTTTTTACACGTTCAAGTAGTGTTTGCGTTTCCTACCTCCGAATTTTAACTAATTCGGACGGCCACTTGTCTACCTTTTCAGATAGAATGCAAATGTTGGAAACGCCTAACTATCACATAATTTAATGTTTTTTGACATGAATTCCTCATGTGGGGAGTATTACTCATAAATAAAAGATGTTATTAAAGGAAAGAAAAATTTCGACACTGGCGGGGTTCGAACCCGTGACCTTCGGGTATACGCCCCCGTCGCTCTGCCAACTGAGCTACAGTGTCAGTTGGCATCCAGCGGGGGGCGTATACCCGAAGGTCGCGGGTTCGAACCCCGCCAGTGTCGAAATTTTTCTTTCCTTTAATAACATCTTTTATTTATGAGATAACATCTTGTTTTTATCTTTTCTATAAATTTATATGTGTCAATATATATATATATATAATATAATACACATTTGGTCTGGTTTTTATTCTTAAGGATAATTAGTGTTTATTCAAAATTCAACAGAATATTCAATTTACGATTTTAATTACATGCAGTAAATCGGTGAGCGATGTTTTGGAGAGCCAATATAAACGGTCATTTGAATTACCCTCTCAACTTAAAAAGTAGATCAAACATGGTTTTTTCTTGCCCTAATTTTTAAATTTCATTTCATTTATTTATAAACGTTTGTTGAGCAAAATATCTATAGAGCTAGTGTGGATAGAAATGTTAATAGAGGACCAAATTGAGAGTGTGCTCAAAAAGACAGGAGTCCGAAGTATGAAGAATAAAAGAGCATGTATGAAAAGATTGATGGATGTTAACGAAGCTAGACATATTTGCCAGGATCGTACGAAGTGGCGATCGATAGTCTCTGCCTACCCCGGTGGGAACTAATGGCGTGAGAATATGTTTGTTTGTAGTCGATAGACGATATCAAAACTAGGAGGTACCTATTACCAATTACAAAGTTCAGTGTGAGGCCGGTGATTGCAACACCCATCACCGACCATCCTCAATTTATTTCCTACTTAACTTTCAAAAATGACTGATGCATTTCTCTCAATATAAAGCTTTGACTTTCCCTTTATCAGATTTATAAATGAAATGATGAATGAATGAATGATGATGATTTGCTGTGTAGTGTCGTTGCTGTGTAGTGTCGGCTTAGAATAGCACTACCCCAATTCTTCCGGTGGGTGTACGTGAGAGGCGACTAAAGGTATTGGGGCTTTTAAGGGATTTTTGGGCGATGCGGATGGAGACCCATCACCAAAAACCTATATTTTACCATCTTTTCCCCACTTACTTTCTAAAAGTGGCTGAGGAATTTCTAACTCCTTAGCTCTGGCTACCCCTTACCCCTCTAGGGAATTATAGCCGTGAGTATATGTATGTATGTATGATGAAATGAAATATATTGAATATAATAATTATGATAAAAATATATTAAAATATATGAATATTTTGACGACGTCTGTGGTCGAGTGGATAGGTGACTAGCTTCTCGGTTGCGGGTTCGATCCCCGCTGAGGGCAACATTTATGTGATGAATATTAATGTTTGTGTCTTAGTCTAAGACGTTATTTATACGTGTATTATATCATATTAAATATATCGTCGAGTTATTATCCTATAATACAAGTCTTACTTAGTTTGGGGCTAACTGGATGTGTGTCCCCAAAGCCCCAATACCCTTAGTCGTCTCTTACGACACCCGTGGATAGAAATGGGGAGCGACATTCTAAGCCGGCACTACGCGGCAAAAAGGATATTGGGGCTTTTTATTGGATTTTTGGGCGATGCGGTTGGAGACCCATCACCAAAAACCTTTATTTTTACCATCTTTTCCCCACTCAACTTCCAAAAGTGGGTGAGGAATTTATAATTTCTTAGCTCTGGCTACCCTTTCTAGGGAAATATAGCCGTGAGTATATGTATGTATGTTGATGTGTGTATAATATGTATATATTAAAAAAATAAAATTTAAATATAGTCTAGGGTTTTAATCAATGAGATAGTTGGCATACCAGTGATTGTGTCCCAAAAATATACTTTCATGGTACGTAGGTACCTACATAGAACATTACTGCGAATTCAAAATGTTAATATTATGATGTAAAAAGTTTTGATTAGTTGACGATATTTTTTTTACTGTATTTACTTTAATAAATAAGGTAATACTCTCGCTGTTTTTACATCATTTTTGATAAGATCAAATGGATAAAAGAAGCACATTTTTGTTATTTGGGCATATTGAAGTTTTTATGTGGAAATAAAAGACGTAATATCACTAGCGTCGTAAAATTATTAGAGTCGGTAGCTGCTGTCAAAATCATATTTTTAATAGTCGACCCTTCCAAAAGAGTAGTAACAGGGTATAATAATAATAATAATAAAACGTTTATTTCAGATAAGTCACATCCATATTACATAAAATTCAAAACAATTAAATTCAAAATTAATTAAAATAAATTAATTGAACAAAAATAATAATAATTAAAAATTACAATTAAACATCAGCTCGTAAATATTATATTTTAGTCAGTAAATGAATCATCCTGCAATGATTCATGTTCTGACAGTCAAATCTACCTGAAAATGCCCTCAGAATGGTGTTGGGACTGGCCCGAACCCTACTCACCAGGGATGTGCACCTCTTTCGCATGGTTGCATAAAAACAGTCAACATCCCTGATGCGCTACAGTATCGAGGCAGTCCCATCAACTCTCACTCAACTCAGTCAATTTAAAGCACAAATGAAAAATAATTCCTTAAATAAGCAGAAAACGGTAATGAACAAAAAATACTAATGAACAAAAAATATTGTTGTGAAAAAGCGTGGGTTGCTCGATAGACGAAAAATATGGCACAGAGCGCCCCACGCTTTTTCACAATAATACTCGTACCAGTATTTTTTGTTCATTACCGTTTTAAGCTTATACTAGCTGACCCGACAGACTTCGTACTGTTAAATTTGCTTATTACAAAATTATAGGCGTTTTTTCCGGTACTCTTAGTTCAATCAGCCGTGAATATTTTATTGATCTTTTTTTTCCGGGATGTAAAGTATTTGGATCATTATCTTGCATTCTGCCAAATTTCATTCACGCAAATTATGTACTTGAGGAGCCTTTTCGCCTCAAACACACAAACAACCGAAACTTAACTACCTATTTTTAGGGTTCCGTAGCCAAATGGCAAAAACGGGACCCTTATAGATTCGTCATGTCTGTCTGTCCGTCCGTCCGTCCGTATGTCACAGCCAGTTTATTCCGAAACTATAAGAACTACATTATTGGAAATTGGTAGGTAGATGTATTCTGTAAACCGCATTAAGATTTTAAAATAAAATCTGAAAAAAAAACCAAAATTTTTAGGGTTCCCCATACATAGAACTGAAACTCAAAATTTTTTTTTTCATCAAACCTATACGTGTGGGGTATCTATCAAAAGGTATTTGAAAATGATGTTGAGGTTTCTTATATCATTTTTTTCAAAACTGAATAGTTTGCGCGAGAGACTTTTTCAAAGTGCTAAAATGTGTGTCCCCCCCCCGTAACTTCTAAAATATGGGCATGATAATACTGAAAAAAATATATGATGTGTATTACTATACAAACTACTAACGAAAATTGGTTTAAATGAGATCTAGCCCGTAGTTCTATTTTTAAACGTCATAAATCAAATTGCTTACCTAATTTGGCTCCTATGATTTTCACACAAACGGGATTTTCTATATATATGATAGTACGGAACCCTTAGTGCGCGATCCGACTCGCACTTGGCCGGTTTTTTTTACCTATTCAAGGTTTCTTTGCACAAAATTATTATTTAAAATGAATCACATAAATTAAATTTTAAAAATCAATTGTAAACTTGAAAGAAGCGCCGCGCCGCGCCGCACTGAAAATTTCATAATTCGACACAACCATCAACGTTGTCTGCCCGTTCGGGTCGCGCACCTCAACATGAGCCCACTACCACCACCGCCGTCGCCGCCGCGCGCCGCCACTCGCCGCCACTGTCGTGCTATGCGGACCGACCGACTGACACAACGACGGAACGCAGCCGCGCCGCCGCCGCCATCTCTGCCCTCGGCATTGTAAATGCATCTTGTGTATTAATATTAACATAATAAGTGTTATGATATGTATATATTCGGAATACTCATTTCATCAGCTTTAATTTGATATGCATTTTGGGTCATTTGCACAACGCCATCTGTCAGACTTCGGATTCCAACTATCAACATTAGTTCTATATTTAGACTTAAGATGTCGTTGCTATACTGAATTGCGTAATGTAATATTTTTCTTCTTGAACTCACAAAATTAATCATATCTTTTGATAGAGTGAACCGATTTCGATGAAACAAAAACTAAGTTATACCTTAAGTTACGTATAATTTTTGTATATTAATATTTTCAGCATTGAATTCGTAGATTTTGCGTGATGTGCGCACAAACAAACATATAAACAGACAAACAGACAAAAATTGAAAAAAATATGGAAATGGGTTCTGTTACTTATCTGTTCACACGCTGGCTATTTTTCTTTCAATTTCTTCAATGTACAAAAAGCACTTTTCTACAGATTTATTATATGTATAGATTAGGAATTATTTTTCACTTTTTAGTTTGATGTGCTTTATAAGCGTGTTTTTGAGTTTTTTAAACTATCTTTATTTTTAACTTTTTAGTACTGCATCATTTGAAATTATTGCATCCTGGCGACCCTAATCAGGATAATGGGATGAAACTATAAAAATATTATACTGTCCCTGATTCTCGATAAGTGTGCAAATTTTAATTTAAATCGGTCCGTTTAAAGTGGGTCAAAATCGAGTTTATAGGAGTCGGTTACATACATACATACAGGTGAAACTAATATAAGCGTGTTAAAAAAAGGTAAGCTTATCGTGCAGACGATTAGGGTTTAAATCTCGGGTAGGGCCTACACCAATTTGTCTTTTCTAAATATATAAGTGTGGTTTATTTAACATGGTTGTTAACGATGAGGAAAAACATTGTGAGGAAACCTACATGTCTGAGTTGTGCTTATTCTTGTGACAGTGTATTTGACAAAACGGTGGTAGGCCTGCCCCCTATCACGTGAGTACACTGTCCCAGCAAAACGTGGGTATTCTAAACACCAGGTGACAATGTCACATAATGTTTAGAATATTACGAGTAGTACCTCTGCCAACCCCTTCGGGGATATAAGGCGTGAACGATTGAGATAAGTTGGTAAGCTAAAGAGTGTTTTGTCAGGTTTGTATGAACCGATAGTTTCTGCCTACCTTTAAAGGAACACACGGTGAAGAAACTACAATAGATGAGTTAATTAAGTGTTCGTTGTAGTAATGACTTTATAACAGTGCATAATTAAATTGTATAGCGGCGGTGGGCAATAATGAAAATGTATTCTATGTGAGAACCCTGTGCTGCAAGATTGTAGTATCTGAATTTTGGGTAACAGTATGGTACAGGAACTGATATAGTTGATCATCTTCATAGTTAATCAAAGCCAGTACCTACCTTCATTAATTTTCAATTATTATTTATTTTTTCCATATATTCATTGTCTTGGTGGTAATTGGTCCCTCAGGTCTAGTACAGAGGTACTTGCAACTTATTGAAATGCTCTGTATTGAACTAATAAAGCTATTATATATATAATAAAAAAATGTGTCTAAAATTATCGTTTACGCCGTCTATCTGCAAAGGTGAGATATTATGGTATTTGGTGTATAGAACAACTACATCTTCTACCAAAAAGAATATTTCCTTAATAGGGGGAAGGCCTATTGCCGTTTGTACGTGGCTAAACGATATATAGCTTCTTTACCGGACTAACTAGGTCACGAACGTTTGACCTTTTATTTCCGACGCGACATTATTTTCCCGAATTGACCGTACTAATTTGGGCGCAAAAGGTAAGGTGAGGGTCAATTACATACAATTATATCAAAACAAATTTAAAATTTAGATGCTAGATAAGTTTGGGTAAATAAGTAACATTAATGAAGCCAAATTTTTGTCCTGGATGGAGTAGACAACATCTTGTTTTTATCTTTTCTATAAATTTATATGTGTCAATATATTTATTTATTTATTTTTCCACTTTAACAATACCATTACAGGACAAGCCTAATTCGATATTGTAGTTTTAATATTTACATTCCATTAATTAATAAAAACTAATTAACTAACAAAAAAATACAATTAGGTTACATTAAAACTTATAACTTATTTATAACATTTATAAATTAATTTACATTAAATATAATCAATTAACATTAAATATAATTACTTAACATTAATATAATTAATTAACATTAAATATAATTAAATAACATTTAATAAAAATAAAATTTCATAATAATAAAATATATATAATATATTATAATACACATTTGGTCTGGTGCTAAAAAATACGGCTTTTATTCTTAAGGATAACATAAACGTTCACGCCGTTTTATCCCCGAAGGGGTTGGCAGAGGTACCAATACTCCTGAACTCACATGGCAAGCGCCATCTAGTTTCCAGAGAAGGTACCCACGTTTTGCTTAGACAGTGTACTCACGTGATAGGGGGCAGGCCTATCGCCGTTTTGTACGAATACACTGTCACATGACTAAGTACAACTCAGCCATGTGGGTTTCCTCACGATGTTTTCCCTCACCGTTAGCAACCATGATAAATTAACCACACATATGACTTTAAAAAAGACAAATTGGTGTAGGCCCGTCCCAGGATTGGAACTCACGCCCTTCTGTTTTTCGGGCGGGTGTTCTTACCCACTGGACTATCATGTCGCACCTTCTGTCACTGGACTATCAGTCTTAATAGTGGAGCGTCTGGAGCGTTAAAAACATTAAAACCTCGGATTTCTCAGGGACTGAATGAAATTTAATTATCTTTGCGAAAATGTGTTATGAATAACATAAATTATAATCTCTACCTATTTAAAAGTTGTGTATTTGATTTTTAAATAACAAAAAAATATGATTGCAATAACTTATGTATGAAGGTAACGTTGTATAATTTATTTTTTTGTAACAGAAGTGGAAGCTACTGAAAAAATTAATAAATTATGGATAATGAAATGTTAAAAAAAATATAACGTGAACTATTTGTTTATTTAAATAATTTACCATTTCTATTATTATTTTCGATACCATTCCTTTCTGTTCTAGCATCTGTAGAATCCCTGTGCTGATGACTTTATTTGAAAGATATGTCACAAAATTTTTCTATGCCTTCAATAATATCTTTACTATAAATAACTCCTCTGATTCATTTATAAACTACACTTTCAGTGGCACCTCGTTTAAAAGGACCCACTTCGACTCTCATTCCTTTCATCAAAGTCTGCTCAATAGTCTGATCACTTGCAATACCAGAAAAAAATATATCTGATCGCCTAATTGTGAAAAATCCTGTTGTATATGTTTGTTTGTATATGTTTGTCTTTATCTATTTAAGTAAAATTTAACGTAGAACTAAAAACAATTGTTTCCAATTAAATATTATGCTCCAATATATTATTTTTTCATATTTTTTTGTTTTAACAATGAAAAATTTAATTGCACAATATAGTATTGGTAGAAGTTACGATTTAGAGCATACAAAACAAAATCCTGTTGGTTACATGGAAATTCATTCAATCCCTATGAGATCCGAGGTCAAAACCCCCGGGCGCTCCACTATAAGGATAATTAGTGTTTATTCAAAATTCAACAGAATATTCAATTTACGATTTTAATTACATACAGTAAATCGGTGAGCGATGTTTTTGGAGAGCCAATATAAACGATCATTTCAATTACCCTCTCAACTTAAAAAGTAAATTAAAAATGGTTTTGTCTTACCCTAAATTTTAAATTTAATTTTATTTATTTATAAATGTTAGTTGAGCAAAATATCTATAGAGCTTGTGTGGATGGAAATGTTAATAGAGGACCAAATTGAGAGTGTGCTCAAAAAGACAGGCGTCCGAAGTATGAAGAATAAAAGAGGATGTATGAAAAGATTGATGGATGTTAACGAAGCTAGACATATTTGCCAGGATCGTACGAAGTGGCGATCGATAGTCTCTGCCTACCCCGGTGGGAACTAATGGCGTGAGAATATGTTTGTATGTAGTCGATAGACGATATCAAAACTAGGAGGTACCTATTACCAATTACCAAGTTCAGTGTGAGATTGCACCACCCATCACCGACCACCCTCAATTTTTTTCCTACTTAACTTACAAAAATGACTGATGCATTTCTCTTAATAAAAAGCTTTGACTTTCCCTTTATCAGATTTACAAATATAATGATGAAATGAAATATATTGAATATAATAATTATAATAAAAATGTATTTAAATAAAAAAATATTTTGACGACGTCTGTGGTCGAGTGGATAGGTGACTAGCATCTCGGTTGCGGGTTCGATCCCCGCTGAGGGCAAATTTATGTCATGATCATTAATGTTTGTTTCATAGTCTAAGATGTTATTTATACGTGTATTATATCATATTAAATATATCGTCGAGTTAGTATCCCATAATACAAGTCTTACTTAGTTTGGGGCTAACTTGATGTGTGTCCCCAAAGCCCCAATACCCTTAGTAGCCTCTTACGACACCCGTGGGTAGAAAGGGGTAGCGACATTCTAAGCCGGCACTACGCGGCAAAAAGGGTATTGGGGCTTTTTATTGGATTTTTGGGCGATGCGGTTGGAGACCCATCACCCAAAACCTTTATTTTTAGTAAAAATTCGGAGGTAGGAAACGCAAACATTACTTAAACGTGTAAAAGAAATAAAGGATAGAAGAATTTCGCGCTGGCAGCCATTGACACGGTGGCTCAATTGGCAGAGCGACGCGACGGGGCGTATACCCAAAGTCGCGGGTTCGATTTCCGCCTGTGTCGAAATTTTTCTTTCCTTTATTTTTTCTTTATTTATTACATTTACTTAATACTAATACTAATACTTATTATGTAATTTTATTATTTAAAATTTCAACTAAACAAAGATACTCGTACTTAATAACAGCTTTCATACTAGCTTCAAAACTACTGTCATTCCAAATAAATTTAATTCTGATTTAAATAATTTATTAAATGAATATTTAGTCTAGTATGATATTATAAGCCACACAAGCTTTTTTAATACTCATTTAAGTCAAACATCGCTAAATGTAAAATAATAATCTCGTTCCCATATATTTCCTATGATTTAAAACTATAATTTCTACTAAGGTTTTTATTCAAATTTTAGGGTGTTTTTTTGATCATAATTTACACTTGTATTTTTTTCTCGTGGGTGTTGTTTGAGGCAACTAAGGGTATGGGGGTTTATTAATTGATTATTTGGCGATGTGGTTGGCGGATAGTTAGTATTGGGTCTACAGCTGCATTGTTTGACAATTACTTAAATAACCCTAATACCTTAAGTCGTCTTTTTAACCACGAGTAGAAATAATGTTATACTGCTATAAGTTAATGTTATGATATGCTGTGTAGTGTCGGCTTAGAATAACACTACCCCATTTCTGCCGGTGGGTGTACGTAAGAGGCGACTAACGGTATTGGGGCTTTTAAGGGTTTTTGGGCGATGCGGTTGGAGACCCGGGTCCATCACCAACAACCTTTATTATGCCATCTTTCCCCCACTCAACTTTCCAAAAGTGGCTGAGGAACTTCTAGTTCCTTAGCTCTGGCTACCCCTTCTAGGGATTTATAGCCGTGAGTATATGTATGTATGATGTTTGTATGTATGTTATTCTAAACCAACACAATATAAACTAAGTTGGCACCAATTTTTTCAGCATAAATCAGTGTCGGGCACACCCCGTCCCGTCTAAACGGTGACGGAAAGACTAACAAAGAAGCACAGCTGCGAAGTACTGTGAGTGACATGTTCATTTTCTGGAATGTCACCCGTACTTTTGGTTGCGGGCTCTATTGCTGTTATTTGAACAAAATTATTTGCTTTACCCATTTTATTGTGTCTTTTGAGGGTTTTTGTGGTAGTCGGTTACAGAATATGTGACTTTTTACTTTTTGTTCAGCAAAATGCTTTTCTGGATAAATTTACCTCCACTATTATGTATTTTCTAAAGTCACATGTGTGGTTATTTAATCATAACGGTGAAGGAAAATATCATGAAAAAACCTAAATGGATTGTTCATGGTTTGAATGATTATATTAAAAACATTCATACATACATCCCTAGAATCGAAGAGGATAAAAGATGGTTGAGAATGAGTTTACAGACACATCGTCCAATCACTTGGATAGCCCTAATACCCTCAATCGCTTTTGTACCCACGAGTAGAAATAAGTTAGTGTTATTCTGAGCCGATACCAAAAATCGCCCTTAATAAAGTTAATATAAACTATGATAACGCCAACTTTTCAGCATAAATCAGTGTCGGCCGCACCCTTTCTCGTCTAAACCGTGACGGAAAGACTAACAAAGAAGCAGCTGTGAAATACTGTGAGTGACACATTCATTTACTAGAATGTCACCCGTACTTTTGGTTGCGGGCTCTATTGCTGTTATTTGAACAACATTATTTGCTTTACTTATTTTATTGTGTATATTGAGGGTCTTTGTGGTAGTCGGTCACCAAATATGTGGAAATACGAGCGATTTTCTCGTATTTGCTCTGGAATATGCTTTTGCATAGGATATTAGCTTACACTATCGTGACTTTTCTAACGTTACATGTGTGGTTACATGTTACATGTGTGGTGTTAACGGTGAGTGAAAATATCTTTAGAAAAGCAACGTGGCCAAGCTGTTCTTAGTTATAAATTAAAATAAGCCCAGGAATAATAATTGTTTAATAACTTGGTAAGTTTTTTTGTATATAACTTCTGTAACTTGTATAAAGACTGGCAAAAGAGTGTTATTATCTAAATATTTAGGTAGGTAGGTTTCTTGTGTTTGGGTAAAAAAAAAATACACTCGAATAGTACAAAAAAACAAAGAGAAAACAACAGTGTCTTAATTTATCACATTTATTTCTTATGTCGAATTACTGCTAATTAATTTACATAGGCCTGTGGTTTATGGTGCTTCATCTGATATACGAGGAAGATACTGATATTGACGTCTCGATAGGTTTACCCTTCTCTGGTTAAGTGTTGATGGAATGGCCTCGAATGATGCTCTTGATTGCGCCTGAGGTTGTTCTACGGAACCCACAGGCACAGGTGTTACAGCGTATCCAGCAGCTACTAAAGCAGTAAATTCTTCAGGAGTGTAAGCTCTATTGTTTTTGGGTGGTGGTAAATGAGCTCTTCTTTCGTCCATACTAAGTCCAGGCTTATTAGCGTTTTGTACCCTACTTGAGTGATCTTCCTGTGGGCTTTGGGTTGGTTTGACAGTTTCTTCAATTCGCGCAGGCGGTGGTTGCGGCGTTGATTTTTGGGCATAATTATTTTTTACATACGCTACCTGTTGAGCTTTCGGTTGTTCATTATATTGTTCGCTTAGTAAATACTGGGGAATATCGTATCTTACATTAGTGGGTCTGTAGGGATGCCGTAAGTACAAGTCACCAACGAATTGGGGTAATCTGTGATAGTAATTTAATCCTTCCTGGTTTGGTTGTTCAAGTGCTTTGATTGCCCTCATTTTATCATAATCATTAACCTTTTTGACGAAAGAAACAGGCCTGTCTACACTTGATGCAGGAACTCTTTGCTGTTCAACTTTTTGAGATTGCGGTCGTAGATCTATAAGTCTGTATTGCTTAGGAGCTACCTCGTACTGTTTTTGAGCTACCTCGTATTGTTTTGGAGCTACCTCTGGCTGGTATTGAGGCACGTATTTGTAAATGTATTGTTGGGCTCTAGGTTGATGAAGTTTTGGTGCTTGAACAACTTTTAAGCCTTGACCTTGACTTTGGCTTTCTGGTTGTTGGTAATATACTTGAGGAATAGCTGGCACTTGTTGAGCTGGTTGTATCGGAACGTAACGGAAAGCTTGTGGCTGTGGCGTTTGGGAAACGTATTTGTATTGAATCTGTTGGACTTTTAATGGTTGTTTTGGTTGCTGCTGATACTGGTACTGCTGCTGTTGAAGATGTTGCTGTTGTTGTTGAAGTTGCTGTTGTTGCTGCTGTTGTTGATGTTGTTGCAACTGTTGCTGCCCAACGTTAGTGGTCTCGATAAGATATTGCTGCGGAGCCGCTCCGGCTGCTGCAAGATTTCCTTGGGTTTTCGGACGAATTTTGGTCGCTTTCTTTACAAACTTATTCGGAGTTAAGTATCTGTCGATCTGAAAATTAAAAGAAAATAAAATAAAGTCTATGGCATTCAGCTATGAATTAAGTTAGATAAACTAATTTGACATTACTCGAATACCCGAAGGTCGCGGGTTCGAACCCCGCCAGTGTCGAAATTTTTCTTTCCTTTAATAACATCTTTTATTTATGAGTAATTTATGTTATTCCAAACAAAATTTTAATTTATATTCTCTTTTTTAATATTTTTTTATCAAATTTATTTATTAACATTTTGTGATACTTATTGTAAATATTTTTTAGTTTTTAAGTTAGTATTAAGTTAGTTTTATAATTCAAACACGATGTAATATTGTTATAATGAATAAATGAATGAATGAATGAATCCCCACATAAGGAATTCATGTCAAAAAACATTAAATAATTTGACATTAGTTTTGGAAAGCAAAAGACATTACATACATACATATACTCACGACTATAATTCCCTAGAAGGGGTAGCCAGAGCCAAGGAATTATAAATTCCTCAGCCACTTTTGGAAGATGAGCGGGGAAAAGATGGTAAAATAAAGGTTTTTGGTGATGGGTCTCCAACCGCATCGCCCAAAAATCCAATAAAAAGCCCCAATACCCTTAGTCGCCTCTTACGACACCCGTGGGTAGAAAGGGGTAGCGACATTCTAAGCCGGCACTACACGGCTTAGAATGTCGCTATGTGAAAGACATTGTCATTCATAAACCCATCTAAAGGAGGTCGCAGTAATGTTGAGTTACTTTAAGCATTACATTAAATATAATCTCGTTTCACCACCACTACTTCACTACCCCATATTCTCATGTCTCGTCTGCTACCCACGGGGGATGATAGAGAAGTATTTGTTATTGTATAGTATTTAATATTTATATTTATTTCACATACATACATACATACATATTCTCACAACGTTAGTTCCCATTGGGGTAGGCAGAGACTATCGATCGCCACTTTGTACGATCCTATTTATTTCACCTGCTGATAAAATTTAAAATTATATAAAATTTAAATTATACCTGTTGATACTGTTGAGCAATATTCTGTGTGGTAACTTGTAATGCCTGCACTTGTCTGTCCTCCGCTTTAGCTGGATTCTGGCCGAGCAAAGCAAACAATGATTCGTCGAAACCAGAGTCGGCTGGAGTGTGGCCAGAATCGCTGACTGACAATGCAGCACCGACGGATGCTTCCCCACCACTCGATAGGGAGGATGGCCTGGCGATTACAGTGCGAGAAGGTTGGAGGGTCACTTGCTGAAAATTGAAAGAATTGTTGTGAATAGTGGGTTTTTAAATGAACAGTGTGTGGGTTTATGGTCTGATATCGTGGCGGTTAGTTTGGGTCTTGCCGTTGCTGTGTAGTGTCGGCATAGAATAACACTACCCCATTTCTTCCCGTGTACGTAAGAGGCGACTAACGGTATCGGGGCTTTTAAGGGATTTTTGGGCGATGCGGTTGGAGACCCATCACCAAAAACCTTTATTTCACCATCTTTTCCCCACGCAACTTCCAAAAGTGGCTAAGGAATTTCTGATTCCCTAGCTCTGGTTACCCCTTCAAGGGATTCATAGCCGTGAGTATATGTATGTATGTATGTATGTAGTTTGGGTCTTGTTTTAACAAATATCTTTGATTTTTATTGGATAAATTAAGAAATTAAAGAAAAATTAACAAGTTGTATAAACAATAAAATAAATCTAGATACAAATTTTATTAATATTCATGCATACATACGTACAATAACGGCCATAAA
This sequence comes from Bedellia somnulentella, assembly GCA_963576735.1. NCBI lineage: Eukaryota > Metazoa > Arthropoda > Insecta > Lepidoptera > Bedelliidae > Bedellia > Bedellia somnulentella. Next base: position 8,789,653 of record OY755191.1, on the reverse strand, counting down.
TCCCGAACAAAGGTAGACAGAGCTTCAGAATTAAAAAATGTTAGCTATTCTTGGCATATGAGTCAGTGAATTTCTGCTGTGTAGTGTTGGCTTAGAATAGCACTACCCCATTTTTCCCACGGGTGATCGTAAGAGGCGACTAAGGGTATCGGGGCTGTTTAAGTGATTTTTGGGCGATGCGGTTGGAAACCCATTACCAAAAACATTTATTTAACAATCTTTTCCCAATTTAACTTCCAAAAGTGGCTAAAAAAATTTTTGATTCTGAAGTTCTGGTTACCCCTTTGAGGAATTTATAGCCGTGAGAATATAGAAACATGTATGTATGTGTGAGTGGGAAGTTGTGAAGTCTGATTAGTGATGGGTCTCAAGCCATATCAACCAAAAATCACTTCAAGAACTTTAACTCCTTTATTCGCCTTTTGCGTAGAAGAAAGGATTGGTGATATTCCAAGCCACAACAAACGTTATTAAATACTGTGGACTAAGATTAGTTTCGTATTAATTGTCATTAGATCTTTCATACATAAGTCTTCGTAACAAAACTCATTAGTCTCTAACTTTAACTTAGGTTTCTTGTTAGTACGAGTACTATCTGTTCCTGAAGTTAGTTTAGGCAACAAGTATCTAGTAAGCGATTAGTTTGTGATGCAATTTTGCTACACTTCTGATTGCCACAGTTCTTGAGACAAATAACTAGTGAGTCTACAATTCTATTCTACGACTGTGATCGTATCTTTTAAAATAAATTATGATTATTATTATTTAGTCATATGACAGCTCATAATAGTATAAGATCCCGCTGCTAAATCTCGACGTTCATTACGTATTAAGTCAAACAAACATTTTAACATAAGTTTATGAATAGGAGAATACACTGACAAGACGCAGCCAGGCAAAAGTGGCCGCACGCAAGTAATTTTAATTTCAATAATGTTTATGATTATTCGAAGACAAAATTTGGTTCACTTGTTTTTGAAGTATAATAACATCCCCATCATAGCAATGTATATAAAGAATATAAAAATCCATAGGTGCCGTTGCGAATTCGGCCGCAACTACCTCGCAGCCAGGTGTAAGTAATTTTATACTATAAAGGCATACTGTGTCTACTCTTAGTAGGATTTCATTTATATCTGTTTATTAACGCCTTTCGTTTATTCTTAAGTTATAATGTTATCCAGTTTGTTGACCAAATAAAAAACATACATACATACATATACTCACGGCTATAAATCCCTACAAGGGGTAGCCAGAGCTAACGAATTAGAAATTCCTCAGCCACTTTTGGAAATTGCGTGGGGAAAAGATGGAAAAATAAAGATCGTTGGTGATGGGTCTCCAACCGCATCGCCCAAAAATCCCTTAAAAAGCCCCAATACTGTTAGTCGCCTCTTACGTACACCCACCGGAAGAAAAGGGGTAGTGCTATTCTATTTCAAATAAAAAAATAAAATTAAAAATGAGTATTATATGGACTTCAATATGAAATGCTCAAAGCGTGTGAAAACCTTGCTTGCTTGAATGTTTTTGACTATGTACATTCATTCATTCATTTCATATACTTGCATGTATATGAAATGAATAGTTTAAGATTGTACTTATATAAAAATATTTTATGATTTATATATCCTATGCAGAGCCCAGTTCCTATCCAAAAAATTTGTGTCATAAAAATTTGCATAAATGTTTTACTACTTTATTTTCGCATTAAAAACAGGTCTTGACTCTTCATAAAATGTATTTATACAAATAAATACCTGCGGGCCATAGTGAGCATCAGTGAAGTAGAACTTCTGCAAGTTCTGTTTATGTTCAGGCTGAGGGTTGCTGTACAAGCTTTGCAACGGCTGGTTTTGAGAAACTGGAGCTTTTCTTTCCGGCTGAAGTTCTATAAGCTCTTGTGGATTCAGAGAAAATACTTGGCCGGGGCGGTACTGTTCAAGTGTCGCTGAGCGTCTGAAATGTATAAAATTTTGAATTAGTTTATTGAAGTGATTCAATATAGCAACCGTGATAGCTAAGGGGGAGTATACCTATCATGTGTAACAAGATTTAAATCTAATGCAGTTATTAATGATATTATCGATGAAGGAAAACATTGTGAGGAAACACACATGGCTGAGTTGTACTTAGCCATGTCATGTGACAGTGTATTTGTACAAAACAGCCCTAGGCCCCCTATCACGTGAGTACACTGTTTAAATTAAACGTGGGTACTATGATCTGAACACCAAGTGACATTAATCTCAAATTGTTTGTAGCATTGCAAACTCTCTGGAGATATGCAGCGTGAAGGTTTGAGCTAGATAATTTTATAAGTTATCCACAATATTGCTAAGTAAACAATTACTACTTATTGCACAAATATAATTTTATATTACTTTTCATTGTGTAAAATAAATAACTTGTTATTAGTTTACTAAAATCATAGATTGATGAAATTTGTTTTAGGTTTTTATCTTGTCGGTTTAAAATATAACATATTTCACTCTGGTAATAAAACTTCTTGACAATAAATCCCAATAAACGCTTAATAAGGAGACATTACTTGGTCATTTTAAGAACTAAGTTTCACTTTGTTTCTAATTACTCTATTTGTTAATGTAATCGGTTTATTTCATATAATGGCTATGAAGTGTCGGCTTAGAATAACACTATCCCATTTCTACCTGTGGATGTTTGTAAGAGGCGACTAAGGGTGTTGGGGCTGTTTGGGCGATGCGGTTGAAGATCCATCACCAACAACTTTTATATTGAAATTTCCAAAAGTAGCTGAGGAATTTCTTATTCCGAAGCTCTGGCTACCCCTTCCTTACTTATAGCCACGAGTAATTGAGTATATGTATGTATGTTTATTTCATACAATTTATATTTTTAATTTGTTTTCTTTACTTTTTTCAGCTCTCGAAACAAATCACAATTATAGCGAATACGAATAACATCAACCAAACATGGATTATTTAAGAATGTAACTTACCCGGATGCTGGTACCAAATTCTTATCATCTTCTTCCTGTGGTTCTTCAACGGGTGCTATTTTTTCCTGAAAAGAATTATCACAATTTTATAAATTATGTTGTATATTAAAAAAAACAAGTGTCATACAGTTAGAAAAAGGGGAGGGTATTAAGTCTTTGCAAGATGGAAGATGAGTCTGAATACCCTCCTCAAACATCCTTTATTCTACAATATTATCCCCACTCAACTTTTAAAATTTGTTCAAGAGTTTCTAATTCCGAAGCACTGGCGACCTCTTCAGCCTCCGGATTTCAGTGCTATATTTATCCAGATTGTAGAGGCTTGAATAATAATTGAAGTTCATATTAAAATGTCACAGTGAATTATTATTGTTTAGAACTATCAGCAACTAATCTTTCTATTTATATTCACTTAAGCTTATTGCTTTTATTCTAAAGCTCTGGCTACCTTTTTTTGGTATCATTTCCGTGAGTTTGTGGTAAAAAAATATAGAATTTCTCGTATATCTAACGACGTGATAGCACAATGGGTAGAACACCGGTTATCGTGCAAACTACTAGTGTTCAAATCCCGGGTCGCGCCTTCACCAATTTATCTTTTCTAAAGACATATGTATGGTTAATTTATCACGGTTGTTAACGGCGAGGGAAAACATCGTGAGGAAACCCACATGGCTGAGTTGTATTTAGTCATGTGACAGTGTATTCGTACAAAACGGCGATGGGCCTGCCCCCTATAACGCGAGTACTCTGTCCATGCAAAAGGTGGGTACTCTGAACACCAAATGACATAGTCACGCGATGTTCAGAAGTATTAGTACCTCTGCCAACTCCTTCGGGGATATTCGGTGTGAACGTTTATGTTTATTAATTTCTAGTATAAGCAGTATGAGTCACTAACTTTAAAGGACAACGCAAAAGCAATTCCTTCCAGCAAAGGCTTCTTTATTCTATAAGAGAACTTAGCATAATATTGTAAAATTTTATAAAATAAACAATGCGAAATGTTTCAATTGCTTAATATTATGACAATTTCATAACATAAATACATACATATACTCACAGTACGATTCACGATAATTTCTTATACATAAATACATACATCCCAAAAACTCCTCAACCACATTTGGAAATTGATTGGGAACAAGATGGTGATGGGTCTCCAACCGCATCGCCCAAAAACCACATAGAAAAGCCCTATACCCTTTGTCGCGTTTTAAGCCGGCAGTACATGGTACATATACTCACGGCTATAAATCCCTAGAAGGGGTAGCCAGAGCTAAGGAACTAGAAATTCCTCAGCCACTTTTGGAAAGTTAAGTGGGAAAAAGATGGTAAAATAAAGATTGTTGGTGATGGGTCTCTAACTGCATCGCCCAAAAATCCCTTAAAAGCCCCAATACCGTTAGTCACCTTTTATGTACACCCACCGGCAGAAATGGGGTAGTGTTATTCTAAGCCGACACTACACAGATACATGGTACATATATATATATATATTTCTACTTATACGATGATACATTTGATAAAATGAATTATGATTTAAATAAAACATCAATAAATAACGACAAGAGAAATAAGATAATTATGTGCCACAGATCCGTACTAGAAAATATCATACACATCGTGATTTCATAGCATCGTGTGTTCAATGTCGAAAATGGACAAGTTCCTGACAATCGTGTGTTACAGTGATTGCTACTCAAACATGTGATTATTTAGATTTTCACGTTCTACCACGAACAGTGAAAGTGCACAAAAACACGATTATTACAACAGAAAATAAACTAATAGCGAGAGGCCGTTTCCGTCATGTTCATTGGTCGCCACTAATTTACTCTGGTTTGGTTATCAGATTCTGTTACGGTGGTTTTGTTGGGTTTCCCAGTGAAGTGTGGAGTTCGATGATATCTTTTCCGTATAATCATTAGTATAGCTAATTAAAACTGAAGCATAATTTTGACAAGTTTAGTAGAGGTATTGGTTACCTGGTGAGATAATTAATTTCAAAACATCCTCTTTTTCTCTCTCTTTTAATGCTGCGACGTTAGATACATGTTGTAGTATATTTCCGGTAAGAAAAAAATATATTATATTTTGATTCTGTGTATAAAACACACTGTTATGCACTCAGAATTTTTATTTGCTGTGTGCGGTTCTTATAAACATTAAATAAAAAACTAAGCAAACTTCTCTTTAATCATAACTTTAAGAAGCTAACAAAAAGTGGCTGTTACATCAAACGAAATAAAAAACATTATTAAACTCAACTGGTACTTAAGCAAGGTATTCTTTTATTTTCGTTGATTGTAATTAAAAAGTAGAAATGGTGTATAGTTCGTCGCTAATAAGGTTCTAGTGAGTTCACTACCATGAAGTTAATTCATGGGATTTGAGCAAGTGAGAGTAACCGTATTAAAGTATTATAATTATATCAGAGTTTTATTTCATTAAAATATCTAATTTCTAAATTTTCTTTACGATATATTTATTGTTGAGATCTTATCAAATACTTTGGAATTATAACTGCTTTCACATTATATTCCATAACATCGGGGGCTAGAAGCTATAACTTTGGGCGTATAAACAGTATGACATTACTTTTTTTATAGAAAATAAAACGGGATACTCCGTTATATAACTGTTAGTTTCGCTAGATATTTTGCAAGTTCTATTTTAAAGGAATTAGTCTAGTGTCATCCTCTCAATCAAAAAAATATTTACAACGGCGGACAACCACGGAGGACACATTTACATCAAATTGATAATGTGCTTAAAAAGATATAGTCCGATAGGTGAAAATTTAGAAAAAGATTGATGAATGTAGATGAAGCTCGAGGGTGGTCCCCTTTGGCGATCGATAGTCTCCGCTTTTTTCTGGAATATTAATTCCAACTCCATGTTACATACATTCATATACTCATGGCTACAAATCCCTAGAAGGGGTAGCCAGAGATAAAGAATTAGATATTCCTCAGCCACTTTTGAAAGTTCAGTGGGGGGTTAAGATGGTAAAATAAAGGTTGTTGGTGGTGGATATCCAACCGTATCGCCCAAAAGTCCATTAAAAATATAATTAATTACACCCACGGGAAGAAACGGGGTGCTTTTCTATGACATGACCACACTGCTTCTGCCATGTTCATAATATAAATTTAAGTTTATAGTTTCAGTGATAAACATAATAATATATTTCAGAATACAGGTTTTCTTATTACACCATTTAAAATTGTATAAAAAGTCCAGTTCAAAGAAAGTTACTGCTGCCCCGTGTATTGGACTGCAGATGACATTTCATTATAAAAGGTGCGGAGCGTGGTCGTATGGTTCACATTTATTTCTATTAGTATCAAGTTTATTGTATTTTAAGACATTTTCTGTCGTATTTCATTTTTACTGAACGTTGCTTTCTGTTTATTTTATTGTGTGATGCTGAGTCTTAGCAGATGTAGTCTTGAAAATATTGTGCTGGGGAAAAATGTTATATCTGTTTATTTTTCAGAATTTCTTAGGGAGAAAGTAAATTTAGTAAATTTTCGATCACTATACTTCGCCAAATTTAAGCTTAAAGTAGTGCTACTTTTTTTCGGTTCGAATACACTCAGAGATTTATGGCTTTCATAGTTTGGGTACTTTGATAAGAACACATTTTCAAAAAAACGTTTTTTTCTGCGTTGGCCTTTAGTGGCAATATCTGTAGTGTTACGATGCGACGGTTCTTTGGGTTAATTGCTTTAATGTTTTTTCTTTTTTTAAGAATGAGTCTTGGGACTATGTGCTCGGCTGGACAGCAATTCTTTAAAAGTGGTTTCCAAAATAGTTAATACTCAATCCTTGACTAGCCCTCGGAACTAACAAACTTCAGTATGCATACGTATGAACTACAAAATTCCGCAACAAAACAAAAGAAGCATATCCTGCACCAATCTATAATGATCGCCAATTTCACAGTCACCTCCACGGCATCGAAATCCTTCATGCAAATCGTGAATCTCGACGTCCCATATTGCGACACGCAAATAGCAGCTTTGCGCCGCCGCGTCTAATGACATGTTCGTCAGATGGCGACACTGTCCTACTGTGTTGTAACATGTTACCACTTGTAACTTGTAACTCATGACCACTTGTTACATTTCGTAACTACGGGAAACATTTTGAAACAATTCCGTTTTGTAGAGATATTGACAGTGTGTTTCCTGTCCCTTAGTTTTATTTAGCTATTCTTTCCTGATAAGATTAGTTGCTACATTACTACAAAATTCAGTAGATAACTTAAATTGATTTTCGTTGTCTCTTAAAAACTTACTAAAAAAGCCAGAGCTTCGAAATAAAAAAATACTTATTCTAATTTGGAAGTCATGTGGATAAATTATTGTGATTTTTGGTTTCCGACTGCATTGCCCAAAAATCACTCAAAGAACCCCAATACCCTTAGTCGCCTCTTACGAACACCCACGGTAAGAAATGGGATAGTGATATACTAAGCCACTACGCAGCATTTAAAACTTATACAAAAATATGTTTCTCATCGTGCCCTCATAACACAAAAAAGACATTTCTGTTCAGAGTTAAATTTGTTTTAAAACTTGCTGGCCGGATAGACTTCGTAATGTCTAAAAAAATTACTTTCATTTGATGGATTGACATTGATCATCATTTTGACATAATTAGCTTTCCACAAAAGGTCTTTGTGGAAAACTATAACTAGTTTTCCATTTTGTAAAAACGATGTTTATAATATTATCCTCACAAGTTTTCTACTTTTGCTGTAATTGAGAGACTATTTAAAATTTTAAGTAACACTACAGAAAGAACCAGTCATATCGGTCGAGCCCTTTTCAAGTTTCTCGCTTAGCAACACATTGAGCGATCCGTTTTTATTACAAAAGATTGGCGAGTATCATTAAAGTTTGGTGCAAGAAATGGTTCTTTTGTTTTGTAGCGGAATTTCGTGGTGCATATGTATACTGAATCTATTTAATAAATACTTTCAAAACCTTATAACTTAATTTATTACTTATTATATATAACAATACCAATTTTTTTACGGTAAAAATACGTATACATGTAATTGAAAACAAGAAAATATTATTACAGCAACACAAAACTCAAAGAGCAGTATATAGGACTGTATGCATAAAGCAAAATTCGTTAGAATATTTAACCTACTTGATTGAAATCAACGAGAGAGAAAAATGATCTAATATTATTTGACGTGAAAATCCCTAAATCTCAAACACAAATCCTTTAAGCTTCTTGTAGCAAACAAAAACTGACGTTGATATATGCAGGGTATACTTAGCTGCAATGTATTTTGCAAGTTGGCAATTCATGACTACATCCGTTTCTCATACTTATTACACTAATAGACCTATTAATACTTCTCCATGCGTTGCCAAAGAAGCTATTGATTTATGACTAGCCCAACACTTTGATGTTTTGCAATAAAAACGTATTTATTAGTACGACAGGGTATCGGTATTTAAATCAAATAAAATGATTATGATTTAAACGTTTAAGTGAATTGGAAAACGTGCCACCTGATGTTCAGAAGTATTAGTACCTCTGACAACCGCTTTGGGGACATGCGGCGTGAAAGTTTGAGTTTAAGTTTTGGAAAGCTTTTCCCTTTTTAGCCGACTACGGCGAAGTGAAAAGAAGGGTTATGATATTGTGACCAGTATGTATTTGTGTATGTTCATTACTTCTAACTAATTAAAGGAATGTGTCGAAATAACAGAGATTGATACTAGACCTACATTGATTTACTCCCTAAATGTGGTAACCGAAACTTCAAAGCCTATGTAGGCCTATGCGTAGGTATATTTTAAATTTATATGTCTCAATTTTCTAGTCGCAATAGCTTCATGCAACATATTAGGCGTAACCATTGTTTTTATCACATATCTCGCGGCTAAGTGATATTTGACTTAAGAAAATGTCGGTGTTATATAATGCATGACCAATTAACTTACACTTGAAGTTTGTGACACAAACATTTATGTAATTACTAAGTTGATGGTTGTATGAGGAATGTTACGTTTCGCCATTTCACAAACCTATTTTATACGGGAAATGATGTAAATCGTAATGTGGCGGTGTATTATTTCTATACAGACGTTAGGATATGGTATAAACATCATAGTTTTTATTATATAAATTTACATACATACATACATATACTCACGGCTATTAATCTCTAGAAGAGGTAGCCAGAGCTAAGGAATCAGAAATTCCTCAGCCACTTTTGGAAGTTGTGTAGGGAAAAGATCGTGAAATAAAGGTTGTTGGTGATTGGTCTCCAACCGCATCGCCCAAAAATCCCTCAAAAGCCCCAAAACCGTTAGTCGCCTCTTACGTACACCCACTGGAAGAAATGGGGTAGTGCTATTCTAAGCCGACACTACACAGCATATATTGCTGTGTATATAAATTTATATAAATTAAATCTAATACCGGGCATGGCTAAATAGAGTCGCTACTATTCATGGTAATAAATTTGAATAAAATTTTTGTTATAACTTGACTGAGGAACCTCTTCTTAATCATAATATTTATTGACAGTAACTGTGTAGGGATTGTATTTAAGAGTGTGATGGAATAAAGGCATTATTATGTAATACACAATATATGACCCCAATATGAAAATACAAAATAACTAATCCCTATGGAAGTCACAAAAACACAAAGTTCCAGACCTTGTCAACATTTATCGAAACATATTCTGTGTATTATATTCTGTGAAGTAAATTGTTTCAATCTAGACCAGAGCTAAGGAAATCGAAGTGGAACTCAATAAAGCTGGTGATAAAAGCGGGATAAAGCGTGTCAGCGGTCATGCAATCATTGCTAGCACTCCAGTCTATTCTGTGGGGTATTTGAATACGAGTATGGACGACTTTACTATACAAATGTTAGGAATTGTAATTTTAGCTTGTTTAATAAAATTTGTGAAAAAACATAGATATATATTGAGACTTTTACTTACAATGCTCTACTTTTTAAAAGTCTCACTATGAAATTAACTTACTTATTATTAAATTAATTATTTAGCACAAAACATTATACATATATTATATACCGGTTTACCATTATTCTATCACAGTCTATAGTTTAAAAAAAAACTTATTTAAATTAATGCACACCTAAAATTATTTTAAAATCATTAACAGAAATTTCAATGACAGAAGTAATAATTGTGTTGAACTGAAGTTTAAGAGACCTTTAAAGGTTAATAATTAAGCACAAAGAACTAATGAATTTTATTACATTAGGTCTTATCGTCTTGTACACAATTTTAAACATTCATCGCGTTGTTCATTAGGGAAATTAAATTATTTTCCTGCCATTATCTTATGTACATTGTTTACAGTTTTTTAGGAATCAAATTATAAAATAGCTGTAATATAATGAATTATTTCATATTTTATGGTTAACATATACACCGAACCACCAAAGAAGCAACCTTAGTATTCTTAACATACAATAATCTAACAGTAGACCGAGTATTCTAAATGTAGCACTTTCAAGTGAAAGGGTTTCTATACCTTAAATCTGATCTGGCGCGAACCTACCATTCGCTTGCCAACTTATAAATGACAAATGGAGTGATTTACTTCGTGATTGGAACTAACATTTAACGGCTTGTTTAGACGTATGATTTATTTAAAATTTTATATCTTTAAATTCTGAATAGTGGTTTAGTTATTTTTACTTATATCCAATCCAATCTTTATTCTGGTGGTCGTTAGAAAATCTTTTTAATGATTAGTTAAAAGTATAAATCTTGAATTTTTTACAATTTAAAAACCAAGTCATGATTGTACATCAAATATTTCAAAAGTAATCATCGAATACAAAAAAGACATTTTGGTAGAATAACGGAATAGAGACATAACACGTATAGACCTCCTTATAAAAATGCAAATAATTAAAAATAATTTAAAGTTGCAAAGAACAATTTTATTATATTAACATACACATGAGACCACGTAACATATACAAACTCCTATTGTGTCACTCTAATAAAATCTCAAAAGTATAGTAATTACTTCAGCAACACATAGCTGAATCTACCATGTATCAAACTAAACTAAACCAACAAAAAAAAACATAAATCCTTAATACACCCGATAAACTACGTCCATTCTATTTTAATGTACCGATGCCTCAGGCATATTGGTGCATTTAATAGTTTTGAACCGACTAATTACAGTGAGTGCCGACACTTTAGTGCTAGTAATGGACTGAAAGCTCGTTAACTTAGTCATTAGTTCATTAATGACGATATATACACGTGAAATCGTGTCATAGTATTGCGAAAGGGTTGTTCAGTTACCGAATGTAGTTTTTTTTATTTTGGTGAAGGGATATCTAGAGATACTACTGTACATTGGAGATAAAAGTCTTGGTTATGTAACACAGTACACTGTCCATGCAAAACGTGGGTACTCTGAACACCAGGTGACAAAGTCACGTGATGTTCAGAAGTATTATACCTCTGCCAACCCCTTCGGGGATATTCGGCGTGAATGTTTATGTTTATGTTATGTAACACGATCTCTATAAGAACTGGTACAATCCATCTAGACTTTCATGAAAATAAAATTATATGTCAGTCTGTAACGATAAAATATTACGCTATATAATTCTTGATATCAAAAACATATTTATTTTTATTATTTGACTGCCTGTCCGCCAAAAACTTAAAAATAAAGTTTTTCGTGGAGTTTCAGGAAACTTATGGCATTTATCTGATTATTATAAGAAGTGAAATGATAATTTTATAATATAAGTTTATTTCAATCGAAACACTTTCTGTTTTCCGTATCTAATCTAGGCTAAATAATAATAATTGCTTTAGTAGTATAAAATTTGTACTATCCTGTCTCTTGCCATGCTCAACGAGGCAATTATAGTGCGTTTTGTCACATACCATTTGCAGGTAACCAGAGTTGCAAACCGTATGGCGAACGTATGAACATGTGCTTAAAATGTATGTTAAACGGCAAAGTGTGGGACCATTTCCACACTTTGCCGTAGGCGATCTAGTACGTGTGGAAAAGAACAAAAGCATTAACACAACTACACTAAAACAATACGGATGTACGAGGGGCATGCCAATAGAAGTTAGATACTCTTTTCTCACTTAATTGACACTGGCAAGCTATATACCATCTTAAAGGCTGGTTTTTTATTGACATATTTGAATATTGAACACACTTCTTTTATTTGTTTTTTTATTTGAATGAGCATCATTTTTCTTAGAATCTGGCGGGAATTCACTAGCAACAATGGAGCTCAGTCGACGTGATTTTCGCGCTATGATTTATTATGACTTTAAAAAAGGTTTAAAGCCTCAAGAATGTTTTGAACTTTTGGCTTCTACTTTTGGTGAGTCTGCTTGTTTCCGAGCAACAGTATTCAATTGGTTTGCTGAATTTAAAAGAGGATGGGGATGTCTCGAAGATGAAGCGAAGACAGGACGGCCGCCAACCGCGGTCACGGAAGAAAACGTTCGTGCAGTCGAAAAACTTATTTGCGAAAACCGACGAATTACGTATGTAGATGGAAAAGTGTATACGTGCTGTATACAGCTTAGCATGCCTCTCGTACGTAATTTTCAGTCGTTTTGTTATTTTATTTTTTTATTAATTGGCCAACCAACTAGGTTCTCACACGAAGGGTTCCAAATTATTATCTATAACACAGTTATATAATGATATATCTGTTGAATGAGTGCCCCCTCAAGACAATAATTTAACTGAATATTTTGTGGCCATTTCGAATGTCTACCCTTTTTAGCTCTTACGATGCCCAAAAAATGTTCAAGGGATGACCCGAGCTTCAGAATCAGAAATTCCTCATCTACGTTTGCAAGTTGAGACGGAAAAATATAAGCAAGGTTGTTGGTGATTGTTTATACATATTACAGACATCAAATTTGCAACTAACCTGGCTATCAGCTACAGCGAAAACATACTGTTGCAGTGACAAGTCCCCCTGTGTGTCTCGTTTATCCTTGGTCTGGGCGGCCGTCGTCGATTCTTCCTTTTCCTTCACTTCCGCGGCGAAAACGCAACCAATAATTGCTGAAACAAACAAATTATAATATTTAACGGGTTGCCAAATTGGATTTTACAGTATTATTCGTTACCTATCAAGTAGAAACTTTTATCTCCTATTAAATAAGTTAGTTTTAAAGTAAGCTTGTTTTGTGCATCTACCCAGATAACTAGTTTACCGATCTCACCTTCCAAAGGTTGTCTCGAAGAGATCGATTTTAGCGATAAGACTGCCGATTGTACCTCACTGTAAATTGTATGATAATTTCTTTTGTAAATTTGTGTTTGATGTACAATAAAGAGTTATTCTATTCTATTCTATGTATCTTACAGTTCATACCAAAACAAATGATTTATACGAGTATATGAACCACACTGATAACTCAGTGGATGGAACACCGCCTATGATGTATATACCAGATTGGCTTAAACAAAATAAAAAAATGGAACAAACTTCACGTCTATTTGTCGGAACTCTAATTTTTCATACGTTCTTCTAATAATCAATAGGCTCAAAGCAAAGGTAAGCAAAATAGCGTTAACTGTTTGGTAATTATGTTTTATGATTTCTTATTTAAGCAGAATTCATAAAATTACCTAAAATAAATAATACTTGGTATTTTGTTTCAAATTATTGATATTCCGAGTTTCACTGGAAGCCGGTAGCAAAGGTTTCCGCTCCAGCAAATACAGCCTAAGGGTTGGTTCTGTTTTTCTTTGATAGTATCCATTACAAATGCCATGTTAAAGGCCAACTAGTGCCCTTTATATTCATTATTTGTTAGAGCAAGTTATGTACATAACTTTTGAGTCAACCTTGTTTACTAAGTAAATTGATTTTTGATAAAAAACATAAATAAAAATACATTTTGAATTGTGAATACTTTTGTTGAATGATTTTCTTTTGGAAATGTGTTGTTTATATTTTTGGTAATATGAACCGTTTGTTTAAGTATTCTGTTTAATTTATGTTTGTATATTTTGAATGTGTTTTTGTTGGGTTTGTTATTTTTTTTTTGGGTTTTTGCCAAACCAATATCATATACTCGTAGTTCATATTGTGTTTAGGGAATTAATTTAGCTAAAAAGAGGTTATTTTTTATTATTATTTTTTATTTTATTTTATTTTCTTTGGAAGATTAACAGACCAATACAAACAATATAATACTAATTATGAATACACAATGCCATTTACAAATCTTCACCTATAGAAAAATTACATAATACTTACAGAACTAAAAGATTTAGGTAGAAATTAAATAATTATAATGTTGAGGTTAGTGTAGAAATTAATGGCCGAAATGTAAATTAGTTAATAATTTTCTTACTCTTGTAGTGCTTGTATCGAAAATATCTAAATCTACTATTGATTCATTGAATTAAGTACATGCACGTAATAGAAATGAGTTACGCCTATAATTGGTATTAGCTTTTGGGACACTTAAGACGGGTCGTTTCCTATTATATAATAATAAAAATAAGCAAGCATATTATATTAATATAATATGCTTGCTTATTTGCTTAAACTCACATTATCAATTATCATTATATTATTAACTTAACCAAAATGTAATTTTTAATAAGTTTCCGATAATAGCTCACTTTTAACAAATATCATTTATTACTCCCATATTTCCAACTGCAAAGGTATTAGATTCGTGCCATTTATAAACGTTCGTGTGAAATACGAACTAAATAAAAACCGTATAAATTAATATCGTTTACACACAGTGGCTGCGGTGGTAGTGAATTATAGCCGTATCGTTAATGTATGACATCCACACGCAACGGTGACTACAAAATATACAAATTGCTCTTCATATTTGATTACAATACTTTTTATTCATTTTTATTGTACATACATACATACATATACTCACGGCTGTAAATCCCTAGAAGGGGTAGCCAGAGCTAAGGAATTAGAAATTCCTCAACCACTTTTGGATAATTATGTAAGGAAAAGATGTTTAAATAAAGGTTTTTGGTGATGGGTCTTCAACCGCATCGCCCAAAATCCCTTAAAAGCCCCAATACCGTTAGTCGCCTTTTACGTACACCCACCGGAAGAAATGGGGTAGTGCTATTCTAAGCCGACACTACACAGCTTTTTATTGTGGCCGTTGATATCGTGTATACATGCTTATATTCACGGCTAGGAATCTGAAAGAGTAGCCAGGACATCAGATAAAAAAATCTTTAGCCGCTTTTAGAAGTTGAGTGGGGAAAAGATGGTAAAATAAATGTTATACGTGATGGATGTACGACTGCATAGCCAAGAAAACACCTAAAAAGCCCCAATACCCGAATAACACATTTCACCCGCGGAAAGAAATGGGGTAGTGCTAGTCTAAGTTGATACTATACAGCTTGTAGCTATAATCATATAGTGTAAGCTTCACATAGCACTTATTCTAGTTATGTAGTATGGGGTAAGTTGAGGATTTGTATATATAATATTGTATAAGAAAGCTTTCACCTACAATCCATTATATTATCATTATATCTCCACTAAACTTTTAACAGTGAAGCTTTATTTACCCTTTAGATAGGTACATTTTTTGTTTGTTAATTAAAATTATATCCATAGATCATTATTGCAAGTAATGATATGTATTTTATTATAATTAAAATTCTGCTTTGAAAATAAATCTTGTTTCTTCAAATTCAATAAAAAATCTACAATCATTTAACGTCAAAGTAATTGGATTGCAATCTATTAAAAGCGGTCTTTAGTTAACACAATCTAGATGCATGCGCTTTCTAAGGGAATGGAAGTTACTCTAAGAACCCAAGGTGACACCAATATATCTTTAAGATGCATTCAAAATGGTTTACGAAACTTCGATTTTATGGTATCATTTACGACAAAGCATAAACTTCTGCAATTAATTAACTACAGAATGTTAGGTTTAATCGAATTAAGTTATAGGAGAAGTGTTGCAATTCAAACAAACACATTACATTGATGTGAACGAAACTGGAGAGGTTTGCTAGGATCATGCAAAGCGGCGATCAATACTGACTACGCCAATGGGAAATAATGAAGTATATGTATATGTACATACACATCTAATACGATACCCAGAATATAGTATATCAAAACTTGTCCAAAGGAGTTAAATACGAGTAAATCGTAAATGAACCAACTCATTGATTTCCAAAGACAAGAAAGCCATCTTTATTTTACAATGTTTTCCCCGCTTAACTTCCAAAGGTGTCTGAGAAATTCGTATTCTGAAGCTCTGGCTACCCCTTTTACGGATTTATATCCGTGAGTATATGTATGTTTGTTACTGGCGTTATTTTATCGTGTAAGTTGAAACAATCTGATAAAAGTTGACTATGAAAAGACTTATGTTTTAATTTAATTTAATTTGATCGATCCAAACATAGGTATGTAATTTTAGCTTTCTTTCTTATGCAAGCAAAAGAGCAGATTTCCGCCACAATTAAAATATAATCAAGTATATCTGACAATACTAAGATGATTCTATAAAGCCAAGTCTCAAATAAATAATATGATACGAAAAGTAATAACCAATTTTAAGTTATTATTGACATCATTCCGTGTTTCCTCCTATAAACAACTTATTCTATCAGTATTGCTTTTTATTTCAAGGAAAATTGTATTTTCCCCTGTGGGCGTTATGAGATGAATTTAACCTTATCCTGTGTCGCAGGACAACTGGTCATAAAATAAAATCTATCAATATATTTCTAACAAATAGCAAATTTATTGGCACGTGTTTGCCTACGCTCTTTTAATTTTAGAATCGTATTAAATTATTTATTTATATGTGTGAGTATGTGGCGAGTGTTGTATTTTGTTTTAAACTCCGTTCATACATTGCTGTGTAGTGTCGGCATAGAATAACACAACCCCATTTCTTCCGGTGGGTGTATGTAAGAGGCGACTAACGGTATTGGGGCTTTTAAGGGATTTTTGGGCGATGCGGTTGGAGACCCATCACCGAAAAACTTTATTTCACCATCTTTTCCCCACGCAACTTCCAAAAGTGGCTGAGGAATTTCTGATTCCCTAGCTCTGGTTACCCCTTCAAGGGATTCATAGCCGTGAGTATATAAGGCCCGTTGGATTCAAATGTTCTTCGTGGAAATATAATTAAAGTGCAAAAATATTAGCTACCTACTTAGCTTCAACGTCTTTTGGTGTGAAATAGCATTCCTCATTAAAGATAGTGTAAATGATTGGTGGGTGATGTGTTCGCTAACTAAGCGCCAAAAATTATTTATTTCGACATAGTTACACTTTTAATTTACACGTTTTGTTAAAGGTTTTTGTTTCGTATGCATAAAATCTAATAAATAAAGGAAAGAAAAATTTCAACACTGGCGGGAATCGAACCCGCGACCTCGGGTATACGCCCCGACGCCCGAGGTCGCGGGTTCGATTCCCGCCTGTGTCGAAATTTTTCTTTCCTTTATTTATTCTTTATTTATTAGTAATAATCCCCACATAAGGTTTTCATGAACAAAAAGATTTAAATTATGCAAATATTCTGTTAAGTATACCTTTGCATTGCTTAACATGCATTTTCCTAACCTTATCATAATACCACCTTTCAGACCTCCATTTACATCCCGCTAATATTCTCGCTAATTGTTTTACCACTTAATGAAGCCAAGGGCAGTATTGGTAATACTAGAGCAAACACAGATGCTACGGTCATCCAGTGGCCCACTTCCCACAAGCTCAGAATGTGCTCCGCATGCAGAATTGACAAGGCCATTCGGTTTCCCAAGCGCTCACCAAGATGCCTACATTAATCGTGATGATGGTGTCAACGACGGTTTCTGAATATATTTTTTTTACCCGACTACGGCGAGGGAAGGGTAATGATTTTGGTGGTCTATATATTGTGTGTAAATATGTTCCACCGTTGTACCGTAAGGAATAAGACCACGTTAAATTATGTCCAAAAAGAAATAAAAGGAATGAAATACAGATATACAAATAATAACTTATTTTCAAGCATATATACAATATTGTTATAAGAAATCGTTTTAAAACCTTAGATAAAAATAAAAGAAAGATGCGGCAACCTCTGCCCGCGCGTGGTCCTACTAAACTGAGTACAATGTACTTGGTTTGCTTCAGTCGAGTTTAGTCCGCTACGATACTTCAAGTCGACGAGCTGACATAATCTTTGACATCGAAATTAAAATTTTCATACAATTCGCGCTTAAAATGCCTGGCTGTGCCTTTATTCAGTGCACAAATCATTCAAGGCGTAAAAACAAATCACAGGGAATCACGTTTCATGCGTAAATACACCAAAAATATATTTACAAGCAAAATATTATTAATTTCGGCCATTTTATCCTTGAAATCTGACATGTTTAAGTGACAGAGACAGACTATACGAGCCCATCGCTCTATCTTTATCTTTGCGTCATGTCGTGTGTGTTCGTATCAGTTCGTATGGATGTAGTGCGGTGTTGTGATAAACCGATAAGGCCCATATTTAGTTGACAATTTGTACGCTCACGCCGCATCTTCTTCTTTTATTTTTATCTAAGTTTAAAACTAAAATTCAATAGCAATGAGCGCAGGAATATAATAAACTATAATATATAAAACCTTACCTGTAAATATTGTTAATACGTTTTATTATTATTTATTTCCTTTTATGTTAGTCGTCTGCGGTTATTTATCATTGTTTAGTTCCTTTTTATTATTTTTCTGCGATTTGTCGATAATATTTTTATTTCTCTGGTTTATGTTATTGTTTTTATTTTGTTGTTGTTATGGCAACGACGGAGCTGAGAGTTGTCAAATTTTATTTTATCTTAAACTTTTCTTTAGTGATTAATTTTCAATGTGTTTGTGTACGAAGGTTAGATAGTTTTAAAATATGTTAAATGATATAATTTTAATTCATTTTTGGTGTCTAAAATGATAGCGCAGGCATTTAATTTTATTTTTAATGTAAGGCTAGGACATTTTACTTATTCAAATTTATCTGTTTTCATTTTTTTATGTTAACTGAAACTCTTTTTAAAAAATCCTTCTTTTAGGTTTTTTTGTCTATTGGGATTTTTTATGTTTGAAGATGTTTTTTTTTTTTGGGGAAAGAAAAATGAATGGAGGATTCTACAAGAGATCCTTAAAAAAGATATCTTACTGAAGATTATTTCTGATAGTGACTACTACCGTTGTTATATTGAGCAACCTTTACTACTTGGTGTCCTTTTGCTAAAACACCTAAGAATTATATATAGAATTTTATACCCTGGCAGAATTTGTTAAACCAGTCAGAGTGGTATTCCGAAGTGACCAATCATTTGGTCTTATTGGCTTGTGGACTATAATTCAGCAAAGATTGATATCTGGACCTTTGATTTCGCC
Source organism: Bedellia somnulentella (assembly GCA_963576735.1). Taxonomy (NCBI): domain Eukaryota; kingdom Metazoa; phylum Arthropoda; class Insecta; order Lepidoptera; family Bedelliidae; genus Bedellia; species Bedellia somnulentella. The sequence goes on along the minus strand of OY755191.1, from coordinate 8,770,239 downwards.
GGCTATACTACTGGTTTTGGAGATTACTAATACCTTTGCTCTAGCCAGAACGTGGAAGTTTGGAATCGCATCAGTATCGTTATTTAGTTATATTTATTTTATATAATTCCTTCTTGTAATATTTTTGTATTGTGTACATCTAATTTTTAATAGACTGGTGTAACTTCTTTCTTGTTTTAATTGTCTCCTTGCTCTCCGCGTTTCGTGTCTTAGGTTTTATTTCCATAAGGGGATTAAGACTTAAGACACGTAACGTTACAAAACTCAAAAAACATAGCCAGAACTAAGAATTACTTCAGCCACTTTCAAAACTTGATTGGAGAATATTTATAAAATGACGTTATTTTGTTGTAGTCTTCAGCTATATCTCTAAACAATCACTTAAAAGTCCCAGTTTCCTCAGTGACGTTTAACGTCACTTGCAGAAAGAAATATTAATTCCTCAATTTCTACAAATTTTATTGAAATAAACCCGTTTCTGAAATTAAAGTCATGATTATAATATCATAGTTTTTGCGAACAAAATGTCTTTGTACAAAAAATAAGAATATGTCCACCTGCCAACAAAATTACTTTTCGAAATGAATCATAACTTTCTATTGCTCATATTGTTTATTTTTTACAATCGTTATTAGGTTTCGCAATAATTCACGAACATATAAATGAAAAAGAAAGTAATAATGACTTTTTGAACTGATGTGATCCCACTGTTGATTGATTCACCATTTTCGTTTTTGCTGATGTTTTTATTATCGCTATAAAAACGAAAACAATAAAGTTAGATGATGTGGAAGATAGACAAAATCACATATTTTGTACATTTATTTCAACAATGTATTTGCCGTGTAGTGTCGGCTTAGAATGTCACTACCACTTTCTACCTACGGATTTCGTAAGAAGCGCCTACGGGTATAGGGTTTTTAAGTGGTTTTTGGGCGATGCGGTGGAGACACATCACCAACGTACTTAATATCTACCATCTTGTCCCCTATCAACTTCCAAATGTGGCTGAGGAGTTTCTAGCTCTAAAGCTCTGGCTACCCCCTTTTCGGGTCTTGTATGTATTCCGAAGAAGATAAAATTAAATTTCGAATATTTCAAAAATGCAATTGTACTCACATAATTACTTCCAACATTTTTATACAGAATTGAAACAAACGACTGGCAACGACAAAGGAAATAGCCAAACACAATTTATGAATGGAAAACAATTTCTCACGCAAAAAAGTAAACAAAAGATCTTACAAACAATGATTGAGCAAAACAGTGTAAGTTCATAGACCGTGACCTCATATTTAAAAAAATAATGAGTGAATATAACAATTATACATACATACATACATACATATACTCACGGCTATAAATCCCTAACATATACTCACGGCTATAAATCCCTAAAAGGGGTAGCCAGAGCTTCAGAATCAGAAAATTCTTCAGCCACTTTTTGTTGTTGATTGGGGAAAAGATTGTAAAATAAATGTTTTTGGTTATGGGTCTCCAACCGCATCGCCGATACCCTTTAGCCGCCTCTTATGATCATCTATGGGAAGAAATAGGATAGTGCTAAAATAAGCCGACGTTACACAACAAACATAATAATCAAATAGAGTTAATGACCGAATGTATTTTACACATTCCATTTGTTATTCAAATACCGCAAGGTCGAATTATCGTGTGAATGCGTTTATAGTCGATAATAGCTACTAATTGTTGCGATTCATCACTTTTACTTTCAATCGATGCATATTCGATTACTTTTCTATCGGTTCGACGAATCGTGATGACATTTGCATGCGATTGTTGAAGTATGAACAGATAGTATTTGATTTGGTTTATTTCGAGTAAAGTTGTGATTGATAATACTCTTGGTTTTAGTAGTTGCAAGTGAAAGTTATTCAATTGTTTATTGATTGACATAATCGTAGTTTGATGCTATGTTCGGTTGTGTTGGATTAGAATATACTATACCCATATCTTTCCGTGGGTAACTTACGCCGTGATTAAGAGATTACTAGGGTACTAGTACTATTGATCCAGGCATTGTCAATGATTTATTGTCGTTGTTATAGGACAGTCTTAATTGCTTTTTCCGTTACCATATCAAAATTGCCGAGGAATGGTGGTTCCCTATGTCTGGCTATAGAAATAGGCATAAGAATCAATATGTCAATTTTTATTTAAGTAGCTATAATTTATAGTTAAATTATGAATAAACACTGTAATAGAATAGTGTATGATTAAATTAAAATAAATGCATTACTTAACTTTAATTTGTTAAAATTTAAAGCAATTTATCCGAAATATTTCCGTTTAAACTGTTAGAAAAAATATTGCAGCGGCTATAGTAAAGTTTTCTTTGTTATTGAAAAAAGTCTCTCCATATTATTTATGTTGGAGATACAAACAGATACAGATAGATTTTTTAGAGTTGAGATCATGGTTGATTTTTTTGGTTGGTTCAGGTGGTTCATGGTTTCAGGGAGTTTTAAATGTCGTTGGATGAGGGATCGACGAAACTACCTTGTCTATTGTAAAAGTAGACCTGCTAAGAACTGTTATAATATAAGTAGCATAATACGCGATTCAGTCCCTGGAACAAGTCACGGATCCAGATTGAAAGTGATCGCGTGCGCATGCGCGGTCCGCGTGCCGCCGCAGTAAAAGTAAACCCGGGGCGCTTCCTAGAGCACGATTCCGCGGTGCACTAAGACTGGCGTTTCGTGAATTATAAGCGCATTTGCATTGACAGTTTTTGTCTGTCGATTTAACTGTTTTGTTTGATTTATTGGTTTGGTTGTGGCTGTTGTTTTAGTTTGTTTGTTTGTTTGATGGTGTTAGTAGTTGGTTCCTGATGAGAGATTAGAGTCGTTATTGTCAGAAATTGTTATGAGCATTAGCATAAGAAAAGTAAGCATTAGTACTTCCTATTTTATTATGTTTCTGGTATCGTTTATTCCAGACGAAATAAGCACCACAGTTGTACATCATGATTTAAAAAAGTTATTTCAACATACATATACTCACGGCTATAAATCCCTAGAAGGGGTAGCCAGAGCTAAGGAATTAGAAATTCCTCAGCCACTTTTGGAAAGTTGAGTGGGGAAAAGATAGTGAAATAAAGATTGTTGGTGATGGGTCTCCAACCGCATAGCCCAAAAATCCCTTAAAAGCCCCAATACCGTTAGTCGCCTCTAACGTACACCCACCGGAAGAAATGGGGTAGTGCTATTCTAAGCCGGCACTACACAGCAAATAGTTATCTCAAATATTTTATTAACTTAAAGCACTTTCCACAAGAAACTTATACATCTTAAAAAACAAATTTTATAATTATTGGCCCCGAAATAAAACTTTGACATTAGAGAATATCTATAAACTTTTACTTCTAACAATTTCTCAGTTCCTCTTCGAAGTTAGGAATGAAAAGTTACTTACATATACTCACGGAAATGAAAAGATGTTGAAATAATAATGGATATTATTACGATATTGATATCTCTTTGTTAGATATGCAATAAAATGCTCAACTCAAACTTCACTTTAACAGGCCCCAGAATATTCTTTGAAAAGTATTTACATTACTCTTAACTTGCTTCCAAGCAAAACATCAAAGTCGTCTTCGGCACACTACTTCAATTCCACCAAAGCGACCATCTCATCTCAGCAGATCACATCAAATGACTTTCCTACGCCCCCAATACGAAGACTGATAACAATAGCGCATTGCAAGTAACAGTCGGTCACGCGAGCCGTCTCAGATACATGTAGATCAGTGTGCCAAGTTTATTAAGTACGCTGACTTCATCATGTATTTTCTCTTTAATCGATAACGTGAAAATGACAAACAAGAAGATTTCACACAATTTTAGCTCCAAACTGGTTGTAATAAGATCGTAAATGGGACGTATATTGAAAGTGATTATAGGTTTGCAATTGTAAGTTATTCCAATATTGACGGCTTCACGCAGTCTTCTTATATGTCTATTATCTTTAAGATGGCTTGCTATACTATAGCGGCTATTACACGATGTGGGACAAAGAGTACGACAGCTGAGCAAGTGAACGTAGTGTAATAGGCTAACTTAGGTTTGCTTAGCTTATCACACTATCTATTCTATTCTTATCTAATTTATCATCGTTGTGAACGGTGGGAAAAACATCATCGCGAGGAAACCCACATGGCTGCGTTGTATTTAGTGGTACTCTGAATACCAGGTGACAATGTCACGTGATGTTCAAAAGTATAAGTGCCTTTTCCATCCCCTTCGGAGATATACGTGTGAAATGTGAATGCTTGAGTCTTGAGTCTGTTCATTTGCTACCGTACTATTTGTAGCATGTCATGAAATAACCATATACCGTCAAATGCTACGCCACAAAATTCATGTTATTTTTTTTACAACTAAAAATCCCTTATACTTAGACTTTATTGCACTTAACCCATTGCTTCCATATTTTTTAATGCTACTATTATACGAACAAAAATAATAAAAATGAAGCTAAAATTATGTCTTCCCAGTTCCAAAATCATCCTATTAAACCCGCTGACAAGTGTCAATTTAATTGCAAGATAGTATTAATTGGCGTAACGGCATTAGGAAAAAAGTGAATTCTTAGTTAGGAGCCGTGACGGGCAAACACACGACAGCTAATAAGTATGTGGTATCAAGATCATCAGACCATGAACAGAATGATGAAGAAAATATCATTTTAAAGTTACACAAAACTGATCATTATCTTTGTTTAGGCAAACTTGAGTCTCACTTTTGTTCAAGCACGTTTCATATTATTTTAGTGATCGAACATTTAGAATTTGTTTTTGTGGAGGACAAATTGTGAATAGGACAAATCCTAAACAACTTAACACCTCAGTACGTCTTATCTTAGTACATCGTAGTAGTAGTATCAAGCAGTAAATTCAAATCAATTCGAACCCTTAGGTTCAGAGGCTCCAAATCATTAATATGTACGGATATATTTATCATACGCTGTGTAGTGTCGGCTTCGAATAGCACTACCCCATTTCTTCCGGTGGGTTTACGTAAGAGGCGACTAACGGTTTTGGGGCTTTTGAGGGATTTTTGGGCGATGCGGTCGGAGACCCACCACCAACAACCTTTATTTCACCATCTTTTCCCCACAGAACTTCCAAAAGTGGCTGAGGAATTTCTGATTCCTTAGCTCTGGCTACCCCTTCTAGGGATTTATAGCCGTGAGTATATGTATGTATGTATATTTATCATCACCATAATTCAGCCAATAGACGTATACTGCTGGATATAAGCCTCCCCTGAAGATCTACAACGACCGGTCCATTGCTGCCCTCAGCCAACGTCTCCTAGCAACTTTCACCAAATCATTCGGTCGACCTTTTGGGATATAGTACAAAAAGAAATGGCCCTGAAGCAAATAAAATAATCATAACGCATTATTAATCTATAAGGGTTGTTTTCTGTGTGGCCAAACACTGACACAAAATCCACAAGCCTGACTTAGTCAAGTGAAAGTAATGAAGTCCCCGACACACAAAGGGTAAAATGACCAACATCAATGTCTTCAAATACTTTGTTCACTTAAAAGTTAGAAGCTCCATTAACCCTTCTGTGGAATAGCAGCTTTAATATATTAGGTAGATCAGATCAAATTCAAAAGGTCGGTGAAAGTACAATGGCTAGAACTGTATGGTACAGGAAATCTGATAGAACTGGTAAGTCCTTTTTATCTACAATTTCAATTTAAATCTACAATTTAAAAAAAACATTTACGAAATGAAAATGTCTGCCTACCTCAACTGAAATTTATGGCTTGAGTTTAAGTAAGTGTGTGACCTCATTAGCAGGAAGAATTTGCTTCAAAATAAGCCAGCAGCAAATTCTACATTATGAAATGAAAATGTCTCTGCCTACCTCAACAGAAATTTATGGCTTGATTTTAAATATGTGACCTCATTAGCAAGGAGACTTTCTTCAGGGAACTTCAGAATAAGCCAGCAGCAAATTCTAGGCGGAAGCGGTCAAAATAACTTTGTTAAGTGCTCTGCAAATTAATCTCATTTGCGAACCTTAAGTAACCAGCGGCAGTAACTCTTAGTCGACGTTAATTTCCGCTGCAAAGATAATTTCTTTCCTAGTGAACTATAATGGAGGCAAGAGGCCTAGCACGGGCGCTATTTTATCGTCATGATATCGGTTAAAATTCCGTGCTTCGGAGGGCACGTTAAGCTGTCGGTCCCGCCTACTATTACGGTAGTCTACCAATCCGAAATTGCCCAGCGGCAGCGTGGTGGGCTGTGGTCAAATCAATCTATATAGGGTAGGCCCGAGCCCTTGGTGGGGACATTATATGGGCTGTGAGGATCGGTTAAAATGCGATGACAGTATACAATACTAAGTAAGTTCGCAAGAGATTGCTGTTTTAGACCACGCGATATCTAGTTAAAACTTTAGCTGTGTAGTGTCGGCTTAGAATAGCACTACCCCATTTCTTCCGGTGGGTGTACGTAAGAGGTGACTAACGGTATTGGGGCTTTAAAGGGATTTTTGGGCGATGCGGTTGGAAACCCATCACCAACAACCTTTATTTTACCATCATTTCCCTACTCAACTTTCCAAAAGTGGCTGAGGAATTTTTCATTCCTTAGCTCTGGCTACCCCATCTAGGAATTTTTAGCCGTGAGTATATGTATGTAGGTCGCTCGTACTAGCTATGCTGATAGGTGTATATTTCGTTCATTGAATAGGATTATGGTAATGAAGCGAAGTGATTTTGCGTTTTAATTTAAACGTCATTCAAGTAAAATTTTTATATTCCAAAACTGATAAGTGTTTTATTAAAATTTATTTATTTCTGTCAATTCATATAATTGACTCGGTAAGAGTTATAATTCATTTACCTACATTAGAAAATTATATACGGAGCATATGTTTGGCTATAAATCTCAAAAGGAGGTCACTGAAGCTTACTAACGAAAAATTCTTTATAACCTAACGTAAGTTTAGTTCAGAAAAGATTATAAATAAGAAAATAATAGTGATGGATCGCCCGAAATTCACTTAAAAAGCTAAAACCCTGATTCACATCTAACATACGCACGCGTGAGGATAGAATTGCAATAAAATATTATACATTTATATAAATTAGAGCACCCTAGAGTACGTGCTAGAAGCCTAGCACTAGCGCTATCGGTAGAAACAAGATACATACTCAAACATCCCAACTATTTGCTTTCACTTAATTTATTTAAAACGTTATCAAAGAGCATAAAACAATAATAATAGCTTTACTAGTTTTCTATATTTTTTATAAGACTCGTGTTATGTCCGAGGAAGCGCCGTCATGCGTGTAACTATTGGTTTACTGACCAATTAACTTTTTACTATCATCAACTAATATGCGATAGTTGTTTTTAAATTGTCTCAGTTCATATTGTATCACGAAACCGATGGTAGCGATACTTTGTAGCAGGAAAGCGCTAAATTAGCTCATTTTAGGTATCAGTATCAGTCTGTTTTGTATGGGAAGCGTAAGATGAAGTGTGCCGCTTATTGTGTGATAAACCGATATCAATTGCAATCGATGACTTTGCGTAGTCCGATTTAGGCAATTATGCACTAATCAAGTAAGTTTAAATAATATATCTAAGAAAATTTATGCTTTAATAATATTTAAATCTAGCTTTAGAATTGATACGCAAAGGTAGGTAAAACAGATTAGGCACCCAAAACTTACGCTTAATCTAGCGCTTTATTGCCTATTGATCGTCTCATTGTTATTTTACAAGTGATTGATCACAGGGAATTCGTAATTTAATATTTCTCTGAACTACGTACTGGATGGTTTAACAGCCAGTCTTACACTACTACTGCTTTGAGGGATCAAAGTAGCGAATGTAAATAAGATTCTTGCTATTTTTTAATTTTAAAATATTTATATAAATTTGAAAACAATATATTACAAGGCTACTTACACTTCTGAAATTTACGTGAATGTTTTTAGTCTAGTGTTCAGAGTATATAATGTTCAGAGTAGGGCCTATCGCCGTTTTGTAGTAAAATACTGTCACATGACTAAGTACTATTAAGCGATGTCGGTTTCCTCACGATTTTTTTGATAAAAAAACGTACATATGACTTTAGAAACAACAAATTTCGGGCTACCCCTTTTAGGGATTTATGGTCGTGAGTATATCTATATAAGTATGTATGTTAAGTAATAAAAAATATACTCGCAAAATACAAAAGCTATGCAGTAATTGTCATCTCCTGACTTAACGACATTTAACAAACTCAACACTTTTCAAGTCACCAGTCTAATATATTTGACGAACGCGCCAATTTCACAAATGAATCAAATAAGTCAAAGTTAATGGCTCGTTAGAACATTCTTGCAATTCATTTCTTAGTTTCTTTATATTTAAAAACTATGTAGAGACGGAGAGTTATTTATTACATTTTAGTTTGCGGCACAATCTAAGTATTCTCGGATGCACTTGCAGTTTAAAAAGTGAGATGTGATGTTCCAAATATTTTGAGAATTTGGTCATGTATTTTGTGTCGAGTTAGAAAACATTTAGGTGTCAAAGATGACTTAGTGTGCAAGATAGAGAAAGGAATGTTAAGGTGGTTTGGACACATAGAGAGGATGGATGAACGTAAAGTGGCAAAAGAGATATATTGAGGTAATGTGGATTGTGTTGTTAGTAAAGGACGGTCGCTTAAGACGTTTGAAGACCAAATTGATACCGTTCTTACGAAGGCAAAAGTCCGCAGTGAAAATAATAAAAGAGCATGTATGAGAAGAATGATGAATGTGGCAGAAGCAAGAGAGATCTGTCAGGATCGTGCAAAGTGGCGGTCTATAGTCTCTACTACCTACCCCAATGGGAAAAACGGGCGTGAGTATAATGGGTGAATTTCTGCTTTATATTTATTTTTTGCAATAAAACTTATTCATAAATATGGTTATATCGTCAAGAATCAAATCATCAATCAATCATCAATCAAATATCAAACTGAGAACTACAAAAAGGCATGCCAAATAAGAAGACAACATTAGTCTTTGGGCCACCTCCTTACTAACTGGAAACTCCATCGCTTCTCATGTACGAGATGTGTCTTTTCATATTTTATCAATATTTTAACGGTGAGGGAAATTATGGTGAGGAAATACAAATGGTTTAATTGTACTTAGCCATGTGACAGTGTATTTGTACAAAATGGTCATATACCTGCCCTAGATCACCTGGATGCATTGTCGAAACAAAACGTAGCGTGCTTATTGTAAACACCAGATGAGAAAAATGACTATTATGTTCAGAAATATTAGTTTCTCTGCTGATTCTTTGGAATTTACGGCGTTAACTTTAACTACTAATTAGTTGAACTAAAAAAAGAGTAAATTAAAATCAAATACGGCAGATAAAAATATAGAACATAGCCACTAAAAGACCTCCGAAGTACGAAGAATATAAGAGCATGTATGAAAAGATTGACGGATGTAAACGAAGCTAGAGAGGTTTTTCAGCATCGTATATCGCGATGATAGACAATCTCCGCCTACCCTTATAAGAAATAATGGCGTGAGTTTAATTATGTATGTACAGCCTCTAAAACAAACACAATTTTGTGATCAAACCGACATATAAAATATAAAATAAAAATACCGAGAAGTCCCTTTGACGTCGCAATTTTGTACAAAATGACTGCATATTATGAGACATCGTCAAAGTGGCATATTCCATTGTGTTGTCATATCAAAGGGAAACGAACCAGCGACTCACGTAAACAATAGACTAATATCGAACTGACGGTCGCAGGGAAAGTGGCATTTGTGTCCATGAGAATATGTCTACTTATTGAGACATTTGCTTCAAAGAGCTCCTTTAAATTAAGTTATCCATGGGTTGAACCGGAATTCATCAGGATTATTTACAGTGCGGATAGCATGCGGGTGGCTGAGACAAGATATGACTTTAGTTTAAGGAATTAGAGCGTATTTAATAATTCAAAATTAAATAAATAAATCTATACGGACATATTATACACACATGAAGTTAGTCCAAAACTAAGTACGTTTTGTATTATGGGATACTAACTCAACGGTATATTAATTCTTATATAATACATACTTACATTTTGCATTTTGTGAGTATTTGTATGTATGTAAAAGTAAGAAGTGCCGTGTAGTATCGGTTTTAGAATAGCACTACCCCATTTCTTCAGGTGGGTGTCCGTAAGAGGCTACTAACGGTATGGGGCTATAAGGGGTTTTTGGGCGATGCGGTTGGAGATCCATCACCAACAACCTTTGTTTTTACTATCTTTTCCCCACTGAAATTTCCAAAAGTGGCTGAGGAATTTCTAATTCTTTAGCTCTGGCTACCCCTTCCTGGGATGAATAGCCGTGAGTATATGTATGTATGTAAAAGTAATATTAAGGTGGCTGAGGCTGAAGAACGTTTTACTTAGATGTGAATACCAATACGGCTATAAAACCCAAAAGGGGTAAGCTGAGAGCTGCAGAGTTGAAAATTGTTAAACCACTTTTGGCAGTTAAGTAAGGAACTGATTGTGGGAGAAATTCTTTGTTATCTATTTATTATTGGCTAAAAACTATGTTTTTTCAATAAATTTATATATTTTATGGTTGTGAAAGAGTAATTGAATAAGTTAATGTAATATTAATGTAGAAAATCTATGATGCGTACGATCACAACGATATTATGAACGATAATCTTAATAGGATAACTAGAAATCCCCTACCGACAGTTAGTCACAATCCCCAGAAAATACTCTTTCTACCCCACTTTCTATCTCTCTTCGTTTCCTACATGAGTTGTGCACATTTTAGTCCCATCAGATAGATTGATTTTTATTTCATATATATATATATATATATATATATATATATCATATACTCACGGTTCTCAATCCCTAGAAGGGGTAGCCAGAGCTAAGGAATTAGAAATTCCTCAGCCACTTTTGGAAGTTGCATGGGGAAAAGATGGTGAAATAAAGGTTGTTGGTGATGGCCGTGTCTCCAACTACATCGCCCAAAAATCCCTTAAAAGCCCCAGTTCCATAATAACCATAATTAAATATATATATGTATATGACACCTTATCTATTCCACTACTGGTGATTAAAAATTTCATAGAAACACTAAACCCGAATTAATTCAGAATTATAGAATGTTTCTCAGAAATGTTAATATTGTTTAAGTAATAGATATTCTTCAAACAGGAGCTTCTCGAATGGTTGTAATGAAAGTTGAGCTTTGAGTTTTAATTTGTTTTCTTTAGACGACAATTTTTCTAAGAATTTTTGTATGAGAAGTATAAGTATTTTGCAGGAAAAAAATATGTCTTCGAAATTGGTTTTTATTGGTTTTAAGTGATACGATAGGTTTTAGTGCTGCGCAGTATCGGCTAAGGAACAGCATAAACCCATTTGTTCCCGCAGGTTTGTCTGAACAGCTGATATGGGGTTTTAAGGCTTTTTAAGACACACTTGGACCAAATTGAAAGTGTGCTCAAAAAGGCAGGCGTCCGAAGTATGAAAAATAAAAGAGCATGTATGAAAAGATTGATGGATGTAGACGAAGCAAGAGAGGTTTGCCAGGATCGTACGAAGTGGCGATCGATAGTCTCTGCCTACCCCAATGGGAATTAACTGCGTGAGTATATGTATGTATGTATGTAAGTGATTGTTGGGCTAAGTTTTAGTATTTTTTAATATTTTGCTGATTATTAGTCTGTATAGTGTTGGCTTAGAGTAGCGCTACTCCATTTCTTCCATCGGGTGTCCTAAGAGACGATTAAGATTTTAGGGTAAGTGATTGTTTGGCAATTTAACTGGGTCTCCGCCCATCATCAACCATTGTTCCAGTACAATATTATCCCGACTGAATTTACGAAATGGCTTAATTTAACTGATTTAAAGTTCCAAAGAGTTGCTATCACTGAAGTTACAGTATTGCAGTTGAGTGATTAATCAAACACAACATTTACCAAAGAACAATGTATATAATAGAATATATAATATTAAGCATATACAAGACATTGTACAACCTTTGTTACTAGCGGAAGTTATTCGTCGTATAGGTATTATGATTATGAATATAATGTTCGTCATTTAATAGCAAATGTCTCGCTCATTTCTGAAATTATATTACACTTTCTATTGTAATGCGCGTGACCATAAGTTAATGTATGAATTATACTATAATTTGAAACTGTGAAACAATGTATGATTGTATAATTTACCACTATTATCAAATTACAATTGGACATGGTGTATTCAATGGTTTGAATGCAATTTTGAAATTTTGTGTTGTTTTTGGTGTTTTGGAAAAGATGGTAAAATAATGGTTTTTGGTGATGGGTCTCCAACCGCATCGCCCGAAAATCCCTTAAAAAGCCCCAATAACGTTAGTCACCTCTTACGTACACCCATCGGAAGAAATGGGGTAGCGCTATTCTAAGGCGACACTACAGCTGAATTTCTAATTCCTTAGCTCTGGCTACCCCTTCTAGGGATTTATAGCCGTAAGTATATGTATGTATGAAAACTTAAAACGTGAGTTTTGCTATTTGTTTGATAAAATACATTACTTTGTATAATTTTACACGGTAGCAGTCTTGTATTGGTTTAAAAGTATATTCATATGAAATGACAAGGTAGACATTAGTTAATATTATTTAATCAAAGTTAATTAAACATACTTTAAATAAAACAAACAATAAACAGTGAAGCAATAAAAAGGCTGACCACAGAACACGATGAAACGAAACGAACACACCTTGAAACTTTAGAAGAGAAATTCTAAATTAAATAAATTTGCAGCTGAGTTTGGCACGTGCGGTCATTTTACCAAGTTTTGGACGCGGACGTAAATAAGTCTTTTTAACTGCCCGTCGTGATAAAACTACAAAACATGAGCAACTTAAAACTCTTTTTAGATAGATTTTAGCCTCTAATTTCGCCATTTTAATAGCGTCAATGTGCTGAGAGTGCTGGGGTGTGGATGTGGAGTGGCTTTTACAAGCCACAGTTCTCAAGTTCTGTTTCCGAGGGGCGATCACAAATTAAATTTCCAAGAGATTAATCTTAGTCTTCTCAAAACTTGACATGTTAAATTACCTGCTTATAAAAGATCTAAAATAAAATATGATTATTTGCTTGCATAATCATGACTGTGCTACGGAGGGCACGCAAACTTCGTTCACAGCGATAATGTTGGAAAAATTACGAACTCAGGCTAGGTGAGTGTGGTGTTCCATTACCCATTCATCATGCTCTAGATTAAGTTTTAACCTTAGGGGGAACATATTCGGTGCGAATATGATGACGCCTTAGTGTTATCTACTTAGTTTGGGGCTAACTTGATCTGTGTAATATGTCCATATATATTTATTTATTTATTTATTTATTTATCACCAAAACAATGCATTCAGCACAAAACAAAACACATTACCTAAAATTACAAACAGAAAACTCAATGTTATCATAACAACTAATCATATTCTTTCAATAACATCAAAATAAACCTTGGACCCAAACATTGCTTACAAAGAGCTGAACAATACATAACAATCGAATTGAATTCCATACAAAATAATAATTCAAAACACAACATCATAGTTACTTCATCTCGAATACGCTAACATCGATCACAATGAAGATAAGACAGATCTGATTATGTTAACAATCGATGTTTGGATAAAGATAGATGTAAGTTTGCAACACTGACTTTTCATTTTGAAATACGAACAAAAGTCAAGTAGCCTATGTCGCAATACGTTACTGTTTGTTTAGATTTCTGCTTATATTGGCTTAGAATATCTTTACCCTATTCTTATTTACTGGTTGGCCAATAGGTGACAAGAAGACATAATTTTGATATATTCTATTGCTATCCTCTTTCCATAGTTCAATGTTAAAGTACTCTCTGGTGTTAGTACAGAATAACCTTAATCTATGAGTTTAAAATATATATACAAAAGATAGAAATAATAATTAAACAATATAAAAAATATTTTTAAAATCACTGCCGCTAGAGGGAAGGGTTCCCAAAAGGCTAGCTGCATTGCCCCTTTGTACGGCAATACTTATACTTTGGGTAAAGTATGTGCCAGCCCTAGGATCCCCACTAGTTTCAACAAGGCGCGTAGATATATCTTTGAATAATCTTCGCGCATCTGGCACCCATGGGCCGAGGGTCTCTACAGCAAAAGGAACAAAAATACGACTTTCGTCAAGGAAGCCATACTTACGTTTCTTAAGACCCTTATGTTAAAGTAGATTGGTATGGTTTAGGTTATAACTTCCTAATTTTGATAAAATATTAAATTTCATAGTAAAATTCTGATACTTTCTTTACACTTATTTATCCTTTAGTTATTTTTAATAATCCCCACATGAGGTTTTCATGAACAAGAACATTCTAACTTTCTGAACATTTCTACCATCTTGTCTCATATCAACTTCGAAATTTTATCCTACCCTTATATACCCTTTTTTGAGAATTATGGCCATGTGTATATTGTTGTATGTAAAATTATGATACTATCTACGTTATTACAAAAAGGTTAAGGGTCACCATTGAAATGTTCCTGTTCCTATAAATTATTACCTTGTCCATAGCAACCTGAGTAAACCATATTTTCTTTCCCAAGAGCCTAACTAATTCATAATTAATGATTCATATAAAAGTCACTTACTATAATTATGTTCTGAATGGCTTTCAAAAGATTTAAGAATAGTAATTGATTAGACCTTGAGAGCTTTTACTCTAAAACATTTTGTATTTAATTATCAGTCATTTTCATTGGTCTCGGTTCAACTGAAGGTTATTTAATAGATGTAATTAGGAGTTAGTTATGCATTTAGAAAAGATTTTGCTATTTAAAGCTTTTGATTGAAAAGTAAATGAAGTGGTGAAATACTAAATTAGGCCAATTTTTTTTTATATCTGTAGCATTTCGTAAGTTTATGTTCGGTTGAACCTAAAGTAGATTGCAATAGAAAGGTGTGTGTAGTGGTGTAGCTTTTGCTCAGAATAACACAAACCAACCCCTTTCTTACCGCTGGTGTTGTAAGAGCAACATAGGTTATTCTAGTAGGGGCTTTTTAAATAATTATTGGGTTATGTGGTTACAGAATTTTAGAGATTTTTTTTATAATGGAACTGAAGAATTTGTAATGGTGAAACGCTTTTATGCGATTTAAATCCGAAATTATATGATACATTTATTATTGTACACAGATATATTTCAAAGATTGGTAACACTAGAATAACTTCTTTCAAAAATGTATTTTTAATTTGCTTTCATTTCACATATCGCAAGCAATGATAAAATAAAGCTAATATACACAGATTCATACATATAACAGCCTTCTTATATTCTTAAGTTAAATAAATCTAAATAATCATACATTTGCTGCCATCGGTTTTGAATGATTTCATTTATTATATTTATGTCAAATAGTATCAAAAAATATCTCGCATAGTTTATCGAATTGAGCCTGTGGTATTTGAAGTGAAGTCTGAATAAGGAGTCTTAATTAGCTTCGATGAATATTAAGCAACGTGTAGTCACCTTGTAGCCTTGCGGGCATGGAACACAAAAGTATGAAGGCTTTTTGGTTCCGTAGGTAAGTTGAAAATTCACCATTTATTTTATGAGATACCAAGAATGGCAAAGGAAATTTAACCTTTAGGAGTGTCCCTCAAAAACCTGCAAATCATTAGAATACATGCATTCTGAATTCCAAAATCATTAAAAGCCCTAAAAGATACTGTACTAAATACATACATATATACCTTAAGGGTATGAATACCAAAAAAGTGAAGGCAGAGCTTAAGAATTGGAACTTTCTAAGCCTTTTGTAAATTCAGTCGAGATAAGATTGTGCAGTAAAAAATGGTTGGCGATGGGCGGAGACCCAGCTTTATTGCCAAGAATCACTTGCCCTAAAGCATTTAATCGTCTCTTAGGACGACCGCTGGAAGAAATGGGATAGTGTTATATTGTATGCCTACAATACACAGTTTTACGATTCAAATAAAATTGCTAGTCATACATTCTCATTTTTTTTTAAATTTCGTTTTAAAATATATCAAGAAAGAAACAAAACATTTACTTATTGCTACACACAAATCTAGACACAACTACACTCACATAAATAAATACACATAAAAAAAATATTAATTTAAAACATAAAACTAATGGAGTATACAGAACATTAATGCCCGATTTCTGAATTGAGTGTTCGAGCTGAGAACGACTTTAGTATCGTTTTGTCTCATTCAGTTGTTAAGATTTCAATGCAACAAAACGATACTTAAGTTGTTCTCAGCTGGAATACTCAATTCAGAAATCGGCCGTAAGAGGTGTACATTTAAAATTCATTTAGAACCCTTATTGTTTAAAAAATAGAATCACTCTTTCCCTGTTTTCTAATGTTTTACAATTTACCAGAAACAAAATGAAACTTTTCCTTTGAAGACGTTTTTCTTATTTTTATTTTTCTTTTGAGAAAATAACAAGAACTTGATAAACAAAATTGACTATCGAAAGTCAATTGAGACATAATCAAATTATTCATGAATACATCGATGTTTGGCAAAAACCTTTGACGTTTTGTGTGGGAATGTTTGACAGGACCTTTTACATTCACAAAATATTCGCAGATCTCTTTTAAAAGAAGATATTTCATCGTCGTAATAAAAAAATATTTGATTGAATAAGATGCTACATTAAAATAATATTTCTACCGATTACCATTTAGTTGTGGAGCTCGGAGTGATTGATTTGTATAGTTCATTATATTAGGTATGACAATTGATTCATCAAATCGTTAAGCAATTGTTCTACGACTTTTTGTAGACATAAGGTCATGAAACAAGTGGCATATTACACTAATAAGAAAACCTTAAATATCTTGCCCATATAATATCAAGCAAATTCAACTACTCGCATGTTATAATCAAATCACCATTTCAAAAGAAACTATGTTTTTTGCCTATCTGTAATGTGGTTTAAAATAATGACGATAAAATTGCCAAAAGAATCGAAAGTTGCAATTATAAGAAACTATATTTAATGATCTAATGGGTAGATTTGAGGCCAAGAATAATTGTAAAGAAAAAAAAACTATTGTACTTTTATCCCACAGTCATTAACGCGGTCGAGGTCTATTGCTCTAGTTATTTTGAGACTATTTTTGCGGATATTGATATATCAAGGCTTTCAGTAACACGTTTGGCATTTGCTTTCAATCTAGACTAATCAGTTTTCCTAATTTTTTAATTGACCTTTGTTGTAGTGGGTACCTATTATATTTTGGCACGAAAACAAGAGTATAGATAAAATGATTAGTACTAGAGGTCATGGAAATAAATGGGGATTAAATGTCATACTTGGTAGTATTAAATTTCATAGGTAGTAATTAGTCTTTTCATGTTATGTTGTTAACTTATATACACCGATAAGACATTTTTTTTTATTTAACTTATTGTGTCCCACTTTTGGGTAAAGGTCTCCCCCTGGATTTTCTAATTTCCAAAGACAATATTGTAAAAAAGATATAAAAATGAATATTAAGATAGTATGGGTACGTAGAGAAGATCGATGAAAGCTTGATTCTCAAATGCTCACGCCATATATCACTGAACGGGTAGCAGAGGTTATTACTTCTAGAGACTAGTACTTCTGAACATCATATGACACTGTCCTGGTGTTCAGAGTACCCGCGTTTTGCTTAAACTGTGTAATCACGGGATAGAGGGCAGGCCTATCGCTAACTTTAACTATAAATAGAACTATGTATTTGCATGTCTTTTAGGTTAGCCGTGTAGTGTCGGCTTAAAATACCACTACCCCATTTCTACCCGTGGGTGATCGTAAGAGGCGACTAAGGGTACAGGGGCTTATTAAGTGATATTTGGGCGATGTGGTTGGAGACCCGTCACCAAAAACATTTATTATTACCATCTTTTCCCCAATCAACTTCCAAAAGTGCCTGAGGAATTTTTCATTCCAAAGCTCTGGCTACCCCGTTAAGGGATTTATAGCCGTGAGTATATGTATGTATGTATGTTAGGTTTAAATGATTCGATTTAAATATTGGTTGTATGTGGAATAAAGTTTTTATTCTTATAAATGATTAAAAAAACAAACACATAGTCCAATTAATTATTTTTGTATGTTGTCCAAAACTATGCAACATTTTATATTTTATATTACATCGGCTATCCAATTTTCTTTAATATTTTCCGAAAGTTTTCATTTTAATTATTATTTATTAATGTGTTTGATGTTTAATATTCGTTTTGTATAGTGAAATCTACATGATTTCACTATACAATATTAAACGAATATTAAAACAAAAGGGTCTACTCTACTGTGACATTATTACGCTTAGTGATCAATCAAATGGTATTCGTTTGTACGTAATTACAACGCATTGGAAATTTCATTTGTGTTTAGACTTCATTGTAGGACCTCTATAAAAAGGAATATTAAAAAGAAATGTCTATAACTAGGCTATGCAAGCTCATAACTAGGTAATTGAAAAGGATCAAAACCTCACCGCAAAGTATGAAAAGTGGAAAGTAATTCCGTGCCAGCCACATTAAGTTCTGCCAATCATAAGCTCGGCTGAACTCACGATTCATTATTGAATCAGGCATACGGAGAACGTTGCCAACATAAGTGTACATTTGGAAGTAGTTTCTCTGGTAAATTTTGCTTTTTTGTGTAATATATTTATTATTGGATTAGTTAGTCTACTGCCTCCGTGGTCTCGCGGTTAAGCGCTTGGTTTCAAGTACGGAGGTCTCGGGTTCGATTCCGAAACCCAGTTTGGAAGGATATTTCAGGCTTGAATCACCTGATTATCCGAAAATTAAGATGATTCACGGTAATAGTCATAAGTCTGCTAACCTGGAAATTGCCAGCGTGGTGGACTATGGCCAAATCGCTCTATATAGGGTAGGCTCGAGCCCCTTGGTGGGGACATCTATGGGATGTGACGATACTTCAATTAGATTGGTCAGATTTAGTATTTGTATTTTAATACCTATTTCAAAAAATCGTCAACACAAAAATTTAAAATTTTATCAAGAGTTTATTAAAAAAAAAAACACTAATTGACGAGTATTAAAATCGGCACCAAAATAAAGAATGAAAATTTTCCTCAATCGAACAATGGTAGAGAGGTAAATTCGGGTGAGAAGGTTGCTAGCTCATGTAGTGTTTCAATATTGACGGAAGCTTCAATGCAAAACTGGCAACACATGTATCTGATGTTTGTTATACAGCTAAATCATATTTGGGCTCCAACGAGATGTCGAACTAGGTATATTTGCCTAGCGTTAATAAACTAGGGCAGATTTTGAATTGTACTTTAAGATGCATACATGATGGGTTTAACTGAAAGGTTGCTTATTAAGGTGCATCCAAGCGAAGTACCAATAATGTAATGGTTACCTGAAAATCTGAGTTTTTGCTCTATAGGATTTATAAACGCTGACTTATGGCCTTGTTTGTAGCACACATACCTTGCACCTTTGTAATTTGTTTGTTTATTTATATTTTTCGTACATATTTACTTTCTTATTTTATTGTTTTATGTGTTTCGATGTGTTGTGTGACATAAATCAAGTTTTATCTATCTATCTTCATATACCACGAAGCTTCTTTTCGAATTTCAGTATCTCCTCTCGTCAAATTGCTGAATAAACTATACCTACTGGTAACTTTAGGGTTAATCTAACAAAAAATAATATTTTTTATATCATAATTGATCGATTTAGCCTTTATTGTTATAACTACCTAAATTTAATCTTTCGCCTTTTGTGTTTGCACCAATGTTTTTGGTATCATTACAATTTATGTTATTACAAGTTTAGTCTTTAGATGAAATTTGTGTCCTCGTAAAGTGAAATTGTTTCTTATATTAAAATCATATATGTAAAAATTGAAAGCATATGTCGATTCAAGATATTCATATATTCCGGGATTGTTGACCCGACAAAGAGCGAACTCAGATCCTCAAATTACGGAACTTTACGAGGATCACTTCAACAATGCATTATAAAAATAAAGGTATCACAACTCTATTGAAAATTAATAAGATGAAATATGGGTATAAAAACTAGTAAAAATTTATTTAAAATTTAAGTTGCAAACGAATTTAAAATTTAAAACATACATGTGTCATAGCAAATTTATGCTTGAAGCCACCTTACAATGGTAGCTTGACAAGTTAACCAGTACACAGCATAAACATACAGTTTAGGCTGTCACTGCCAACTGTTTGAAGCTCCCATAGATCGCCAAGCTGTCAACCGCTTAAGGTAGTTTGACAGCTTGAGTGCTTTGTGACTACTATGCGTAGTACACTACACAGTCGCAACCAATCTTGGCAGCTTTAAGCAGTCAAGTTATGATGGCTCTAAGTCTTTACATTACCATTCTCACATGACTCAAGATGCTGCAGACGATTATTTTAAACTCATATGCAGCGAAATGTATATTTAATTCATACATTGTGTAAGTATTATGTATGTGTGAAAATAATAACAAGTTTAGTACATACATCCGTATACTCACGGCTATAAATCCCTTGAAGGGGTAGCCAAAGCTAAGGAATTAGAGATTCCTCAGCCACTTTCGGAAATTTGAGTGGGAAAAAGATGGTAAAATAAAGGTCGTTGGTGATAAATCTCCAACCACATCGCCCAAAAATATCTTAAAATCCCCAATAACGTTAGTCGCCTATTTACGTACACCCACCGGAAGAAATGGGGTAGTGCTATTCTAAACCGACAAAATCTGTTTTCTTATCCAACGAACCAGTCGACATCCTGCCAAGACGCAGCCCTATGACTGATTAGCTGACTTCCTGTAAAACTGGTGTACCGGAAACACATTCTAGCTGTATCTTAGATCTTCTTTGAAATATTGTGCAATTTGTAGCAGGAACCAGCGCTTCCTAGTTTTGCTATTTAAATTAACTTGTGGACCCGCCTTGGCTTAATGGAGATAAATATTGCATCTATGCAATTAAGGGTTAAGAAGTTTTAATGAAACGCTTAGCGAGTACAGTTTAAGTATTAGGTAATGACGAAATCTTTGAATATTAAAATTAAGAACAAGATTAGGCAAGTTATGAAAAGGTAAGTTATGTAAGGCAATAAAGGTGCATAAAAAGAGCCTGGAAAAGCAGTACCTATTTTTTTATCGACATCATAATAGGAAGGTAGGAAATTAGGACTTAAAAGATGATAAAATATCTTCGGAAATGTATCTTCAATTATATTAACCCACCAAATCTCAAATATCCCAAAAAACCATAGCGCTACACAAATTAGCTTAAAAGAGATAGTGTATTTCTTAGACAGAAATTCTTGATATAAAGTAAATAAAAACGAATGCTTGAGTATACAAAGCTATACTCTATCTACCGGTGAATTGGATTTAGATATCCAAACTACATACCCTGTATCTTATATAGAGATAAGATGAAATAGGTCCTTATCCTGCAACGCCTATTTACATATGAATGACTGTTTAGTTCAGGACTAAGTTAGTTTGGTACAGCAACCACAAGCCAGATTAGAATGCGCCGCAGATGTTTAGATATGCATGTTTCTAAGTTTCTCTTTAAACATAGTTACTTGGTTTGCATAGAAATTGGGATTTATTCACTTGTAATATAAATTTCCTACGAGATTTATTATCCCTGTCGGATCTCGTTTATGAATAAAAGAACAGACGTCGATGGAATATTTATGAAAATTTGTTTAGAAGTAAATTCGACTTTGTTTTTTTTTCATAAAACACCTTCTTGTGTTAACTTTTTTGATCAAGTTACTTAGATAGAAAATAAATTTATTTAAATAAGAAAGACATTCATAAATAATTTATTGATTAAATAAAAACAGTTTATACTTGAGTATAACGAAAAAACTTGTAAAGATGCCATGTTTGTTTCATAATACCTGAAATTAATATTTTTAAATGTATTTTGAACAAATAACTCGGCAATTCAATCAAAATATTAGTTAGCCATTTTTATCCATCGGGAGTAGACAGGACCATGAAATCACTGAAATTTAACCTACTTTTGTAAAAGATACAGTTGTACTTATTTGATTTTCAAGTGCATACATATATCGTTTATATATTTATAGAATCAATTGATTTATTCCCACGGTGTACTTAGAAATATTTTACTTACATGTCAAAAGATGATAATCTATTAATTTACAACGTATGCAAAGAAGATAAACTTATGTATGTTTAGATAAATACAGGGAAAATTTAATAAGTTTTTACCATAGTTCTTGTATGTGTGATAATTTTGTAAAACAATGAAATAGTCAAGAACTACGTATGGGAACAAGAGATCAATATCTTATAATTGTTAGTTAAAAGCCTTTGTCATATTCTTTAGGTTGATTGTCACCACGAAAACAAAACGGTTAATATTAGCTTAGGAAATATAAGTGACAGTTGTTTGGTTAATGCTTATGTTGGTAGGTGGTTTCCCTTTCATTGTTAGCCTTTGGTGTTGTCTCGTACTTTGCTTTAAAGATTTATGACCTTTTAATTCTAATGCACATTGTATGTTAGGTTAAACGTAGAACCATGTAATTTTTTGTGTAGATTGTAAGAATTGACTAAGGGCCGTTCCATCGCCAATGATTATCCTTTTTTATAATCTTTTTGTAATTATTGGTCCATGAGGAAATATCGTTTTATTTTGTTTTAAATAGTTTGCTGTAGCGCAATCTATAAGTTTGTTTGCTGCAAGAGTTTACATCAAAAATGTCGATCACCAAAAATATTTTCTTTAACTTCAACTTGGATGTTTTTAATAAAAAAATTGATACAATGTTTTACAAGTCATATTTTTAATAATCAATGCAACAATGGACTGCATTCCATGGACGCCTGACTACGATCACAAGAAGCCAGAACCTATGGTTCCCTGAACCAATACATACTCGTAACTTAAGCAATTTACTCCCCAGAAAAATCTTAAAAGACAATATACAACCAACTACAGTAGTCCACGGAGGTCTTATTTCCGCACAAACTACAATCTACTCTCCATTTCATTGTGCTCTAGATTCATCTCACTGTGGGATTGTTTGTTTTAGACTCTATTAAACTTTGAATACGGAATCATATACCTGCATAAAACTATTGTTTTATTACTTGTCATTTTAAATGGATTTCTAGTTTTATACTCGTTTCAAGTTGAGTTTTTGAACTATCATTGCATTGAATTTTAGTATTTTTGCTGCGTAATATTAAATTAAGGTAATATAAAAGAAAGGACCCTACAACGATAGTCATCTTATACGCAGAGTACTTACGGCAGTAAATCCCAAAGAAGGGTCGTAACCATTTAGGATTACTAGATTAAGGCAATAAAAAAATGACGATCAGTCTCTATCCACATTGCCCAATAATACCTAGAAATGCCCCGATACCAACATGACACCGCATGATGGATTGAGTTAGTGATATTCTAAGCCGATACCACAAAGCTATGACTATTATTACTAAGCTAAAACAACTAAGACTTTCCATATACAACGCATATTGAAGTCAACATATTGGATTCAAAGACACATTCTATTAAACTACAGTAAATAAATCAACAATGCACTTCATCAATCAAAGAAGAAAGTAATGATTTTCTGGAAAATTCTAAAATAGCTGGAAACCAAACTGGTAGAATCTTGAAATACTTGTTTAATTATTAATTACTAAGAAAGCAATATTTGCATTCACTTACCGATATTTATTACGACACGTCATGCTTTTATCTCAACGGGATAGGAGGAAATAGTGTTGTTATTTGAGTTGATTAGGATGAAATTGTGTAATTATAATGTATGTGTGAAAATAATAACAAGCTTAGTACATACATACGTATACTCATGGCTATAAATCTCTAGAAGGGGTAGCCAGAGCTAAGGAATTAGAAATTCCTCAGCCACTTTTGGAAAGTTCAGTGGGGAAGAGATGGTAAAATAAAGGTTGTTGGTGATGGGTATCCAACCGCATCGCCCAATATTCCCTTAAAAGCCCCAATATCGTTAGCCGCCTCTTACGTACACCCACCGGTAGAAATGGGGTAGCGCCATTCTAAGTTAAGTAAGTTTAGTATCGGCTTAATATAGAATTTATCATTTTTCCCACGAGTGTCGTAAGAAGCGACTTGGAGTTTAAGGACTTTGAATGATGTTTGAACGCTATGGCTAGACATGAGACTCGTCATCAATCATCCTTTATTTTACAATCTCTTCCCCACTAAACTTCTTTCAATCATGGCCTCCAAAAGTTTATGATTTCTGATTCTGTGGCTACCCATTTTTGGGATTTAAAGCCGTGAATATATGTATGTTTGTATGAAAATAATATATGAGTGTTAATCATACTTGTTCAACTGTTCACCCTCATATAGAATAAAATAGAAATCTCTTTATTGTAAATCACAGATACAGACATTTTATACAATTTATTTCTGAAATAGAAGTACAATTGGCGAAATATACAGCATTGCATAAACTTTTCCACATTGTCATATTTATAAGCATATAAAGAAAGTACACAGTACAAACAAACAATCCATTGCAATAACAATACAGAATTAATTAGACTTCACTTGTTGGTTTCCTTTTAATGGGAATGTATGACAATTGTAAATATAGCTCTGTATGGAAACAATACGAATTTTGATATTTGATATTGTTTTGTAAACTAAAGAGGTATCTTTCTGCAGCGTATCATTTTGTTACTGAATTCATTGAGCATAATATTGTTTGTCCTTATTCCAGGAATATTGGTACTGCTACGAATTTGTACAAATTGATTCTGAATATATTCATTCGGAACTAACAATTTCCGGAAATGTACAATGAATACAAAAGTCTTTATTTCACTTGCGGGTCAGGTGGAAAGCAATCATTATCGAAATTATTTCCAGAGTAAATTTAAATGATACAGAAACAAATAGGAAAGCCACATCGCATGTATCATTACGAAATATTCATTTATTTTGCTACTCCCAATATTTTTTATATTTATAAATAAAAGATTGAATGTTGCGTCATTTAAAAACAGTAGCCCTACTGAAATTGCTATTACATTATGGTGTATGAATAAATAGTAGGTAATAAGTAAAATGAAAAACATTACGCGCGCTATCACAAAACAAATGCTGGTCCTTATAGACATAAGTTTTGACTTTTCTTTTCTTATATATTCCCGCATTCATGGATGACTCCTTTCATTCACTAAACATATAATATAGGACTGAATTAATGAAATTAACAAAAAATATCACTTGCACAATGATAAAGAAATTAGTAATTAAGTCAGAATGTTTTTTAAGTGTTGATAAATTAATTCGAATATGTTGAGCTATAAGACCGAGGTCTTTAGCATAAATTATTCTAAAACATAAATTATTTTGTCTTTGACATTTGTACAGAAGTTTCGGTACTATTCATTTCTTACGGGTATAAACTTGGTTAAAAATAAGCCATCGAACAATGGATAGTGTTCAGTTTATAATTTATTGTAATATTATTTATTTATATTGTTAATAATATTTTGACAAACACAAAACTTAAGAAAAGAATTTTATTTTCTAATTTCTAAAACACTTGTCCAAAAGGTTCAATTTCCTAAAGTATCCGAAAAGCTTATTATTTTAACGAACGAATTTGTTTAATCGATGGTACTTAAAACTTATTGCAATCAAATACCATAAATCGATAATTTAATTATGAAAGTCTAAGAATTTCGTCGCTGAATATTCATAACATCATAAAATTGATTGAAGCGAAAACTGGTAATTGTCTCGTTTCAAATTAAACAATAAAGTTTTATAACTTTATTACCGTTTCCACGAAAATGTTTTTCCGCATAATTTCAAGATACCGAATCTTTTATTCGATTGTTAACTTTTCCAACATTTTATTTAATATAAAAAAAAACTTGTGAAAATATAAAATGTAAACAAATTTTGTATTTTCCTATACACATGAAAAAAACTAGTAAAAAAACTCACCGATTAAGAAGAAAGTCTTCATTTTGAATGTTCAAAGGCTTTCCAGTGCACAAAAACTTCGACGAAAAAAAACCGTTCTTTTTTTTATATTTTAAGCGGCGGCGATCGTCGCGCGCAATCGCCAAGCCGCGTATGACGGCTGTGGTGCGCATGCGCCGGTCCGTGCGACGTTCACTTTCTACAGTACGTAGTGGGGTCTTAATAGGACCACCGGAAAATAGAGGGTTTGTTGACACTTCTACTACAATTCCTATTATTTGAACTTATTATCATTGTTTTCCTCACGTGTTATGATAATTTCGTACGTTTGATTATTCTCTATGGAGTCACTTGTTATTTTTGGTTAAATAATTAAAGTAGACATAATATGTAATATATACTAACATATATACTAACATATAATAGTATGTAAATTATAATTCGTTTAAGTTTATATACTTTTTGTAATTATTAAGTGCCGTGTAGTGTCGGCTTAGAATAGCACTACCCCATTTCTACCCGTGGGTGATCGTAAGAGGCGACTAAGGGTATTGGGGCTTTTTAAGTGATTTTTGGGCGATGTGGTTGGAGACCCATCACCAAAAACGTTTATTATTATCAACTTTTCCCCAATCAACTTCCAAAAGTGGCAGAGGAATTTATCATTCCAAAGTTCTGGCTACCCCGTTAAGGGATTTATAGCCGTGAGCATATGTATGTATGTATGTAAATATTAAGATTCCAAGTTATTGCATAAAACGGGTTTTATTTGACTGCGAATTTTAACTTAAACTTAATATTCATAATCCTAATGTTAAAATAAATTATTCCTGATCCTCTCTTGACAATGGAAAGGGAAAATAAAGACTTAGATATGAGAAGGCGATAATAACCGCTGCATCAAAATTCTAGTCGCTTTTTAGGACGATATCAACGCAAATCGATGAGGTAGTAATTTTCAATACTATTCAGAAAAAAGTCTTTTAAGTACCCAATTATTACGGCTGTGGTTACCAAAAGGGATTTTAGGCATCTTTTTTATTTTTTTTATTTGGGACATCAACAGCATATAACTTTAAGTAACATAATGGTTAACAAATTACAAACATAAGGCCAGAATACTTCAACAAATACCTCAGACACTTTTGAGAGAGAAAAAGATGGTCAATTAGGAGTATGGGTGCCAGCTCCAAACTCTTAGACACGTTATATTAAACTTAAGAAAAGTTAAGGATTATTCATATTCAAAGCGGAGTGCAAACTGCAAATGGAGTTTGAAACATGATTTTTAAATATGATAAATATTAATTAATATATTTTTTTGGGTTTTTTAAATAAAACATAAATATTTACGAATTTTATAAATATTGAAATCAATCACTAGAATATATTGCAAAAACTGTTTCAGATAATTATACAGGCATAAGTAACAATCTGCTTAAATGAATAAGTATACATATGTAAGTGTGTTTATATTTTTGATGTCGCACTATTGGTTATATTTATTTAATATTGATATTTTTGTTTGTTTATTCTGTTTTTGATAAATAATTATATATATTATATTTACTTTTAGTGAGCTTTTGTTAATTCGGAAATGCATGTGTCCGAAGTATGAAGAATAAAAGAGATAAGATGATAATAAAGGGTTTTCCAACAAGAACTTTGTTTTTAAAACTATTTTCTTTGGATGAAGGTGATGATTTTTTTATTGTAGTAAGCTATTACAAAAAGAGAGAAATTTGGCAATTATGAATGAAAAATGATATCTATCAAATATCCACTACGACCACGCTGGCAGTAGTGAATTCTTTCATCATAATTTTTGGTAATTTTTTGCCAAATTATCAGGTTTATTTCGGCTATCACATGATGGATCTTGATTTCTAAGGCTGCAATCGATTCGATTAGCTCGACTCTCGACAAAAAAACCAGTGGTGTTAAATCGCACGATCTGGCTGGCCATTAAACAACTTCATCAAAATTGTTTGTTTTAAAAAACAAAGGTCTTGTTGAAAGACCCTTTAATACTAAAGGATATATTTATAAAAAAACTTAAACTGAATTTCTTGATATTCTTCTCAGGCGTAAAGTCATAAACTATTTTAAAATAAAAAATGATGTAGAACTAAATCAGAGTTGACTCTTTTATAAAGCGACTCAATATAAGCTGGAAATAATTCATACATAAGTATACCCTGGATGTCAATAAAAAGCATTACTTTTTTCACCAGTAGTAATTCACCTATACATCATGTGATATTTTTTTTAGAACAGTTTGTTCATGTCACATGACATTTCTCACGATACTTGTGCTAAACATACACTATAAAAGTGTCGGGCCAATACACTTCTCTTACCCAAACCTCTTTGCAAATCAGACCGTTTTCATTGTTTTACTGAGTGCCTTTAAGGCCGTAACTATCTTTGATCAAATGCTATTATACATAAACAGTTCCATACAAAACAACCACAACTATTGTGCGCATATAAAGTATTTTTTTGTAATTTATACGGTCATATTATAAACTGCTGTGTAGTGTCGGCTTAGAATAGCACTACCCCATTTCTTCCGTTCTGTGTACGTAAGAGGCAACTAACGGTATTGGGGTTTTTAAGGGAATTTTGGGCGATGCGGTTGGAGACCCATCACCAACAACCTTTATTTTACCATCTTTTCCCGACGCAACTTCCAGTTCTGCGGATTTCGGATTTCCTAGCTCTGGCTACACCTTTAAGGGATTTAAAGTCGTGAGTTTACGTATGTATGTATATTATAAACTGATTTTAAACTTGTATTAGGGTATACTAACTCAACGATATATTTAATACATACATACATACATATTCTCACGCCGTTAGTTCTCATTGGGGTAGGACTATCGATCGCCACTTTGTACGATCCTGGCAAACCTCTCTGGCTTCATTTACATCCATCAATCATTTACATTCATCAATATTTAATATTATATAATAATTGTGTAAATAACATCCACAATAATTTATCCGGAACAAGAACCTGTTCATTATTAGTAATAATCCCCACATGAGGTTTTCATGAACAAAAAGATTTAAATTAAGAATCTGTTCACTCGACCACGGCCGTCGTCAAAGCTTATAAGTTAATCTCAAATCCCTCAAATCCTCTGCTATTTTGTGTCAACTCCTGACAAGTAAAATTATACTTTCATCAATATAGAACAACACTTGTTTATTTCTGTAACCGCGCACCACAGACTCCGCTGCTAACAATTTCTATTCTAAGTAGGGTTGCCTTAAATTCAAATTCAAATATATTTATTGCAAGTCACATTGTGGGATTCGGTGGTAATGAGTTGATTAGATACAAATGTGACACCCTGTAAGGGCGCAGCAACCTAAGAGGCTTAAAATTACTTAAGTAATTTATAATTTAACATGCATAAAAATTAGAATTATATTGTAACAATTTTATACGAAAATAAGAATTCAAAATTAATACAAAATAAACATCGTACATTATTAAACATTATCAGATTAAATTATTATGAAATTAAAATTAAAATTTATTAGCAAATATAATAATAATTCAAATACAAGCAACCTGATAAGTTTAAATGTAATTTTACATTTTATATCCTTTCAGTGAACCGACTATTTCAAGTATGTGGGGTGTTTGTTTGTAAGGTGCTGATGTGAGAAGATGATGGTTGTAGTTCAGTGGTATGGAGATCAGATTGTTTGGTCCGGAAGTAACAGATCGGTCCCTGATAAGGACGTGGTTATTTTTAATTAAATAGGTAGGCAGAGAAAATTAGTCGCCAATTCATACAACAATCATTACGTTTCAACAATATTCTTCTTTACAGTCCCTTTACTAGTTTCGTCACTAATATATGATTCTCAATCGAGTTTTAACTAGACAGAGGTTTCAGTGTCCCAATATACCAGTATACCAATAGGTTTATATATTACCCTCTATTTATTGAGCATGTAAAACTACTTAGTAAATTATAAAAGCTAAAATTATAGACTCTACAGAACTCTTAATAGCATAAAGCACTACAGAATGGACTAAGTAATGTCAAATATAAGTACAGCTGACAGTAGATTTATCGCCATAAACGTTTTGCCCTTTGTTATATTTACTAATTCACATTCCTTTTATGAACTGATTCGATAATTTAAAAAACGGCTGTGATCATTATAGGGCACATTCAAAGAAGATTTTTATAGCTGTTAGTACAGTCAATAAGTAAGACCTAGTAGAATTGTTTTCTAGTTTTTTTCCCATATATAGGGGCATGCCAAAATAAACTAGATACTCAAAAAATGTAAAATTTATTCTTTGAATAATAAATTACATTTTGGAGACAAAACTTTGTTATTTTCAGGAGATTTTCGACAGATTTTACCAGTGGTTGATAATGGGTTTCGAAATTATATTATAAAAGCTTCAATTAATCACATTTCTAGATTAATAAAAACAGTGAACGAATCTATACGAATTTAAGCCTTGTTACCTTTAATATCCCTTGAGAAACGATGGCTACAGAAGTATCTACCTACATTTTGTACCTAGATGTGTATTTATGTGTATATTTCACCCGAGCGATGCCTGGTTTTCATCTAGTATTTTATATCATTATTACATTACTTCATTTATTGTGTAGCAGTAGCAACAAAATTTGTTTTGTTTATTACTGTCTTTAAATTATTATTTTGTTCCCTGTCTCCATAAATGCCTTTCATCCAATAAAATAACTAAAACTCTAACAATAGATAAAAATAAAGAATTCTCGTTATGTCTGTTTACGACAACCCTACTCCCACGCAAACGCACTGAGGTGTACAAGTACTTGGGATATCCTAAATGAGCAAACTGTCAGGTAAGATAAACAGTTCACAGCTCGTAGAACAGAGCAAAAACAAATTAAATTTTGAGATGCCGCCAAAATTAGGTTAACATTTTTATGATTTTAACTCCCTGTATTTGGCAAGGATTAATTTTATTGTTTTGAAAGTTTTATGTTGATTGATTGTTTTGAAAGTATAAATTATTCTCCGACCCTATTATCTTTATGACGCAAGGGCTATTAAAAACATAACAGAAAGATATTTTCAGAAAGGTTCATTCATATATTCATTATTTTTTTGTGTCGAAAATTTGTAGTCGGATGTTGAGTATTGACTGATATCTGTATATTAATACGTAAAGGGGACTTATTCAAGAAAATTGCACTCACTGCCGCACACTAATAGTTTATGTACAGAAGGAGTGTACTTAATTACCCATCTAAAATACATTGAATTCATAAAAGATGCCTTATGAACCTTATTTTTTGACATACGTAGATATTTAAACTTTTATTTACGAAAATACATGCATCCATGCATACAATACGACTATAAATCCCTGGAAGGGGAAACACGATCTTCAGGATAAGAAATTTTTCAGCCACATTCGTATTTCGTAACTACCAAACTCCCCAATTATTCCAAAAGGTTTTTGGTGGTGGGCCCAATACCCATATCCGCCTCTTACGGATAACCTCGGGAAGAAATGGGCGAGTGCTATTCTAGCCGACATTCTAGTTATTGTCAAAATCTTTGGACAAATCTACGTTGATAACCGATTACAAGTATAATCTGATAATAGTTATTATTCCTAATAAATAAAGGAAAGAAAAATTTCGAAACAAGCGGGAGTCGAACCCGCGACCTCGGGTATACGCCCCCGTCGCTCTGCCAATTGAGCTACCGTGTCAATGGTTGCCAGCACGAAATTCTTCTATCCTTTATTTATTTAACACGTTTAAGTAGTGTTTTTCTTTCCTTTATTTATTCTTTATTTATTAGTAATAATCCCCACATGACGTTTTCATGAACAAAAAGATTTAAATAGTTAAGTTTTAAACCTATATACATAAAAGATTATGGTATTAGTTACACTATTTATAACTCGATAGCGGATAAATAGATCTGGGTCAAAATTGTTGGAGAGGTAGCTTAAAACCAGGAAAAAGGCATAGGATATATAAAGTTTATTGTGAACACCATGTGACCAAAATATCACGTGATGTTCAGCAGCATTGATCTTGACCACGCTAAATATCGTAGAGGGTAAGCAGTAAAAAATATTTAACACCATCCGTGCGAAGCCGGGGCCGATCACTAGTATTCTTTAACGCACGGAGGTAGTTTAGTCATAGTCAGGCTTTTGAATACTAGAAGCCTTCTAGTCTAATTTGTTGCATTCAATCAAATTTGAGAATTTGCACCTCAGTTATAAAATCTGCACTGCAGTATTTGGAATGAAATATTTAAACTGAACATGCATAATAATAACATGAAAACGTTCGTGTTAAGGTGTTCTAGTTTTGTGAAATCTATCAGGAGCAAAATTAATACAATGTTAAAGTTTTAACAAAAACTTTTTCTACTTCATCAACCAAATTTTTAATATATATGGCTTAATTTGCCAGCGACATCCGTCGCTTCATGATTTTTTATAGTTGTTTATACTTCGCTTATATGTTTACAATGTTAACTTAATGAGACTTTTAGCAGAATTACGGATTATAATTATTATTTTGACACCCTTCGTCCACTAACACCTTAAATCAAAATAAATGAAACATTTGCCCCGTTTATCTCCAAAGGGATGATCAAGATCAATGCTGCTGAACATCACGTGACATTTTGGTCACACGGTGTTCACAATATCCACAGTATATTCACATCATAGACAACTTATCTAAATAGAAAAGAAACAAAGAATAAAATTTTCCGTAAGGGGTTCAGTTTATTGGCACTGACTTAGCGAAGCAAGATAGATTAGTAATTTGGTTTCCGCACATAGCTCCCTAATGGAACTTTTTTACGTGGGCCCTGGCCATCGTATTCAATCCACCCTAACTCTGTCCAAAATCTTTCGAGTTGTCCTAAGTCTTTTAAAAAGGTTTTTGTACTACCTGTTCTTGTCCTATCTTTTGAGTACGGACTGTTTAGAGCCTGGCACTCAAACATGACGTGATTTACTGTCTTCTCGGCCTCCATGCATGCTCTGCACAGAAGACTATCTGTTACACCGATGTTGTGAAAGTATTCAATGAGCAGTGACCAGTGATGATTCCTGTTATCATTCTTAGGATTCTCCTGTTTAGTTGAAGTAGTCGTCTTGTTAGTCTTTTATCTATGTCCGGCAGCAAAGCAAATGTATAACCAAAACAAAAGTCAGAATGATAAAGTAATTCCATGGTCAGAAAATTAAATCAACCAATCACGGTGCAGGGATAACTTATTTTGTCATTTTGTTCAGAATTTTTGGATTAAACTATTACTTTTGGTTTCCACTCTATTACGTTTAAAGTAATTATTTTGAATATGAATTTAAGAAAATCAGAATAAGATTTCTGAAATCCCAAAGTTCTACTAGACCGGATCAATGTCAAATCAGATCAAAATCAAAACCCGGAAATGCCGAGTTCTCTACTATAGAAAACATTTACATATGAAGTTTCATCAACCAAAGTATCTAGTTATAACGTTTTTGTATATAAATTGTTGAATTATACTGACATTGAGCCAGACAGCCAGACACAGTTGAAATCTAAAAAGGAAGGAGTCTAAGTTAGAACAATATTAAGGTATTCATGGTGAGATTGAATTCTGGAAAATATGGGAGGTTTGGTCAGGATCTTACAAACTGAGGATTTTAATCTCTGCTTACCCCAAAGGCAGTGAATATTGTGTAGAAACTATAGGAGATTTAAACGTAAGTAATTAATAGTACATATATACATATACTCACGGCCATAAGTCCCAAAAAGGGGTAGCCAGAGCTACAAACTCCTCAGCCACATTTGGAAGTTGATAGGGGACAAAATGGTAGAAATAAAGTATCGTAAGTGATGGGTCTCCGACCGCATGCCCAAAAACCACTTAAAAAGCGTATACCCTTAGTTGCCTTTCACGTCACCTTTCTAATTTAATAGTAATAAATATACAAACCGTTCGATCTGATCTTAACTCTTCTATTCATATTGTTATATCAACGAACATATTGTATTGCTTTAAGATATTAGAGAGAAGCACTAACTGTTATTACCAATAAACTTTAATTAAATAGTTTGAAACTACTATGGAATCAAATGAAATACACTACATTAATATAAGTCACACAACTTTTACTTCTATCGCATTAAGATAAAGCTCTTATTCGCTTGAAGCTTTTGTTGGTAGTGAACCTGATTCTTATTGCATTGCGAATGTCAAGGTCGGTGTGAGTCATACAGTTTATATGCTGCATCGTCTTTGCAACAAATTATTTCATTGAATAAAGTGTGACCCCGTAAAAAATGACAGCACTAATAAAAAGTGTTCATGAAACGTATTTTCTTTCTTTCTTTCAAACATGACCTATCTATTTTCAAAAGGATCATCAATGATAACTGTGTAAAGCATAAGGAGCTTTTTCAGTTGTGAAATATAATTATTTTTTCTAAATATGTAGTAAATGATGAATATTTTACAAAAGACTTATTCTGATTATTAGTTTATTTGAACACGTCATTGAAATTATACTTAACAGCAAATATCAACAGCTTTTTATATTATAGTTTGTAGAATATGTTCATTAAACCTTTTTTATCAATGTCCCCTCCGTAAAGTAAACAATATTGCATGAGTAATATTATTAAATCAGCTTTAATATACTTGATGGGTCAGCAGTAAGCTCTCGGCCTCGAATTATAGAGCTCCGGGTTAAGATCCGGTGTCAAGCTTTCACCTGTACGTCCTCACTTACATTATATCTGTAATTGTAACTTAATAATAATCGTGTTTAGTCCTGTTGAGGCTTTGCAGAATGATCATTATAACTGATGACAATGTGAGAAAATCAAACATTTATTATATTTGGTCCACTTGTTACTTATAAAAAATAACAGGTCACTTTTTTGAGAATGCAGAGACCCTATTACAATTGCTCAGTAGGGCAAGCACGAGTACTATTTTATCGACACGATAACGGTTAGAATGAGATGGCAGTATACGATACTAAGTATGTGCGTAAGAGATGGCTGCTTTATCTCACGCGATAACTAGTTCAAACACCGCTCGTGCTTGCACTTCTGTAGTGTCTGCTTAGAATAGCACTTACCAATTTCACCCCGCTGGTTGTTAAAGTTGGTTAAGGGGATTAGCGCTTTTAAAGTAATTGGCCTCTAACTCGTTTTTAAAACTTACACTTTTTATATTTTAAATCGAATCGACATCAAACTAAAAAACTTTGCCTATGGAATGCTTATCTAAAATATTGTTTTTTTTCAAAATAATTAAAATGGTCAAATCACAAGACGATTTTTTAATTTCAGCTGAGGCTAAGAACCTCACTATACTTTCTTAGTTTGATCAAGGCAGCGAGTCTTTTTATGCATTAATTATTTTGAAAATTACAATATTGCTCAATATGGTGCGAATAGGCTCCCATCATCGCATCTTTTTAGCTCTCAATTTCCAAAAGTGTCTAAGAAATTCTGAGCCTGGCTACTAATTTTTACAATTTATTATGTGTTTATATGTTTGTGTATATATATTATTATCCAATGAATAAGATGATCAGCGATGACATTACTACGAGTATCATTATTTTTATACTGACCTGTAATTGGTTTAAGGACCAGCTGTATATACCTGTTTTTATTTATGTGATATTTCTGTTCTTGAACTGTTGGTTGGCTTTAAATAAATAAATAAAAATAATTAAAAAGAAATACATTTATCGATCGATACATTTAAAAACAATATAAAGATGATTAAGGACAATCAGTGAAATGGCGCGGACGCCGCTCACGCGTGACCAATACGAGTGTGTAATGTTTTAACACGACACAATACACTTTCACACGATTACATTATTTGCTGCTTATTTTTTACGTTGCCATTGGATAGACTAACAACCGGTCTAATTCATACACACAAATTATGGAAAGTGAATTAACGAAATTCTTTTACTTAATACTATATATCAACTTTTAGTTGTACGACGGCAGCCTTACCCTGTCCCTGACCTATATTAAAATTTTTATTTAAAATATTGGTTGCAGTTGTGTATTTTCCATTAGTATTGACATTAACAAACCTATTATTTAAAGTGCTATTAACTTAATTGTAATTAATCAGTTGTAAATTGGTTGTCCAAATGACAAAAAGGGTTTTCAAATAGTATTACAGATTGTCCCAGACCATTAGTGCAGCACAAAACTATGTATTACGAAAAAAAACACTATAAGTCAATTAATATAAATTATTCAAATTCATTTATATGAATCTAAATTAACAAGTAAACACGTGGAGTATTTATAAAATTTACTTAAAATATGATTTTTGGACATTTTATTTTTGTCCCATACAATATTGAAGTCATCCGGACAACCGAAAGTTACTTGAGAATTCATATCATAGAATGAATTTGGCGCGTACAAGGCGACTAGCCGAAAATAAACCGATCATTTCCGAACGACACAATCGACCGCCATCTTGATTTCACTAACCGTCGTGGCGTCAGTCGTCCGAGTTTAGTGTGAGGGAGCGGGTGTGTTTATTGTCATTCCACCGGACCACCATCAGATTTACGTAAGTAATTCATATTTTATATTAAATGAATATGCAGCAAATTCTATTTTATCTATATTTAAATCTGGCAAACAGACAAATCACAAAAACGCAATGGTATTTAATAGGCTTTTCAAACATGTGAAAAAGTCACACGGACAACCAGTCACTTGGACAACGAAATTGGTTGTCCGTAGGACAGTTTGGTTGTCTATGGGACAAAACTAATGCAAAATTATTTATAAAAGATTGTATTATTATTTCTTAGACATTTTTCATAGTTTTTGTTTTTGTTTTTAGAGTATGGGATTGTCGGAGAAAGAAAAGTCAAGACGGTACAGAGAGAGACTTAAAGAAAACCCAGAAAAATTGGCTGAACGGAAGAGAAAGAAAAGGGAAAGCTATCATAAAAATAAAAAATTGATATCGAATTTGAATCCCGACGAACAAAAACATTTCAGAATTATTTGGAAATTGCGTAAACAAGAACAGAGAAAACGAAAAAAAGCTTTTTGTAATATACTTAACGATACACCTCCAAGTTCTCCATCTATTTTGGAGGAAATAATTATAACCCAAGAACAATATGAACCTACTCCACACAGTTCTCCTGTTGCATTGTTGCCATCTACACGTAAAGAAAGAAGAAGAAAAATAATTTGCAGGGATAGAACTAAATTATACAAAGAAAATAAAAAATTACAAAATGA
Organism: Bedellia somnulentella; assembly: GCA_963576735.1. Lineage (NCBI taxonomy): Eukaryota > Metazoa > Arthropoda > Insecta > Lepidoptera > Bedelliidae > Bedellia > Bedellia somnulentella. Next base: position 8,732,855 of record OY755191.1, on the reverse strand, counting down.
AGCCAAGATGTTGAAGAAAAAATATGAAAAATATAAGAAGAGAGCTCATCGCAAGGAAAAACAATTACTAAAAATTAAAGAAACACAGCCTACCGAAGAAAGTGAAGAAACACAAAATAAATATAAAACGTTGTCTAATGCCATTAAAGAAACATACATGAAAATAAAAGCTCGTAAAGGAAGAAACTTACTGAAAACTATATTTAAAAATATAGATTCATCACAAAAAACTAAAATTATAAAGGAGTGCCTAGATATCAAAGGAACAATTAGGTCAAGAACAATCAAGTGCAATGGACATACAGAACTGAAAAAAAAAATCACTTGTTTTTTCCTAAGAGATGACGTGTCAAGAAACACAGCCGGTAAAAAAGAAACTGTTACTAAAGGCAAAGAAAAAGTACAAAAACGGTTCCTTATAGATTCAATGAAAAATTTATTTAATGCTTTTGTGGAAACAGCAAAGATATACTGGCCAGTACACCCTGCTGTGTACCAACTTATAATTTGTATCTATGCTTAACTCGAAAAACATTTACACTCCGCGATGTAGGAATATGAGTGAGACGCTGCTATGTGCGTTTGAGTCCGCAGTAGTGTGCGCTCTAACATGACTCCCACAGTACTCCCCTCCTAGTCGATACGACGATATCAAAGCTAGGAGGTACCTATAACCAATTACCAAATTCAGTGTGAGCAATGAGGCCGGTGATTGCATGCCTGTAGATGCTCTGCTGAATGAATGGTGTGGTGAGGTTTGCGAGGAATAGAAGTTGCGGGTAGATCGATAAATGTAGTAGAAAGAAGCGTGTGTTCTTATCGAGGGGTCACCACTGTGGAAACAGCAAAGATATACTGGCCAGTACACCCTGCTGTGTACCAACTTATAATTTGTATCTATGCTTAACTCGAAAAACATTTACACTCCGCGATGTAGGAATATGAGTGAGACGCTGCTATGTGCGTTTGAGTCCGCAGTAGTGTGCGCTCTAACATGACTCCCACACTTTCAAGTCGGAGAATCCGGATGCAAAATGTTCCTATTTTTATTTTACTAAACATCGCCCTTTCTACGTAGTCAGACCAACAATAGACGGAAGGGAAATGTGTCTATGTAAAATACATACAAATGCAACAGCTAAAATAAAAGCTCTCAGACAGAAAAGAGTAATTAATGCCATAGATCTTAGTACGCTAATTTTGGAAACGGTCTGTAACAGCAGTAAAATGGATTGTATGTTTGGAACCTGCGTTCAGTGTCAAAATAAAGAAATCGAAATAAATAAGAACAAACTTGAAGGAAAAATACAATGGTTTGAATGGGTAAGAGAAGAAGAAACCTACCTTAAAGAAGGAAAAAAAATAAAAGCTGTGAAAAATGTAAAAAAAGTGAAAGAAGACATGGTACAAAACATGATAGAAAAATTTAAAGAAGAGTTGAAAATCATAAAGAAGCATGTTTTTAATATGAAAAATCAGTACAGAAACTTTCGCCAAAGTGTTGATGAGATTCAATCAAACGAAGCAGTAATTTTGGTAGATTTTAGTGAAAATTATAATGCCAAATGTACTGAAGAAATACAAGCACACCATTTTGGTGGATCTCGCAACCAAATTACATTGCACACAGTTGTAGTGTATGTGCATGACAAAGACAAAACTCATAACGTTTTGTCTTTCTGCTCCGTCTCTTCGTGCAATATACACCAACCACCTGCAATATGGGCGCATTTACATCCGATTCTGACACATATTAAGGAAAACTATCTAGAAATTGATACTCTACACTTTTTCTCAGATGGGCCTTTCTCGCAGTACCGCCAAAAAGTTAATTTTTTTTTGACTTGCACAAAGGCATTTGATTATGGATTCCAGGCATTCACTTGGTCATATTTTGAAGCTGGCCATGGGAAGGGACCTGCCGATGGTATAGGAGGATATTTGAAACGACAAGCAGACAATATGGTGGCCACTGGAAAGGATATTATCGATGCATTTAGCTTTTATCAAGTTCTTCAAGGAATTAGTAAAGTTATATTATTTTATATAACTAAAGAACAAATCGACGAAATTCAGAAAGATATTCCAAAGAATCTTCTACCTCTCTCGGGAACCAAAGAGGTACACCAAATCTTTTCGAAGATGCGTGGCCAACTAATGTATAGAAATTTGAGCTGTTTCTGCTCTAGAGGATTTTGCGACTGCCTTAAACCAAAATTTTACTCACCCACACCCAGTCACAAAAAAAATATATCTCCTGAACACACCTCCTTAAGTTCTTCGCTCGCTCCTTTAGCAGATATTTATGACGATGTATCAAGTGACGATGACATACCTTTAAATCGCTTGGCATCTTCCAAAAAAGGTGATATAACGTTAACTGATTTACATTCGGCCCGGAACAAAAGTGTCTACGATATTGTATACAGCCCTTCTGATGACTCTGATGCTGAAAATAATACTTCAGAACCACAGCCATCCGTATCAGGTCTTAATAATAATTTACCTATGATTGGCGATTATCTTCTTGTCAAAGTTTTTGGCGTCAAACGTAAATCATATCATACATATGCATGTATTGCTCAAAGCAATATCGAAGACGATGGTGAGATCAAAGTAACATTCCTGAAATCTGTAAAAGGAAGAAAACTATTTATCTTGGATGAGAAAGATATATCATATGTCGCTTATGAAGACATAATTCAGAAACTTCCTAATCCAGATATTCAATACACGAGAGGTGTTAATTATTTTAAGTTTTCTTTAGATATTAGTGTTTTTGAGAAATAATTTTATCCCACCTGTTGATCTCTATTATGAATATTGTTTTTTTATGTTTAGATTATTGTTAAAACTGCGCTGACCATCCAGTGGTTTTTGGAATATTTCTTTGAATCTAAAATAAAAATACAGAAAACTTCTGGAGGGTCGGCGCAGTCTAGTCACCAAAGGGTGTCAGCCTATTGTGATCCACGTAATAATGCATATAATGCATAATATCTGCCGTAATAAGACTTTTATTGAAGACTGCGATATTAAGTTAATAAATGTAAGGAAGGTTAACTAGTTGATTTAAAAGACTGCTATAATTTGTAAGGATGTTGATTGCCTTTGAAATTTATTAGTGTTATTAAGAATAACGTTTAATAAAAAGAATACTTTTGATACTTTCATAAACCTGTTTCATTTATTATCACTGCCTATAAAGTTCAACGCACGTATAATAATACACTTTTCCTTTGGACAACCAAACCATGTCTATTGGACAACTAAATTGTCCCTATAGCGAAAAGCAGTTAGTCATTTCGTTTTACTTTTCTAAACATAAATGGATCATGAAACTTTTTACAAGTCAATGTACAATTCAAAGTAAATTGACACATAGTGTTGTGTTGCATAATTGTTACTATTTCCTGTTTTGTTGAAAAGTTGAGCTGCGTATGAGACAATAGTTGTCTTGGGGACCAACTAAATAATAATATTTCATAAGGTATGCGTTATTTTATATCTTTTTATATTTTAACTTGTAATATATTATCTATATTATAAAACAAACTGGTTATTTTAAACTTAAATCTTGTGTGCTTTGTTTCAAAATCATTTTAGGTTAGTTGTCCAGGAGACCGATTAAACGTAGTCCGTTACATTTTTTTAACTTAAAAGTGCTCTTTTTTAAATATTAAGATCTGCTATTTATAAAATTGTAAAAAATAATAAATGTTCTGTGTAATAAATAAAACAAAAATGCAAAAAAAGACGACAAAATAAAATTCAAAAATTTCTACCTAACGACATCTAAAAGTTGATTGACCCATAATATAGTATTCTTATAAATATTATTTACCAACAAAAATATGATCATACATGAGATCTCCGGATAGACGAAGAGAAGGTATCACTAAAGGCTTTAAGGGCCTCCCTCGAAAATTTCACTGATTTTGGTAGTTTTCAAACTCAATGAAACCTGCTCAATGAAACAATCACACTCTAAATAAAATATATGTTCAAGTTCAATATCTTTTCTTTAATAATGACGGTTCTCATTCGTTTTCAATAATAATCGACTAAGAAAAAAAATAATTTGTGGGGGGCTTTTTCATCGTAAAGTCTGATATTGCTGTCAGAATACTGCATATATGTTATCGATTACGTAATATTTGCGTAGACAACTGAGTAGTCTATCATCTGTATGAATAATTTTTAGTCTTTTCATCCTAATTATGGAGTTATAAAGCAAAAACCCTAAATTTCAATGTCAATCTGGAGCGGGTCCCTGTGCGGAGAACGGGGCGGCAGATGGCTGTTAGCCTTCATGCGCAGAGCTTGTGTCGAATTTTTCTGTAATAGAGCTGCTTGCCGCTTCCCGCGCTTTTTAGATAATTTATTTTGGTTGTGCGCAAGTTCAACATAGTCGCTTGTTTTGCTTTACATTATAAGTTTGATAACAATCGTAATATTATCGTTAATTTCACCCTGTTTAGATAGTACGAAATGGTCCAACGCATTAGGGGCCATGCGCTGTTGATGTGGGCGTGAGTTCAAATCTTCTATCCAGGACATGCTTTTTGTTTATTTCTTTCCTCGTAAAAATATTTTGTTTCGGTTATGATGATAAATGCATGATTAAAAATACTGCGCATAATTCTGTTTTGTGAATACGCTCGTTTTATCCTAATGTTCTGTAAATCCAGCTGAAACAATTATTATCTTTTTGCTTTAAATTTATGTGATGTTTTTACATATCTTTTTAGTAAGATTAAAAATATTGTTTACCTTATAATAACGTCGGAAAATTAAATAAAGGAAACAAACATGTGCAGAAAATCGAAAATTTCCAATTAAACAAAAAAATTTTGAACAACATACATACTCACGGCTATAAATCCCTAAAAGGGAAAAAATATTAAAAAAAGGTTCGCTAAACAGAGGGCTCAGATAATGAATGCAAAATTGTAAGTACAAATTTTTCTACCAATAAAACACTTTAGGCATATTTTATATATTGCACGGAACATAGTCGAAAAGTTTTGCCATATTATTATATTGTTCGTTCGCAATCCTAATATAATCGTCAATTTCGACTTCTAGCGCTAATATCGAAGTGGTGTAACGCGTTAAACTTTTCACGCTCAGTGATGAAGATACAGAATTCGATCCTCAACCTTGCGACAGTATTTTAGTTTGTTTTTTATTCGTAAAATAAGTATTCTTTTATTTTCTCCTTCGGATCACGATGAATGCATTATTAAAAAGGGTGTTATTTAAACGGTTAGCAAAGTATTGGCATATTTGTGAGCAGAAATATTTAATTGGTAAGCTAAAATTGATAGTTGGACAGCAACTTGTGTTCAGCAAATATTAATAAATCAGTCTGCAATATATATCATTCTGAACAGCAGTATTTTTTTTTGTACAGCTGTGTATATATCAAAGCTGCAATGAGTGACCTGTAGTTAATATAATTTTGGTAAGTACTCAGAGAATAAGCAAAAAAATCAGTTTAGTGCCGCTTAAATTAGTCTAGCAAATAATAAATAAATATCATACTTAAAAAGCACTAAATGGGCGCATCACTTACTGATGATTCATTCATTCTCTCTCAGTAAGTAGGTTACTTTTAGTATTATAGCAGAGATATTTTGATGTGATAATAAAGAAGCCGTTTTAGTTTTATAATTATTATATTCAAGAAACTAACTTTTTTTTTATTTATTGTATAATTAATGCTTGTTTTACCTTTGAAGGCCGGCCACGTTTCCTCTTTTCCCCTATGGGAATATATTTTGCTTCAATTGGAGGCACCACATGCTTTAAGCGGATCGCTAAGACAATCAGGTGTTTACATACGTAGAAATTAAAAAAAAAGCTGGACAGTCACATTTTCCCTCTCTCCATTCCTCTGTTTCAATTGGCAGTGAGACAAGCCACTTACTGAAATTTTGTTTCTTGAAATCAATAAAATTTTCCCACTGTGCGTCGAAAACTTCACAATTAGTAGCTATTTCATAACAGATCTTTAAATAAATACGCAAAACAATTATTTAAATTGCCATCCAAATTTAAAATATGCTATACAATCAAATAAGTTGCGTGTAGAAATGTTTTCTCTGCTGACCTAATGCACAATCTTGCTGCCCAAGTAATTATTCTGCGGAGTGACTGTTTATTTTGCAGATACAAAATAAAACTCGCTACCAGTTTGTGTTTAAATTACAGACCATTGTCATGATTATTTGCAGAACACGAATTGCAGCCTGATTTTAATTATTGCTAACAAAATCTTTGTATGCTAACCACATGATTTATTAGCGGTTATTTCTTGCAAACCTAATTTTTAAATGGCATACACAGTAATTACTTCTCTATTAAAAATACCTGCTGCTATTTATTCTGTTTTGTAAATATGCTTGTTACGTTTTACCCTATAGCTATGTTCCGTGAATAATCTTACCTTCTAACTTTTCTTTCAAATCTGGGTGTTTTTTTTTATTTATATGATGTGTATTACACTTCTCCACTTTAGTCATATTTCTACTTTTTAAGAAAAAATATATAATTATCTTAATATATGTATTCGAACCGTTCTTCGATCAATTATTTTGATCCATTGTATTTCATTCATGTGCTATTAATTCTGATTTAGGCTCCAAAAACGTATTGCTTCCTCAATCATCTCGCCAAGTTCAATTAACAGAGTAAGTAAAATAGACCAGGAGCTGATATTTATAAATTTTTAGTCTTTCATTGAACTTTGTATTTTGTAATAAATTGTGAAAAAGTTATCATACCCAATTGAGCCTATACTTATATATTATGAATTAATTTCAGTTCAACTGAGATGATGGAAGAAAGTGTATTTTCGTCCCACAATACCGACAGGGAGAAATCATTGGAGAACACGGCTACTGTATCTAATGCACCTGAACTAGGCTCATCAACTGTGATAATAGTGCTCTTAAACGCACCTTTACTTTTGTATTTAAAAAAAACGTAAAAGTATATTAATTTAAAGATTAACAGCACCATCACCATGCCATGCTTTTTCAACACAGTAAAACGAACGATGCATGTGCTCGAATATATTAAAGATTAGCACTGATATTAACAGACTGTTAATTTAACAATAAATAACCCTTTTAAGTCCGGTATATTCCGAACTTCTGTCTCTTTTATTATTTAAGTTATTTAGTCGCGGTGGATAAGTTATTTAATATAGCTATCTTGCACAATTTGGCGTAAAAACTATTTTATATGAGTTGAAGTATATTTTCAGCCGTAAAATTTCGGGAAATGTGAATTTAGATAATCAAGAAAACTTTTGAACAAACCTCTAATTAATTAAATGAACAAGTACAAAAGACGCACATTTATAGCCTCCTTCAAACAAGAAACTACAAACAGGTACCTATTCATGAATCTGTGCCTACAAATACCTAGTTATAACTTAGTTTTTAATATTGAAAAGAACCTTAAGAATTGCCTTTTGCTTTCTGCACCATCTCAATAAAATGGTAATTTTTATGAAAATTATTTGGGTTTTATAATTTACTTATGTTGAATCAGTAGTAAGTAAGTATTCATGAAAAAATGCCTACTCCTGTTCTATAATTTGAGTCGATTTTTTGTTCAAGTGTGGATTTTTGACGTCGAGATATTATTATTATATAATTACACGTTACTTCATTTCTACTGCCATCCACGTACACTTTGTTGTGTCGGTTAAGAATAACATAAACCCCTTTTACTATGTCACGTGAAACGTATCATCACGACACCAACATTCTTTTCGACGTGTTCCCCTGCTATATTCCAAAGGTATCAAGAAATAAGTTTTGTGGAAATAAAGTTATTGTACTGTTGAAGTATTTGTTTTATTTTTATAACAATATTCACTTAGCGAAACATAATTAACACATATATCAATACGCCGCGCCGATCGTACAACGTAGTACGAGACTGTTTTGGTAGATGGCGCTATATCTACATCTATATCGCTATAATCTATAGTTATCATAGTTGCTAATAGATGGCTTGTTTTACGAGTTCTATTAAAGGTGAGGAAACGGCAGGGGGAAGCCCAAATGCCGTTTCAAGGTTCTCACTTTTTCGTGGGACGCCCTTAATGGATCGCTAACCACATCGCCCGCTTTTCACTTACAGGCTCTTTGATCATTTGTAACTGAACCTTATTTTATGAATTAAATGATATTGTACCTTTCCCGAGAGATTCATGCTTTCCTACATCACATCATAATATATCTAAAAGTTTAAACATATTAAGGGGTTTACTTTTTGCTTCATATAAAATTTTTTGAACGCAAGAAAAAGTCGATACATACATACATACATATACTCACGGCTATAAATCCCTAGTAGGGGTAGACAGAGCTATCAGCCACGTTTGGAAAGTTGAGTGGGGAAAAGATGGTAAAATAAAGGTTGTTGGTGATGGGTCTCCAACCGCATCGCCCAAAAATCCCTTAAAAACCCCAATACCGTTAGTCGCCTCTTACGTACACGCACCGGAAGAAAGGGGTAGTGCTAGTGGCGGTGTAAGTCGACACTACTCAAAAAGCCGATATTGCCAACAAAAAGACAACTAGTGACTATTTGTGGTACGATCACGAATATCTCAGTATGTTTACATTTTATACATTGTTTAAGTACACTATTTGATAACTTTTGTTCTCAGTATTAATATCACCTCAAGTAGGTAGTAGATAGGTTGCTGAGTAGTGACGGCTTAGAATAGCACTACCCCATTTCTTTCCATGGGTGACCGTAAGTGGTGAGTAATGGTATCATTTTAAGTGATTTTTGGGTAATGTGTTAGATACTCATCACCAAAAACATTTACTTTACAAGCTTTTCCTCACTTGATTCCCCAAAGTAGCTGAACAATTGATTCTAAAACTCTGGCTACTCCTTTTAGGGATTTATAGCCGTGTGTATATATATGAATGTATGAATGTAGTAGGTGATATGGTAGGGTAAGAGTATAAAGTCGTACTTTTTTATATTCTTCAATAATATAATCGCATGTTTAAGCAAGTAAACTCTAGTTTAATGAGTTTACTTAACAGTGCAACAAACTGCGAAGCTGAACAAATAAATTACTTGTTTCTCATGGCTTTCTGACCCTGCCAACTCTAAAATCAGATACATAGTTTATCTTCTCTAATTATGTTGTTGGTACGTAATTAGTTGAAGTTGTGGCCTGGCTAGGAGTTCTGCAATACTCTTGATGTTGTCGTCAAATGCCATAACTCTTGTTTGCGACGAGCGTCGGAGTAAATATTTATTTATAGTGTAGACAAGAAGAAATATGGTCGGCTTTTATCTATGATAAAAAGTTTGCAAACATTTATTCATACAGTATATTCACTGTTCAAATATAATTAACATTAGTTTTTGATTGGTATATCATATATTGGTATTGATATATCAAAGTTGTTAAAAAGTTCGATACTTGATAATACATAATTCAACAAATAATTCTATAACATATATTTCAAAGGAGCACGCAACCATATTGTCCCAAACAATAATATTGTTCTCAATAAGTTAAATAGTTTTTTTTTAATAAAATGTAAATATGGAATACACTATTATAATGTGCAGTGCAATGTCATGAATATAGACATAGCTTATAAAGACATATTACAGAAAAGCACTCCATACAAAAAATGATTCGTCGCTCATCGCGTCTCGAGTTTTCATGTATAAAACTGTCACGTCTCACAAACACAACTTTACTAATTGCAAAAAGATCTAGTACGATATCTTTCGCTATAACGTTTTACAGTAATCACAACATAACAATTGTTTCCTTATAAGATTATATATGTAATCGTTTCATAATATTATTGTCATTATTTTATAATTATTTGTTAGGAATTGATACCTCGGAGGACATATTTGGATCAAATAGGGAATATGCTCAAAAAGGCAGGCGTCCGTAGTATGAAGAATAAAAGAGCATGTATGAAAAGATTGATAGATGTAAATGAAGCTAGCGAGGTTTGCCAGGATCGTACAAAGTGGCCATCGATACCTAGTCCCTGCCTACCCTAATGGGAAATGATGGCGTGAGTATATGTATGTTTGTATTAATTGATATGTTTTGATGATAGCCACCAATGAATGACTGCTAGGAGTGTAAAAAAAATAAAAAGTCACAAATGTTTTGGTTATGGCTTTCCAGCCAAGGCAAATGTGGCTACGCTATCGAATGCTTGTTCTAAATAATGATATAAACAAATTTTAATTTTTAACACGTCATAGTAAAAGGAATGTTGAGATGGCTTGGACACATAGAGAGGATGAATAATAGTAAATTGATGAAAGAGCAGATGAAAAGGCAAATGTTATTAGAAGACGACCTCGGAAGACACCATGATCAAATAGACAGTGTGTCCAAAAGGCAGGGTGTCCAAAATATGAAGAATAAAAGAGCATGTTTGAAAAAAAGAAATAAGAAAAGAAAGATTGTTTGAGAGAATTGATGAATATGAACGAAGCTAGAGAGGTTTGCCAGGCTCATACAAAGTAGCAATTGATAGTCTCTCCCTACCCCAGATGGAACTAATGACGTGAGTATGTGTAAGTATGAATGTATGTTCTACTTAATAATTTTACAAAAATAAGTTGAGTGAAACGATTGATTTATCTTGTCTAGTCTTTTTCTAGTTCTAAATTCTGTATGTCTCACGAATGTGTGTTTCCGCTACTTATTTACGCTACAGACATGGCCTCTTACAATGGCCTAATAATTATTCTTTATGTTAGGAGTTTCACTACTTGATCGAATCAATAGCAAAGAGATTTGAAGATGCACTGCAGCAACTAGCAGCACAAAGAATTAAAAACATGAAGTGGCAATGGACGGGGCACATTGCATTCAGAACTTAACTTTAGTTTGCGCAGGAAGGTTCTGGAGTGGCAGCCACGTACCGGACGACGCACGGACGAGTAGGCCTCCCACAATGGATAAGAGCAGCACTCGACATACATACATACATATACCCACGGCTATAAATCCCTTAACGGGGTAGCCAGAGCTTTGGAATAAGAAATTCCTCAGCCACTTTTGGAAGTTGATTGGGGAAAAATGGTAATAATAAGTGTTTTTGGTGACGGGTCTCCAACCACATCGCCCGAAAATCACTTAGAAAGCCCCTACGTCGCCTCTTACGATCACTCTCGGGTAGAAATGGGGTAGTGTAGCACTCGTTATATTAATCTTTGGTCCAGCAGTGGACATCTATTGACTAATGATGGATTTTTTAATTGTTTCTGACAATAGTTAATTATGATAAGAATTTTACAATGTAACAGTTACTTGTCATATAGTATTTAAGTAATATACAAATTTTGTACATGGTGCGACATCTATGATCGAAACACAAAATCTACACAATTATATTCTTATGAAAGAGAGAATGCATTTTTCTCCAAGTGGTTTGCAAGGCAAACTGTAGATGGCGCCTAAAATAATATTACATTAAGAGCGTAGATGTCACTGCAAATTAAAAATTAACACCTTATTATTTATATCAATATACTAAAGTATGCAATAAACAATGCAATATTTATTAAAAAACATATAAATATTAAATAATTATCATAGATAAGGTAAGGGTATGGATGATATGAATTAGCTGTAAATAGCACTAAACAATTTCTCAATGGTGTTATATTATTAAATTAAAAAGTTATCTTAAGTTCAAGCTAGTATACGAGACAGGCTTAGAAATAGGACTGAATCATTTCTCTTCTCATAGAATTTCGTAAGAGATGTGAGCTAAAAAAATGGCTGATAGAGAAATGTTTTTATGAACTAGATGATTTTTTTTTCTGAATAATAATATAATTTGAAATTTACGGCTGTCTGAGTTAAATAAATAACATAACATAACATAACATAAACATTCACGCCGAATATCCCCGAAGGGGTTGGCAGAGGTACTAATACTTCTGAACATCACGTAACTTTGTCACCTGGTGTTCAGAGTACCCACGTTTTGCATGGACAGTGTACTCACGTGATAGGGGGCAGGCCTATCGCCGTTTTGTACGAATACACTGTCACATGACTAAGTACAACTCAGCCATGTGGGTTTCCTCACGATGTTTTCCCTCACCGTTCACAACCATGATAAATTAACCACACATATGTCTTAAGAAAAGACAAATTGGTGTAGGCCCGACCCAGGATTTGAACACTAGTCGTTTGCATGATAACCGAGTGTTCTACCCACTGGGCTATCACAGTTGCTTGCAAATGTAACTAATATATTTGATGTCAAATTTTTAATGTAAGTATTTGCATGCTAGCTGACATAATTAAATGTGATGGACCGATTATAATAATGTAACATCTTCATTGTACCACATTTATGCAAATAAAAATGATTTTGATTTTGATTTTTGATTAACAACCGTGATAGCTCAATCGGTAGAACACCGGTTATCGTGAAAAACGACTAGTGTTCAAATCCCGGGTCAAGCCTACACCAATCTGTCTTTTCTGCAGATATATGTGTGGTTAATTTATCATGGTTGTTAACGGTGAGGGAAAGCATCGTGAGAAAACCCACATGGCTGAGTTGTACTTAGTCATGTGACAGTGTATTCGGCGATAGGCCTGCCCCCTATCACGTGAGTACAGTCCATGCGAAACGTGGGTACTCTGAACACCAGGTGACAAAGTCACGTGATGTTCAGAAGTATTAGTACCTCTGCCAACCCCTTCGGGGATATTCGGCGAGAATGTTTATGTTATTTTATTTTTCATTAAGGCTATTGGTACTTTTGCTTTTTGAGTTTTTATTGGGTGATGTGGCTGGAGACCTAGAAATAACCAATGATCCAATAATGATGATTTTACAATACTTTCCTCACTGAATGTCCAAATGTTGCTGAGAAAATTCTTATTCTGAAGCTCTCGTTACTTTTTAGGTGAGAAGGAGAAAAAAATCATACATACATACATATACTCACGGCTATATTTCCCTAGAAGGGGTAGCCAGAGCTAAGGAATTATAAATTCCTCACCCACTTTTGGAAAGTTGAGTGGGGAAAAGATGGTAAAATAAAGGTTGTTGGATGGGTTTCCAACCGCATCGCCCAAAAATCCCTTAATAGCCCCAATACCATTAGTCGCCTTTTACGTACACCCACCGGAATAAATGGGGTAGTGCTATTCTAAGCCGACACTACACAGCATAGAAGAAGAAAATATTTTTAAAAAATCACATTTAATTATTATTAATGTTTTTTTACCATTTGCATTGTATTTTTAATTGATTAAAGCAGACAAAATAAACCGTATCAATGTCACTTATTTTCTTATGAATATTATCTTTAAATGTAGAGTCTGAAACAATACCACACTTAACACTCAAAAATAGCCGAACAAATTCATTTTACTGTTTTCTCTGAAATTAAATGGTGTGTAGTGTTGGCTTAGAATAGCACTACCACATTTCGGCCCGTGGGTAATCTTAGGAGGCGACTAAGGGTTTTTGGGCGATGAGGTTGGAGACATCGCCAATGAGAACCCTTATTTTACATCTATCTTTGCCTCACTCAACTTCCAAAAGTGACTGAAGGATTATTATTTTGAAACTCTGACTACCTCTTTTAGGGATTGATCGCGAGTATATATATAGCCGTGTAGTGCCGGCTTAGAATGTCGTTACCGTTTCTACCCACGGGTGTCGTAAGAGGCGACTAAGGGTATTGGGGCTTTTTATTGGATTTTTGGGCGATGCGGTTGGAGACCCATCACCAAAAACCTTTATTTTTACCATCTTTTCCCCACTCAACTTCCAAAAGTGGCTGAGGAATTTATAATTCCTTAGCTCTGGCCACCCCTTCCAGGGAAATATAACCGTGAGTATATGTATGTATGTATGTATGTATATGTATGTACACTAAAATTTAAAAAAGTTGAAATGTGATGTTTGGTTTTTCACCTCAAGTTATCTTAGTACAGCAATGCCAATTTCAAATTTCATAGGGTTTAAGGGATATTTGTATAAAGGTAGTGAACCCGTTTACATGCTCAGTTAACTCTCCCTTATCTGAAGAAACGATAACTGAATATTTTATGTTTGGGACCTTTATGTCACTTGTGAATTCAAACATACACCAAAGAGGACTCCATTTTTTTTAAAACCTCATTTAGTACGACGGCCAACGCTTTAGAGAGGTCAAATAATACTGGTATTTTAAAACATGCTATGTTGCTCACTGTATGCCCGGAAATGTTTAACGCGTCCTGTTATTTACAAACCTCACCGTGCCGTTGTCGCAAGCTATTTTGAGTCTTATGGCTTATAGAATAAGCACCATACCATTTCACAACAAACATTTGTGGTTTCATACATTGAGCAGTCTCAAGCATAGCCTGTTGTCATAGAATGAAAATGAAATAAAAAATCAGTTCAGTGAAAGTTTACAAAAGGGGATGCAAATAAAATGCTATCATTAATGTAGTAAGATTTTATTTCAGAAAAATATACACAAATAACTAATTGGACCAAAACTGAGTAAGTCTACCCTGCAAGTTACAAGTACTACTAAGACCATCAGGGTGCCACTTCTACAATTTTAAGAAACTTATATCATCTCATCTAACCAATAAAATAAACTTATAGTGTAACGCGCGTTGATGTCGTTTGTAAGAGACATGCATCGATCAGTTGCTTGTTGAAAATATAAATTGTAATAGGTTCAGTAGAAGGCTATTGTAATATCCTAATAGTAGATTTTTAGTACAATCTAAGTTATGATAAAGTATATCTATTTGTTAAATATTTCATGACAATGCAAAAATGAATCTTGGTTGTATCAGTTTTTTCCACATGATTGCATCCATTGCAAAGTGTACTTTAAAAGTAAAATTCATTATTAAATTTCCACTCTTGGCCACAGTTGTATAGAATTCACGGTTTCCTTTTATTATTAACTATTTTAAATATTTACTCTGCTTGGATAACATTTAGGCTGGCAGAAATAACAATACTTCTGCACTACGACTAAGAATACGTTTTGCTTGGACAGTGTAGTCACGTGATGGAGCACGCAAGCCTTTCGCCGTTTTGTTCAAAAACACTGTCACATGACTAAGTAGAACTTAACTATGTAGGTTTTCCGCGATGTTTTCCCTCACCATTGACAGACATGATAAATTAACTACAAATATGACTTTGGAAAGAGAGTGTATGGTCAAACCAGGATTTGAACCTAGGCTATAATAGCTTCCGTATCAAATACGCCTCATGAAATATAATATTATAAGCAAAACCTTAAATTGAAATACCTGATATTAAAAAAGCATTATTGTCACTTATATTACAGGACTCACAAAAACATAATTAATTATAACGAATCTTACAAAACTACAATAAACCAACAAGAAAGTAATTATACTATACTAAAGTAGTTTATTTGTACCAAAGTAAGTACTTAGAACTATATACATATTTTGACAAATTTTTATTTTAGATATTTATATAAGATATATAATATTAATTAACATTTATTAAATATCAAACACATAAACTTATAAATAAGCTCACATAATTTGCTGTGTAGTGTCGGCTTAGAATAGCACTACCCCATTTCTTCCGGTGGGTGTACGTAAGAGGCGACTAACGGTAACTGGGGCTCTTAAGGGATTTTTGGGCGATGCGGTTGGAGACCCATCACCAACAACCTTTATTTTACCATCTTTTCCTCACTCAACTTACCAAACGTGGCTGAGGAATTTCGAATTCCTTAGCTCTGGCTACCCCTTCTAGGGATTTATAGCCGTGAGTATAAGTATGTATGTATGCAAACACATAAGAAAACTCAAGTATAGTAGTTTTTTGGTATATAGTAGTTTCAACTATTAATATATTTGGTCAATTACTGTGTAGTTTTCTATTTGAAATAAAATATATTTGAATGACATTGGGTCATTTAAAAAAAAATATTCAAGTTTTTTTTAAATCAATTGCTTTACAAGTGTTTAATTGTGTATATTTAATGAAAACATTTTAATGTTAAAGTTTCATTAATGGTGTGATTTCAAGTAAATAGGAGTTTACCAAGGTTACGAATTTTCAACTTAACTTAAACTTCAAGCCGTACACCCCAGAAAGCGTGGCAGTGGTTCTAATGCTTCATAACATCACGTGATATTCTATATCTGGTGCTCAGAGTACCCAGATTTACTAACAGCAATCAAGTGATAGGGGGAAGGCCAACCATTGCTTTGTATAAACTCACATGATTGAGTTGCACTCAGTTATGTACGACTAAAAACAACTCGGTGATTTATTTATTTTCCTCACCTTTACCATAACATACATTCATAGATATACTCACTTAATTATATGTATGTATGTAAATACTAAAATATAAAAAAAATGTTTTGTAGAATTAATAGCCTTAGTTACACCAAAATTTACATGTTATAAGCCTGACTCAAAAACGGTCAGAGCTTTCATAAAAGTTGTAAGTCATTACAGTTTCTTCGTTTTCCAAGTTGATGACAGAGCTGTGTGGAGCCGACGATGTCGCCGAGAAATACACTTAGCAGGTAGAACTCCTTGGTTTGGTCTGGCGACCGCTTATAGTTACTGAAATTGAAAAAAATAAATATATTAGAATAAAGTAGTTGATTCAGTTTATACACAGTCATCGTTTACTTTGATACCGTATTATATATTATTTATAGATAAAAGCGACAAACACTTTCAATACTCTAAAAACCATTTGCGCATACAATCGCCACATTACATACATACATATACTCACGGCTATAAATCCCAAAAAGGGGTAGCCAGAGCTTTAGAGCTAGAAACTCCTCAGCCATATTTGGAAGTTAAGGGGACAAGAAGGTAGAAATAAATTATCGTTGGTGATGGGTCTCCAACCGCAACAACCAAAATTACTTCAAAAAACGCCAGACCCTTAACCGCCTCATACGAAACCCGTGGGTAGAAAGTGGTAGTGACATTCTTAGCCGGCACTACACGGCATCACCAAAGTTGCGGTATAAAACGAAATATCGCTGTTGTAAAATGAGCTGTGTGTTTCATCCGTTGACATTTTACATGGGGAGCGTAAAATGAAGAAAATAAAAACCACATACATGCCCGAACCACTACCAATCAAAGTTTACCCCACCAATCTTCTATTTTTGATTCCAAAGGGTCTAGCAGGCTAAGGGAACAAGATTGGCCCCCGAAGCCGATCTTGCTGATTTTTATGGTGGTGCACCGGTTTCAGCCACGGTTACTGTGTGACAAAAATCAGCCCTCGATCTTCTTTTGTTTTGGAGATTTTTGACATTTATCAAATCATCAAGGTATTTTTTAAACTTATATTTTAGATAAACTACGCAAGCTAGAACAACCCAACCAAATCACGATAAACGAGAATAAAATGAACTTTTAATCGCATGTTTTTATGGGGGCCTACCAATAGTACTTCAGTCAAAAAATCATAGTTTATTTTTTTTAGTACATTTTTTTGACGTTTGCCGCGGAGGTACACCCACCAAAAAAATCGCAAAAAGAGCTACTAAAGACATGTACAAGTGCATAGATTTTTTTTCCAAAAATTGTGGTGCGTCATGTCAAAAAATCGAAAATGTTTGCAATACAACACTAGTATTTAAGTACTAGAGTAGTATATATTTTATGTAAACTCTTTAGTGTTTATTAGATTCTATTTGTGAAGATAACATTTTGACATCTGACATTTGACATTTGCAATCAAATGGTGCACTACAGTCTCAACACCCCCCTAAGTTACTGTTGGCATAATACAAATATGGTATGGATCAGATAAGAAAGCTCCAAGTTGCTCAATGTAGCTCAGAGGGCAATGGAGAGGACTATGCTCGGGGTTTCTTTGCGCGATCGAATCAGAAATGAGGAGGTCCGCTGATGATGATAATGACTTCCGCTTGTCACGGTCCTGAGCCACCTGCATTCATCATTGTCCCGTAATCCGTCCATCGAGCGATGTTCCCCGCCCATTACCACTTAAGGTTTACAACTCTTTGGGCTATGTCGGTGACTTTAGTTCTTCAGCGGACCTCCTCATTTCTGATTCGATCGCGCAAAGAAACCCCGAGCATAGCCCTCTCCATTGCCCTCTGAGCTACATTGAGCAACTTTGATCTTTCTTATCTGATCCCT
Source organism: Bedellia somnulentella (assembly GCA_963576735.1). Classification (NCBI taxonomy): domain Eukaryota; kingdom Metazoa; phylum Arthropoda; class Insecta; order Lepidoptera; family Bedelliidae; genus Bedellia; species Bedellia somnulentella. Next base: position 8,714,652 of record OY755191.1, on the reverse strand, counting down.
ATTTGTATTATGCCAACTGTAGCTTAGGGGGGTGTTGAGACTGTAGTGCACCACCTGATTGCAAATGTCAAATGTCAGATCTCAAAATGTCATCTTCATAAATAGAATCTAATAAACACTAAAGAATTTACATAAAATATATACTACTCTAGTATATAGTTGGTGAAAGAGATATATAGAGCCAATGTGGAAGGTAATGTTAGTAGAGGACGACCTCGGAGGACACATTTGGAACAAATAGAAAATGTGCTCAAAAAGGCAGGTGTCCGCAGTATGAAGAATAAAAGAGCATGTATGAAAAGATTGATGGATGTAAACGAAGCCAGAGAGGTTTGCCAGGATCGTACAAGGTGGCGATCGATAGTCTCTGCCTACCCCAATGGGAACTAACGGCGTGAGAATATGTATGTATATGTGTTGAACTTATATTTAAATAGTCTGCCTTCCATACGTATTCTATGCTCATGTACTCTGTGGTGTTCTTCTTTTTTTTATTAATATATATTCTCTATCATTCCGTGGTACAACGAGTGTTCTCATTTCTAATCCCTGATTTATTGATTAAGTCATCAGGTTATGAGGCCCAGTTAAGCCCAAGTTGTAAAGAAAGTGTCAGCAGAGTTAATTATACGCATAAAACGGGATTACAAACAGTTTCGAGCGAATTGGTAGTGTACCGGTATAACCTAAAAACCGCGTGTCTCAGTTTTATCAAATCATCATGGCGAGTAGCAATCCTCTGGCATTTATAGAAAAATTAACAGGCCGAGAAAATTACAGTACCTGGCTGTTTGCTGTTAAAACATACCTTCAACATGAAGAGCTTTGGGAATGTATTGAAAATCCCAACGACGAACCAATTGACAAGAAAAAAGACACAAAAGCAAAATCGAAAATCATTTTACTTGTCGATAGTACCAACTTCGTACATATCCAAGAGGCAGAAACAGCCAAAGAAGTGTGGGAGAACCTGTCCCGCGCTTTCGACGACTCGGGGCTTACACGCAGAGTTGGCCTACTACGTGATCTCTGTACAACTACACTCTCTAGTTGCCAAAATATAGATGAATACGTGAGCAAAATAATGTCTACAGCGCACAAACTCCGAAATATAGGATTCAAAGTTGATGATGAGTGGCTTGGAACACTTTTACTCTCCGGGTTACCTGAACATTATAAACCAATGATCCTTGCTATAGAAAGCTCAGGGATGAAAATAAGTGCAGACTCAGTTAAAACTAAATTGCTCCAAGAAGTTAAATCTGAAAACAGTAACTCTGCTTTTACATCTGCTCATGGTTATCAAACTAAGAATGTGAAAAAGAAGTTAAACAAAGGTCCTAGATGTTTTCAGTGTAATAAATATGGACATAAAAGTCCAGAATGCAGGTCTAAACCGAAAGAAAAGGTTGCTAAATCAAATAGTTCATATGCTGCCGCGTTTGTCACTCCATTTGACAACAACAGCTCTGCATGGTACATTGATTCTGGCGCAACCATGCACATGACGAGACACCAAAACCTTCTTCAAAATCAACAGTCACCACCTATTGAGCAAATAAAAGTTGCTAATAACAAAACACTCTCAGTAAGTTGCTCTGGTGATGTAACCTTGAATACATTGAATGGAGAAAATCATACAAATACAATTCTATTTAAAAATGTCTTGTATGTACCAGAACTTGCAGTGAATTTAATATCTGTACATCAAATTACAGAAAATGGTGGTCAAGTTAAATTTGATTCTAAAGGGTGTGTTATACTGAATCAACTAAATGTTATTGTAGCAACAGCAACAAAAATTAACAACATGTACCGGCTTAATATTAATACTGATTATGCATGCATGTCTGATGTTAAACAAGATGATGTATATTTATGGCATCAAAGAATGGGTCATTTGCACTTTGACACTTTAAAGAAATTAAAAGAATGTTCAGAAGGAATAACATTATCTGATAAAGAAGTGAATGTAACTTGTATTACATGTAAAGAGGGCAAACAAACAAGATTGCCTTTCAAGAGTCAAGGATCACATTCTTCAAAGCTATTGGAACTGGTGCATTCTGACTTGTGTGGCCCCATGGAAACACAATCATTAGGAGGGGCTAAATACTTCTTAACATTTTTGGATGATTATTCCAAAAAAGTGTATGTGTACATTTTGAATAATAAAACAGAGGTATTGTCAAAATTCAAAGAGTTCAAAACAGAAGCTGAAAATCAAACTGATTGTAAACTCAAATGTATTCGGACTGACAATGGCCTAGAATATGTCAACAAACCATTCACTGACTTCCTATTAAGTGCTGGAATAAGACATCAAACATCAACACCTTATACTCCAGAACAAAATGGAGCTGCAGAGAGGCTTAATAGAACACTAGTTGAGAAAGCAAGGTGTATGATACTGAATGCTGGCTTGGCAAAGTTTTTCTGGGCTGAGGCTATAAAAACTGCTGCATATATCATTAACAGATCTCCAACTAGAACCTTGTCATTTAAAACCCCAGAAGAGGTTTGGTCTGGTCATAAACCAAATTTAAGTCATATGAAAGTGTTTGGGTGTGAAGCTATGGTCCACCTGCCAAAAGTAAAACGCAAAAAGTGGGATCCAAAAGCACAAAAGATGATTTTTATTGGTTACTGCGAAAACACAAAAGGATACAGGTTCATAATACCAAATACTAAAAATGTTATTAAGAGCAGGGATGCTGTATTTCTAGAATCCACTGTGAAGAGAAACTATGCATCTTTGGAATTGTCTGAAACAGAAAATAAAACACTTGATATGCATTCCAAAAGAAATGAAGAAAGTTTAATTTCAAATGAGTCTAATGAAGAAAGCAGAAAAGAATCATATAGCTCAGATAGCTCATACAATACTGTTAAAAATAACTCAGATTCAGATGAATACTTACCCGATGGTGAGGTTGATATTCCGTTCCGAAGCACCATAACATTGAGACCTAGGAATAAAAATAAAGAACAAACTTACCTTTGCTATGATGAATGCTTAGCACTTGAACAAGTCCCTGAAACATACAGAGAAGCTATTTCTGGTGAAGATGCTGAAAAATGGAAAGAGTCTATCGAAGAGGAACTCGAAGCCCATAGAAGAAATGGTACATGGACATTGGTAAACAAACCAGAAAAAAAACAAACATCATTGGCTCTAAATGGGTTTTCAGAGTCAAAGATCAACCAACAGGTCCCCGCTTCAAGTCCAGATTATGTGCTAAAGGTTATGCACAAGCCAAAGGTATAGACTACAAAGAAACATTTTCGCCCACTGTCAGGTATGATTCAATTCGTTTATTGTTATCTCTAGCCGCTCAAAATGGTTATGATATTCTACAACTTGATATTAAGACTGCTTTTCTGTATGGGGAACTGCAAGAAAACATATATATGTATCCCCCTAAAGGTCTAATATATGAACCAAATAAAGTATGTAAATTAATAAAGTCACTGTATGGTCTCAAACAAGAACCAAGGTGCTGGAATACTAAATTTAATTCTGTACTTCAGAAATTTGGTTTCATAAATAGTAAAGCAGATCAATGTGTCTATGTGGCAAATGTAAAAGGAATAAAGTGTTATTTCTGTATGTATGTGGATGATGGGCTCCTATTTTCAAAATCAAAGTCTGTGTTGCAATCTGTAACAAATGATTTGAAAACAATATTCGATATGACAATATGCCCACCTGGAAATTTTGTTGGAATGGACATTCAAGTTTCTGACAAATACATCTTTATACATCAATCTAAATATATTAAACAGCTATTAAATAAATTTAATATGGAAAATGCCAACCCCAATAGTGTTCCAGTTGATCCTCATTCAAAGCTAGAGAAAAGTGAGCACCAGCCTGACATGAATCTTCCTTACCGAGAAGCAGTTGGTTCTCTGATGCATGTTGCTATAGTAAGTCGACCAGACATAATGTTTGCTGTAAGCTTGGTAAGTAGATTTTTGAACTGCTATAATGAATCTCACTGGAAAGCTGTTAAGAAAATTCTAAAGTATCTGAAAGACACTGTTAATTTGGGTCTATGCTACCTATCAGCATCAAAATCTTCAGAGCTAGTTGGATACAGTGATGCTGATTATGCCAATGACATAACAACTAGAAGGTCAACAACTGGGTACATATTTAATAAAAATGGAGCTGCTGTGACATGGTCTAGTCAGAGGCAACACACTGTTGCTCTGTCTACTACAGAGGCCGAGTTTATGGCAGCCTGTGCTGCCACCAAAGAAACTATTTGGATCAAACAATTGTTATTTGACCTGGGTGAATTAAATCAACAAACCATAGTAGTAAATATTGACAATCAAAGTGCAATAAGTGTGATTAAAAACATAAACTTTCATAAGAGGTGTAAACATATAGACACTAAATATCATTTCATTAAAGAAAAGTATTATGCCAAAGTTATTGATTTAAATTATGTTTCATCAAATAATCAGCTTGCTGACTTTCTAACAAAGGCTTTACCGAGAGTTAAATTTCACTATCTAAGAAATGAAATAGGAATGTTGTCAATTGATATGTTATGTAACATTTAATTTAATTTGTGTGTCTTATGTTGTTACTTTGTCATTAACTTAGAACATGGAAGGCTACAATTTGGCAGGAGTGTTGAACTTATATTTAAATAGTCTGCCTTCCATACGTATTCTATGCTCATGTACTCTGTGGTGTTCTTCTTTTTTTTATTAATATATATTCTCTATCATTCCGTGGTACAACGAGTGTTCTCATTTCTAATCCCTGATTTATTGATTAAGTCATCAATATGTATGTCTAGTACTTAAATACTGGTGTTGTATTGCAAATATTTTCGATTTTTTGACATGACGCACCACGATTTTTGGAAAAAAAAAATCTATGAACTTGTACATGTCTTTAGTAGCTCTTTTTGAGATGTTTTTGGTGGGTGTACCTCCGCGGCAAACGTCAAAAAAATGTACTAAAAAAATAACCTATGATTTTTTGACTGAAATACTATTGGTAGGCCCCCCATAAAAACATGCGATTAAAAGTTCATTTTATTCTCGTTTATCGTGATTTGGTTTGGTTGTTCTAGCTTGCGTAGTTTATCTAAAATATAAGTTTAAAAAATACCTTGATGATTTGGTAAATGTCAAAAATCTCCAAAACAAAAGAAGATCGAGGGCTGATTTTTGTCACACAGTAACCGTGGCTGAAACCGGTGCACCACCATAAAAATCAGCAAGATCGGCTTCGGGGGCCAATCTTGTTCCCTTAGCCTGCTAGACCCTTTGGTGTTATATTTGTGGTAGAAAAGCTATAACCAATCATATGTACGTTGTGTAATTCGGTATGCAAAGTTTTTTTATTGTATTTATTAGATATTTTTATTCGATAGCAAACCCGAAAATAAAAGACTTAATTAAATATTTTCTTTTGAAATTACTAATTTAAAAGTTATGTTTTTTTTTTAAGATTGTTCGATTTTTGTACTAAATGACGTCATCGATTGACAGAATCATGAAGCGACATGCAAATGAAGTGAAATGTTTAGTAAAAATGTTGCTGATTGCAGAACTGTTCACGAATTTGTCATCTCAAATGAAATTATTACGATATTATTCTAAACAAACCTATGATTCTCGATATTTTATCAATAAACTGCAAAAATGAATGTCCTTGAAATTACATTGAAGGTCAAACACTGTTACAGTTTTTTTAAAAACTAGTGGATCGTCCCAGCTTCGCACGGGTAGCGTTGTTTTTTTAAATATCTGAGGTTTCTTTCTTCAGTCACTGCTCAAGCATTGTGAAATTCAGCCCAATGTTTTCAATTTATTAAATTTACAGCACTCCCTAAACAGTGTAGTTTGGTGATTTTAAATGCGCTTTGATGAATGGTTCAGTATTTACGTTTAATAGCAAATTTTTAAATAAAACGCTATGAAGTATTTATAACAATCTAAAAAATAAATCATTACGTGATTTAGGATGCAACTACTCGCGCCATCTAGTATGTTATATGTAAATTAGTAAAGATTTGGTTTTGATCACGGGCGCGATGGCTTATTTAATGTATAATTTCGGTGTTTATCTACCGATTTCTATGATTCTTTTTTTATTGAATAGGTAATAATGTTACCTTTTTTAAATTTGGGATGAGTGAGACGTTTACAAACGTAAGAGTAAACAAATATAATCAGAATGATTCGAACTGCTTAGCTATCAGGAATTACACGTGTTATTGTGAGTCAACCGTAAAAGATAGACATAAACTGCTGAGGATTTTTTTTTAGATAATTTAATGAATAATATTTCCGTCACACATGATTTCTATGTAAGTTTAACCATTGAGGCTGCACACGCGACAGAAGCTTAAAAAATGGAGTAACTTCTCCCTTTTTCCCAAAATTACCCAAAATTCCCCTTTACTACTCTGCTGAAAAGTATACAAAAACCTGCGCAGGAGTATGAAGAATAATTGTACCAAGTTTCGTTAAAATCCGTCGAGTAGTTTTTGTTTCCATAAGGAACATACAAACCGACAGACAGACAGACAGACAGACAGACAGACAAAAATTTTACTGATTGCATTTTTGGCATCAGTATCGATCCCTAATCACCACCTGATGGTTATTTTGAAAATATATTTCATGTACAGAATTGACCTCTCTACAGATTTATTATAAGTATAGATAACAGTTATCTTAGCTTTTTTTCATTCGATTTCAAGAAAATATTGTTTCAAAGCACAATATCTCGAAATGGTTTTGTAATCAGCATCACTTTTATAAACTTTGCATACCGAATTCTTTTAACAAACTCTGTGCTACCTTAGAAATTTAGAGATTATTACCAAACTTACACCTCTTCGTATATCCTATGGCACTCAAGGGAAACATTTTCTTGATTTGGGGTGCACAAAAAAGACAATTTATAGACTCCGTCAAATGTGGAATCCGTATTTTTAGGGTTCCACAACTTTAAAAAAGAACTTAACCATTACAAACTTACTTTATTATCATTGTCATTCTATCGATTCTTTCGTTAGAACAATAAATACTACATTACTTTTTGCAACCTCTTGAAAGTGCAAAACTTATTATATTCGGTTTGCTTAGATTTAACCAGTCTGCCTAATAAATATCATCATATACTAAAAGGGAAATATGTGCAAACTATATATATTTGTTTGCTGTGTAGTGTCGGCTTATAAAAGCACAACTCCATTTCTTCCCATGGGTGTTTTAGGCGGCTTAGTGTATTGGGACTTTTTAAGTAATGCGGTTGGAGACCATAACCAACAACCTTTATTTTACCATCTTAACCCCACTTACCTTCCAAAAGTGGGGCTTAATTCCTTAGCTCTGGCTACCCCTTCTAGGGATTTATCCTTCCTTAATGTATAAAAATATATTAAGGAAGTAGTCGGACTTCATTCCTAAATCATTTAAAGAATGCACGGAACCTTTTACTGAATCTGAATGGTGAGAAATAGTCTTTTTATGAGTTAGAGTATTTTATCATAAAAAGGTTTTTCGTAGTTTATTTGTCCCAAGTTGTACTGAGGTAAACCCTATTACCTAACGAAAAGAGTTAAATACAAATTTATTGCAAGAGATATATTTGATGTAGTACTGTGATATTTGATGGGGCTCTTTCTACCACCCTTTTAGTAGATTTTTATTATTAACTTACTTATACTCATGTCAGTTGTTAAGTTTATCCCACCAACATTTTATATCACCACTTTATACTCACAACCGTTCTTTCCATTGGATTAGGCAGAGACTATAGATTGTCTCTCTCTTGCTCCTGTCACATTCATCATTCTTCTCATACATGCTCTTTTATTCCTTCCACTGCAGCTTTTCCCCTTCGTAAGAAAACTTTTATGATTAGCAATGACTTCAAGATTCAGCTTCAACAAAAAATTAAACTTTTACATGTACTGCTGTATTCTAGAGATTGGTTTTTGCATAATCACAATCAATAGGCAATCTGTGTCAGTTTATGAATGCTGCAGGACAAACACGAGCAGTGTTTAAACTAGTTATCGCGTGGGATAAAGCAGCCATCTCTTACGCATTTACTTAGTATCGTATACTGCTATCTCATTCTAACCGTTGTCGTGTCGATATAAGAGCGCTCGTGCTTGCCCTTCTGAAGGGCAACCGCTCGTACTAGCCGGGCAGATATACTGATATTTCAACACTCAAATTCAAATACAAACCACGGAGGTCATCTCATCAATATTTTTTTATATTTAAAGTTTTCTCCTTGTACTTGAATATAATGCTTGTATATAAGATTATTAGACATACATACATACATACACTCACGGCTATAAATCCCTAGAAGGGGTAGCCAGAGCTAAGGAATTAGAAATTATTATTAGACTAATATACAACAAGAACTTTGAAAAACTAACAGAACCATGTATTGAATTATATAATACATTTGTTTAAATAACATCAAATAATAAGAAATAATTATTCACAATCATCATATAAAATTAACTGATCTCAGCGGGACTTTAAACCGCGACCTCCGAACCCAGAACTTTGTCACCAACTATGCCATGGACGTCGTCATACTGAAATTCTAGATACTAATGACAAGAATAACTCAATCTTAAGTTACTCAAATGATAATTATCAATAATAATTTTACTATTAGTATACAACGTAATTGAAAATGTAAAAAGCAAAATTTAGATTAACATTTCCTTATTTTTATTACACTAAAAATTACAAACTATCTATTATAGTGTATACGTCACTGGGATACGCTGATGCCATTATCTTGACAACATAAACACAGACTGACACTTTAATTGTATTCATTTGTATATTGTCAAGAGCTAACATCTGCTAACAATATGTAAGCAATACCATCTTGTGTTGATTGCACTGAACATGCATAGCCTAGTCGTAACACAACCAATATAAGTTGAAACTCCAATACTATTGATACTAGAAACACCTAGAGGTATGTTTAAGCTGGTGCAATCGGTGACCTACTTGTTTATCGCAACGAAACCGACAGTTGCAGAGAGAGGATGACAATGTGTTTGCGACCTTAGCAAAGGAGATGTGTGCAATTGCTGTAACGAGTACTGTAATTTGTGCGAAGGCATTGTGCGTATGGTGAGGATTTCGGTCAATGCTGAAATAGTAATTTACTGAGAAATTGTTAAGGTTCTGATGGCAAGTTTTACTGTCATATAATTGTATATTATAGTCGCAAAACACTATTCTATTACAAGTGTAAATAATATTTAGAAGTCTCTTACTGTTTTTTGTATTCTTTTTGATAGTTTCTTTAACTAAATTAATTTAGAGATACAGTAATCGTGAACAATCACACTGTTTTGATATGGGGAGAAATTTCGGTACACACAAATGATCAAGCGGACAAACAAAATTCTGAGAATTAAATTTAAGTTATTTTCATATTTTGATTATGTTTAAAACACTACTACGACACATATTATTTATTATTATTTTGATATATTACCGGATATTCACATTATTATTTTTTATTCCGTAACTATAGCTTTTTTTCTCAGAAATGAGCTGCTACTATTTGGTGTTTTTATTGTTTATATAGGTAATGTGATTGGTAATATCAGCATAGGACTACCATGGAGAATACATTTAGATTAAAAAAAATGTACTTTAAATGGCAGACGTCCGAAGTCTGAATAAAAAAAGAGCATGTTTATTTGAAGGTTAGCTCGAGAGGATCTCCGGAATCGTATTAAGTGTTTATCGGTAGTCTCTGTCTATTCCAATGGGAACTAAAAGTGTGAGCATATGTATGTATGTACGGATAATTTAATAATTACAAAGAGGACACGAAAGGTCATGAATTTATAAAATAACTTAGTAGACACAATGGCGATACAAAATAAAGATGAGCCTATTAAAACTGCTTTTGCTAGCGCAATATTTAACTGACCTTATTGTCAACGTTGGAACTAAAGAAGAAATATCATTTAATATGAAATTTTGTTGTATTGTGCAACACTGTAAAAACTGCATTCCCAGTTCTATAATGGGCACTTATCGCAGTTACTCATCATAAAATGTAATTAAATATACATCATGAACATTATTATGCCCAACAAGGTAACCAAGCGGGTGGCTTACGTCATACAGTGCGCATGCAGGCCTATGCCAGGTGCAGGCAAGGAAGGTTCTAATTTAGGGTTCTTCTACCTCTCCGGTGAGATCGGTGCCTGGAGTGGTATTTTTATTGTCCGCGAGCGTGAGAAAAAACTTACATATTTCGGAAAAAATCATATCTTAGTTGTATTATATTTAAAAAATATTGAAGAAAAATATAGGTAAAAGTCACATTATTTCTGGTTTCATCAGAGCAATTTACTTTTGGCTTGAATATACTATTACTTACTTTTGAATTGAATTGGTGAAACGGATATAGAGTATTGCTATTCTAAACTGAGCTACGAACGAGTATGTACATTGCATATATTTATTTAGGTTCTACTGATAATTTTATTCAGATATATTCTCTGTATAATATACTTGACTGTATTTAGTTCTTTATATAATTTTTTTACCAGTGTATTATTATTTTTTGTAAGGAAAACAATTAATAAATGTTTTTATTTTATTTTAGCATTCAAAGAATGTGTTGAATCAAGCGGTTACTATTTCAAAATGAGGGCATCATTTAGCCTTGACTTCATCAATTCGATGGGTCATAGTTTGCTGATATTTCATGACGAAATATGCAGTTCATTAAATATTAATCAATAGTCAATGTCATCGACTTTTTATATTTTTTGTTCAGTGAGTAACAAGTCAAAACTTATAACTTTATACACAACTTACATCACGGTCAGACTTAACGATGAAATTAAATATTTTTTCAACTCAAAAACCTTAAAAAGCTGACAGAATAATACCATAGAAATAACAAAGTAAACTTTAAGAAACATATTTTTATCTATATTTGCCGTGTAGAGCCAGCTTAGAATGTCACTACCCCTTTCTACCAACGGATGTCATAAGAGGTGACTAAGTGTATTGGACATTTTAAAGTGGTTTTTGGGCGAAGCGGTTTGAGGGCTATCACCAGCAAAAAATTATTTCCACCATTTTGTTCCCTACCAACTTCCAAATGTGACTGAGAAGTTAATAGCTCTAAAGCTCAGGCTACACCTTTTCGGGTATATATATATATTACTCAAGTAAACTTTATATATATGTATAGATACATACATACATACATATACTCACGGCTATAAATCCCTTGAAGGGGTAGCCAGAGCAACGGAATTAAAAATTTCTCAGCCATTTTTGGAAGTTACGTGGGGAAAAGATAATGAAACAACCTTATATGTATGTATGTTAAAAAAATCCTTACCTAAACACATCACCCCAGTTTAGTTGTTGTCTGGGCAAAGCGCGTGCCCTAGCGGCGTAGTGGGCACACACTCGCTCGTACACACACGCCCGGGAACCGAACTCCGATACTATGTATTTCTCTACTTCCTGCGGGTCAAACTCTTGTGTCTCCTGGGGTGCATATGTCAGCTCTCGTCGATTGCGGGAGCGATATGTTTCTGGAATGAAATGTTTTTTATTAAAATAAGAAACGTTAATTTTTATTATAAATAAACTATGCAGTTTTATTTTTTTCTTATCATTCTTTTAATTGGTAAACAATGCTAACTGAAAACCGGTCTCAAGCGGTGTAGGGTTGTTGAGCAGGGCGGTGTAAACTTTAAAACAAAAAAAAACTAGAGGATTCTATACTTTTAATGCGAAGCTAATCTAGGTAAGTCACTTTTATAAAACTAAGAAGTATTTCTCCCTAAATGAAGCGCAGCGTGATAAGGGTACGCTGATTGAACCAATTAAAATCCGTTCAGGCCCCATCATTGCAAGATGGCTACATATTCAGGTTGTGAGACTCGCATGCATCCTAATTTCACACTCAATACAACCATTAAAGTCATTAGAGTTAACAGACAAAACTATGACGTAATAAAATAAATCCTCTCGAGAAACTAGGTAATAGTTAGATGATATAAAACAGTAGTTTCCTAATGTTCTCGTAATATCTCAATGTCTGAACATAATCCATTTAAATGTTGCTAAGCCTCACTGCCGGGCGCCTCCGTGAAAAATGCTGCTACTTCCGGAGCTAAGTATGAGAAATAGTTCAAAATACAAACGGCCATTTGTAACTATTTTCACCTTCTTTCCAATTACTTTGCTTAGCTTAGAGCTAGCTGCTTTTAGATTTTGTATCAACCTGATCTCACAGGGAATCTGTGATATGATCATAAAAAATAATTATCTTTACACACTGCTATTCGACTTTTTGGGATAAAAAAAGAAGTGCGCGATTTTTCATGTAACTTTTTAGCCCTTTTGGCGGAAGTCTGATTTTTTATCTATATTTATACGTTTTATCTATTTTATAATTTATTTATATAAATATTGGATTTTTATTTGGCATTATCATTTAAAGATGCAATTATTTATCTTGTTCAATTAAAATCTATTTCTAAACTCAATCCACTGCCATTCCATGTGCATTAGCAAATGCGGTCACTTTCTTATGCAACTTACGCAACAAATTAACATCGATTAAGATCGGCTTACATTACTACCAAGGATATAACGAAATCACTATCTAATTAAAAGTATCGATTGTGCATCACCAATCGTCATCACTAATTAATCATTAGTCATGTTGCATCACTTGACTGGCAAGTAGACAAGTGCATTGACTGTTATAAATTAATTGCGATAGCTGACAGTCGCATACAAAGTGTTATATCAATACTATGTACTGGTGTTGGTTGCAATACCTGTTTTGCCTGCCATATAACATTGCAATTACGAAATCAGTTGAAAATTCTTGCAGTTTTCATAAAGTTTGAATAATCTATAGATGCAAAACTGGTTACATGAGTTTGGCTAAATAACTGCATAATCAAGTTAGAATTATTATTTTTTACATGTAAACTGTCATATCAAATGAATCATGTATTTACTAGACAATGCTCTAGGTACTTTTGTCATAGACACGATGTTTTCCAAACCTTTTTATAGACAAAAATAAGATCATATCAAAAAAATTGTATAAGTTGATATGTTTAAGGCATCAATGGACTATAAGTGTAATGTGCTAACAATATGTTTTCTGTAGACTGTATGGTTTGAGGGATTCTGGAAATGATAAACGATCTATCATACTAAAAGCTTTTAAGAGGATTCGAACGAAAAGTGTTGAAAGCACAAATATGTAACAAATTTCATATAAACTTTATACTGTATGTATTATGATGCATCTCTTAAGTAAAAGCTTATTCTACTAAACTACTACTACATATACTACTAAATCTAAGCTCGTATGAAAGCTTTCTGCTGTTGCTTGTATAGGTTCAATTACATAAGCCACTTAGTGCGTTTGATTGACTTTATAATTGCTTATAAATATAAGTGTCGGTTTAGTCTGCTTCAGCTTAGATACTATAACTAGAATTTGTAGTATCTCTTAGTATTTTGGCTTAAGATAAACTTCGTGCTGTTTCAGGGGTGGCAGAGGCACTGACTAACGATTGTAGTAATCAATTTTAATGTTTTTTTAAGATATCGTCGTGACTTTTCTACTTTATTGTGACATTTAATATTTTTATTTAATTTTTTTGATATGATAATTATTAATATTTTGACATGTATTTAATTCATAAAATAATTTTGACTTAGCTATGATTTTTATTAATGTTTAAATTTGTAAAATAACTGTATATTCTTTTTGTAATTTATTATTAATTTTAAGTAATTTGTTATGCTTTTTTATAAATTCGACACAATGTATATTGTAATGAATAATAATAATAAACAAAAATAAAAAATAAACTAATACTTCTGAACTGACCATTTTTGCGTCGTTAGTATACATAGTTCTCAGCTTTTGCTTTGACAGTGCATTCAAATGTAAATGGCAGGGTTATCGCCATTCTGTACTAATCACTGTTGCATGACTAAGTATATGTCAGCCGGCTTCTGGGCTATTAAATTTATCACAAACATGAGTTTTCGAGAAGACACATTGGTGTAGTACCTATTACCTGCGTATAAAATTATCATTACATTTAAATTATTATTGGACCATTATTCGAAGTATATAAGCTATTACAACGATTGTATTCTATTAAATTTTATAGACAACATAATATAATTATTCTTTATTACGTGAAATTTGCGGTTCCATCACTAAAAGCTATTCGTATTTACCATGGTCATTGCTTTTTGAACTTCCAATTTTTGCGATATTAATTCGTATAATGTTACTATACAGAATGGAGTCAAGTATACTACCAATATTTAATTATTGAATATCTTCGTTATAAAGAACAGATAAATTAAGTATAGCTTCCTTACTGAACAACTAGCTAGCAAAACTGACTGATTGACTTACATACAATCAACACAAAGCCGAAACGACTGTACCTAGAAACATGATTTTTTTCTACAGGAGTTACTTTTACTATGCGAATGAGAACTTAATTACATACATACATACTCACGGCTATAATCCCTTGAAGGGGTAGCCAAAGCTAGGGGATTAGAAATTCCTCAGCCACTTTTGGAAGTTTTGTGGAGAAAAGAAGGTGAAATAAAGGTTGTTGGTGATAGGTCTCCAACCGCATCGCCCGAAAATCCCTTAAAAGCCCCAATACAGTTAGTCGCCTCTTACGTACACCTACCGGAAGAAATGGGGTAGTGCTATTCTAAGCCGACACTACACAGCATACAACAATTACAACTTAATTAGGTACATTAATTTAATTTAAATTTTATTTATTTATCCAAAGGCAATTTTAGAAATTCAACTCAAGTTGTTTCTTTTTCATTGTTTTTTTAATATGGACTTAGAAGTAAGAAAATTTATACAAAAGATTAAGTTTGAGTTTTTTGATGATTTGTGTAGGGGAAAAATCAAAACTTTTTTCCAAAGAGGTAAAATAGGGGTAAATTTAGTATTTCGTAAAATTGGGCATTTGAAGTTTGTTTCCCAATTCTGGACTTAGCAGTATGAATTTTAGGATGTATGTTTTCAATGCAAATATTAAATAAACTACGTAGGTGGGGGGGGGGACTTTTTAGGGAGGGTAGAACTCATTGAAATATTTATTATAATATGAAACTACTCAAATTAAAAGTAAAAGGATATTTTTTCTGTTCACGTATAATTTGACATCTGTAGTTAAGAGTACACAGTTCAAGGAAGCAGCAAGTCTATCGGCAATTTTAGGGGTGTACTGTGTACTGATACTTTTGTTTAACAAGCCTTTGGGTTTCCTTACTGTGTTTTCTCTCAGAATTATTATCCTTGTTAAATGATCCATAAAGTAAAGACCCAATGCAAGATTTGAACCCGCGCCCCTAGTATCTGAGGCTGTACTCATTCCCGCTAAGCTACCATGGTTGAACTATACAGTATATATTCACCAAAATAATACATCATATTATTAACATACTAACTATCAAATAAATAGTAACAAAGCCTACCTGGACTTAGAGAGTAAGACAGCTTCTTCAAAAAGTTTGTCAATCTTACGCTGAATATGATCACAGGAAACCCAACCAACTGCACGGGTAATTCAAAGCCTTTATCCTGTCCACCACTTAACTGCGTAATCATAAGCAGTAGAGCAGCAATATAAAACAATCTCATTACTTCCATTTTAATTCAGATAATACTAAAACAGCACAGATATTAGGCAATTATAACTGACGAAATTCAAAACACCGTCACATAAAAACTCTTTTGTTTTTAACTTTTTTGTATGTTTCAAAATTCCGAAATGGCGGATATTCAAAATTCGAAATAAATGATTGATTATCAAAGTTGAATTTGTAATTTGTAATTAATGATCTTCGAATAGTAAAAGGTACTGTTATGCCGAAGAGTCAAAGTAATACTACAAGTAAACTACTAGAAGCTATGGCTGCAAGCGCCTCTCCCCGAAGTGGGCACGCAATGTTGGTCAATCAGTGTTATGTCATATTACGGGTCAGTTCTTGTAATGCGCTCCACATTATGTGTGCCGTGTGACGTCACTTTGTTTGGGTTTGTATGCGTAAGCGGCTCAAGGACGGCTTTTTATGTGCAGTTTCAAGGACATATTTCGATTTCAATATTGTATGGCCTATAGTTCTATGAAGGTAGATTTTACACTAAATATTAAATTAGGTATGTAAGATGAGTGACGTTTTTTTTCTTTAATTGGTTTAGTTAATGGTTCCTTTATCTTTGAAAGTTTGATTAAACTTTTTAAAGTCAGCTAAAATTAATTAATGCGTATTAATTATGAGAACATATTTGTTTTTTTTTTCATTATTTATAAATAAGACTATATTGTTTTTAATATTAATGGAATATAAAGTTGATAAATGGATTTGTTGGCTTGATAAACGTTAAGTAAATACACAAATAAATTATAATCAATTATTTTTTTAACTATTATCATCTTTTCTCCAAACTTTATTTAAAAAAAAAAAACTTTAACCCTCTTCCAAAAGTGAGGCAGGCTGAGAAATTCTTAATCCTAAAACCTTAGCTATCCCCTTTTGGGATTTCAAGCCAAAATTTTAAAATGAAAATACGCAATATAATAAAAATTATTCGTGTATTTTCGTAACCCGTGGCATTAAGCCAGTATCAATCTAAAAACCAATGTGTGGCCTAATGGTTAAACGCTGTGCAAAGCAGTTTAAAATGAGTATTGAATTTAATTCTTTTAAGCAGAAACAAATCAAAGATTTAAACATTGTTAACACATAGTAAAGAAAAAATATTGTACTGTACATAATAACTCTCAAAAAAATAACAAATTTATAGCTTTTCAATAAATATATAATCACATTAAATTTGTCATAACCAGCATTGTTTACTAATGAAAAAATGCTTCAATGTCTAATATTAGCGGGGCGAGATTAGCATCGTAACGTAAGTAAAAGTATGAACGTATTTCCATTAAATCAACACAACCTTGAAGGTTTCAAACACCGACGAAGCCTATGTATCAATTATTATAATGTCACTTTCTTTTAATTGTCTACCCGTTGAGTAGTTTTGCATAGAATACATTCATACATAGACTTACGGCCATAAATACCAAAAAGGGGTAGCCAAAGCTTCAGAGCTAGAAACTCCTCAGCCACATCCGGAAGTTAAAGTCTCGATCCGCATCGCCCAAAGCCACTTAAAAAGCCCCTTACCCTTATTCACCCCTTACGATACCCGTGGGTAGAAAGAGGTAGTGTCATTCTAAGCCAGCGCACACGCCATAGAATCTTTGTATTTATTAGTAATATAGTTTGAATTTTAAGCGTCTATTTTAGTTGCATTAAAACAGCGTCATAAATATTATATAAAACTAAAGTATCTGAATCCAGAAGAAATGAGACAGATACTAAATATATTATTTCCACCAAACCACTTCCTCGTAACCCACAACCACAATTACGTCTCTTAGTACGAATAGTCTATTGTCTAAGACTCTTATCTTATTATGTAACTCGCGCCATTGAGTTCTAGAAGCGACTGAGTTATGGGAACATTCTACGTGCACTGCATACCTTTGTGTTTCCTATATTGTTGAGATAAAGCCGTTTTTTTATAAGGATTTGATTTGAGTTAGCAATGATGCATACATACATCACGGCCATAAATCCCAAAAAGGGGCAGTCAGAGCTGGAAACTTCTTATCCTTATTTGGAAGTTGGTAAGGGACAAGATGGTAGAAATAAAGCATCGTTGGTGATGGGTCTTCACATCGCCCAAAAACTACTTAAAAAGCCCTATACCCTCAGTCGCCTCTTACGAAACCCGTGGGTAGAAAGGAGTAGTGACATTCTAAGCCTGGCACTACACGGTTAGAAATGACATTCTTAAAATCTGAGAGGTTTTAATTTCGTATAGAAAATAAACGCAGTTGAAAATTTATTATGGCGAAGGATACAGCTACTTTTACAGTTCTATCGGCCATCCACAGACGGCATTGATATATGGGACTTATCATTTTGTCTTTGTATCAGATTTTACTTTGTTTCTACCTAAAATTCCGTGCATTTGCACTTAATTGGATTTCAGTGCATAAAATTGTACTATAAAAGAAATACATTTTATGTCTCATGTGCTTTTTGAAAATGTTCGCAGACTTTAACAAATTTGGTGCAATTTGTTAAACATGTTAAACACATATATTTTTGGTACCTATTTATTTTAGAATGGCGTATTCATACGTTATTTTCACAATCAGAAACCCAGCCCTAAACATCGTGTCATATCATAAAGGAAATTGAAACAAATAAAAAGTCATAAGCACACTCTTGTGACCTTCTTACAGCTCGTTTACACGACTTTGACTGCGCTATAAACGAGCGAAAATATTTTTGTTCGACGTATTTTTGTGTCTTCGTGGCTACGTTCTAAAGATACGGTGTCGAACTTTTACACTTCATATTTTAAGTTCAATATGCTTTATAAAGTTAAATAACAAGGAATAGATATTTGATTCTAAGTATTTAGTATTTGAGTCCGTGTGTATTGCTGATGTGATCGAATGGTTTGGAGGATTGTTACCAGGGTTATCGGTTTGGGCCTTTACTGCTATCATTACTGCCAGCTTACTAAATGTCGGACCGACAGGCCAAAAGAGTGATGAGTGAGGAGCCTATCTTTGATCCCGATTTGTGATAGAGAACGGGGCTTTTGACTTTACGTAGCCTCCAGAGAACATCGCTGTAGATATTTTCTATATTTGAATTGTAGTTCAATGATCAGAACCACTAATGCGGGTTAAAAAAAAACCTACATTAAGTCACAGCTATTAAACACAGAAAAGGGTAGTCAAAACTGGAGTATAAGAATTTCCTAAACCAATTTCAAGAGTTGAAAAACTTTCTTGTTACGCATTTTTAAATGATTGGTTATTATGTAATGTAGTCCTTAACTGAGAACCAGTGTTTTCTACTACCATAGCACTAATATCTTCTTTTTAAAATGTTGTTCATATTTTTGTACTATCGCTTTTGTTGTATGGTGTTATATTAACCTGAATAAATAAGATATCTTTCGATCTAACAGGGAAAATATGATAAAATTAAGGATAGTCGGTATTGGGTCTCAAGCCCATTCGCCCAACAATCACATTAAAAGTTCCAGAAACCCTAATTCGCCTCTTACGATACCCGCAGAAAGAAATGTGCTAGTGCTATGCTAAGTCAACACTACATTGGAATACATACTAAATTGGAATCAATAGCCAGAACCAGTACACAGCAATATAAAAGAAACAAAAATAACATTATCAGTATTGATCATGCTATGTATATGTCGTAAGATGATTTGATGTTTAGGGTTTTTGCAAAAAACCTAGGGATTTTGCAAAAATCCGGATAATTAGACAACGGTTAATATATTTTCTAATCTTACTAGGTTTTTTGCAAAAAAACTAGTTGGTTTAGTATGACTCCGAAACGAATTGTCAGTTTTTATGAATACTGTACACTGATTGGTCGATTGCAGAGCCCCATAAACACGTCATCTCTGAATGGTTGTTAATTAAGAAGTACTTACTTCATTGTTCCTACTTACATACATACATATACTCACGCCATTAATTCCCATTGGGGTAGGCAGAGACTATCGATCGCCACTTTGTACGATCCTGACAAACCTCTCTAGCTTCGCTTACATCCATCAATCTTTTCATACATGCTCTTTTATTCTTCATACTTCGGACGCCAGCCTTTTTGAGCACACTCTCAATTTGGTCCAAGTGTGTTCTCCGTGGTCGTCCTCTACTAACATTACCATCCACACTAGCTCTATAGATCCCTTTTACCAATTTTCTATCATCCATCCTCTCTATGTGCCCAAACCATCTCAACATTCCTTTTTCTATCTTTCTTACAATATCATCTTTCACACCACACTTTTCACGAATAACGCTATTTCTCACTCGGTCACACAATCTAACATTACAAATTTTTCTGAGGGACCTCATCTCTACTGCATTCACTCTGCTCTCATGCTTCTTCTGCCACACCCAACATTCGCTTCCATACATAAGCGTAGGAACAAGAACAGCATCATGCACAGCCATTCGGGCCTTTTCAGACACCGATTGACTGATCATTAGGCTATTCATTGCTCCATTTACCGCATTACCCTTTTTCACTCTTCTTTCAATGTCTTCATCACATTTTTTCATCCCTTGTAAACAAACTTCCCAGATATACAAACTCCTTCACCTGTTCCACATCCTTACCATCAATCGCAATCACGCATTCTGTCACATCTTCCTGTCTCTCAAAAACCATCGTTTTGGTCTTATCCACATTCACCCTCATTCCCTTTCTTACAAAAGACTCACATGCAATATTCATCATCTCTTGCAACTCTTCTGCCGATGATGCAAGTAGCACTTGATCGTCAGCATACAAGAGGCATTTAATGATGAATCCACCCATCCTTAGTCCATAATCACTTTCACGCAACTCTGTCAAACAGTCATCCATGAACAAATTGAAGAGCCACGGAGAAGCTACACATCCCTGTCGGACACCCCTAGAGATTCCGAACCAGTCAGTGTTTTCCCCGTTTACTCTTACACATGCACTAGAATCCTCATAGAGTGATACCAATGCACGTATAAGTTGACTCCCCAAACTGAACTTGGATAACACCTCCCATAAACACTTTCTTACCACCCTATCATACGCCTTCTCTAAATCAATGAAGGAGCAATACACCTTTTGGTTCTTAGCTAAGAACTTTTCAGTGATGCTCCTTAGAGAGAAGATTTGATCCATACATCCCATTCCTTTCCTAAATCCCGCTTGCACATCCCATATTTTCTCATCAGTTTCATTCATCACTCTTTCAATCAGTACCTTAGCATACAATTTACCAACAATGCTGAGTAAGCTGATGCCGCGGTAGTTTTTAGCCTCTTGGTTTGACCCCTTTCCTTTATATAGAGGCACAATCACCGCCTTGCACCAGTCTCGAGGAACTTTGCCACTCGAC
This sequence comes from Bedellia somnulentella, assembly GCA_963576735.1. Lineage (NCBI taxonomy): Eukaryota > Metazoa > Arthropoda > Insecta > Lepidoptera > Bedelliidae > Bedellia > Bedellia somnulentella. The sequence continues at coordinate 8,693,558 of OY755191.1, read as the reverse complement.
CAGCATTTTTGGAAAAGGAAGTACAACCAAGAAGCCACCAACCCTTTACCAGCCCTCAGCATTTCGATAGTTATCCTATCATACCCTGCCGCCTTCCCTACTTTCATACTTTTCATTGCTTTCATTATTTCTTCCATACTAATCTCACTGTCACTGAAATCACCCATCTCTTCGTTCCAATCAACATTACTGTCGATTGGCGAAGAAATGGATGCATCCTCTTTTTCAAACAGTCCCTCAAAATAATTCTTCCATACCCGTTTCATGCTACTTTCATCCGTCGCCAATTCACCCTGTTCATCTCTTATTACACTCACTCTCGTGTTTTGGGAAACTCCCTTTTCCTTCCGGATATACTTCCAGAATAACTTTTGGTTATTCCGGAAATTATCAAAAAGTTTCCTCTCACACCACTCTTGCAAATCCCGCTTTTTCTTTTCTATTTTCTTCTTCACCTCATTCTTAACTCTCTTATATTCATCTTCACTTTTCTGCACTACATCGTCAGTTACACTCGCATTCATCCGTTTACTAGCTTTAATCGCTAGTAAATCTAACCACGCTTTCTTCTTATCTCCAACCGCCTCTTTCACAACTTTATCCCACCAACTTGTTGGTGGTCTATTTGACCTTTTGCACACACCACAAACTTCCGTCGCACATTCAACCATCGTCGATTTGAGCACATCCCATACTTCTTCTATTTCCATTTCATCCTTCATCTCCACGCAACTTAGTCTATCATCCAATTTTCTCACATATTCATCTCTGATATTTTCATCTTCTTGCAGTTTTTCCACTTTTATTCTCGCAAAATCCGTTGTTGACACTTTAGGCCTGTGACGCCAACGCGTACACAGACCCCTTAATCGTGATATAACGAGAAAGTGATCTGTGCCAACGTTCGTGCCCCTATAGACCCTGGTGTCAACAACCTTTGCTCTCAGCCTTTCATCAACTATCACAAAATCAATCATACTTCTCTCGCTTCCCCTCTGTCTTGTATACATATGGATATCTTTGTGTTTAAACAACGTGTTTGTAACACAAAGATTCCTCTCCAAACATACCTCAATCAATTTCTCACCATTCTCATTCATTCTTTGATCACCAAACTTTCCTAAAACTCTTTCGCAACCGTTGCGTGACACACCAACCCAGCCATTAAAATCTCCTAACATTATAAGTCTCTCATTCTGATCATACCCATTCACAACATCGTCTAACAGATTCCAAAACTCCTCCCTCTCGGATAGGGATTTAGACATGTCCGGAGCATAAACGCAAATTATGCGCATCCGGACTAGTCCCAATTTCACCTTAATCCACAGGAGCCTTGGACTCACACATTCGTAATCTTTCATACACTGAGCCATCCTTTCAGATATCAGAAGTCCCACTCCATGGCTAGCTCGGTCATTGTCAGCGACTCCAGACCAGATTGCTGTGATGTTGCCAAGTTGTGAAACTTCCTTTCCCTTACGCTTCGTCTCATTTAAACATAGAAAATCCAGTTTTCTTTCATTCATAATCATACATACTTCATCTAATTTTTCAAACATTCCTCCACATACATTCATCGTACTGAAGCGGGTCTCTTTAGCCCACTTTTCGCCCCGTGAGAAACCATGGCGTGATGAGTGGCGAGCTACATCGCCGCCTCCGTGTTTATTAGAATTGGAACACATATTGGACCCACGAGAAGCAAGGGAAGTAAACTGTCCACCTAGCCAGAGCCCCGCTTGACTAGGTAAGGTTATTTAGTACCCGGAGTGCACCAAGCTCCGGGACGGCGGCACGCTAGCGACCAGGCTCACCCCTGGCCACGCATCCCTCGGCGCGGCAGACCTTGGATTGGTGTAAGGGCGAAGATGGAAAAGCCCTAGTCCCTTAGTCGACTTCTACGACACCCGCGGGAAGAGATGGGGTAGTGCTATTCTAAGCCGACACTACACAGCAATTTGTTCCTATATATATATAATATGTTCCTACTTACATTTCCAATTATCCGGATTTTTGCAAAATCCCTAGGTTTTTTGCAAAAAACCTAAACATCAAATCATCCTACGACATATATAACAAATCCACCTATATTCTAGTTAAGTTCCAACACATTTCGTTAGTAAAAGCTCTTTATATGATTATGTTGCGCGAGGCAGAATCAATCTTCCTTTACGAAAATATCATCATTTTTCATATTTTGTTTCTGTCAGAATACTAACGAGTATATTATTAAATGGGAATTATATTATTAGCTTTTTGGGTCCGTTATTTGTTCTTGGAATAATATGATAACGAACATTTTTTTGTACATTACCTCGTAACATGTTCAATTATTTATTGCTAAATTACATTTATTGTTAAATTCATATGACAAATAAGTAGAAAAACTATCATTATTTGTATAAGACAACAAAAGTATAACGAATAATAAATAATTTTGCTAATACTTTAATGGTAGCCTAATTTTGAGTCTTGTAAAATAAAAAATATACCTATGTTTCATACAAATCTATGTTTACATTCCCTTGGATTATTAACTGAGCGAATAAACGAGTAAGAGTTTACAATTTTATCATAATAATAACATGCGCACATAATGTATGTAAAAAAATAATTGAAATTAACATTTGTTTTACAATATTTTCCCCACTTCACTTACAAAATTAGCCTAGTAGAATTTTCTGATTCTAAAGCTCTAGTTAAAGTGGCTTAGGATTTTCTAATACCTTGGCTCTGGCTACCCCTTCTAGGGATTTATAGCCGTGAGAATATGTATTCAAACATACATACATATACTCACGGCTATAGCTTCCTTGAAGGGGTAGCCAAAGCAAGGCAATTAGAAATTTATCTGCCACTTTTGGAAGTTGAGTGAGAAAAAGATGGTGTAATAAAGGTTATTGGTGATGGGTCTCCAACGGTTACATACTGCATATCCGAAACTTTTAAACCCGAATATTATTTTACCGAAAACTAATCGCCTTTTTTTTAATTGGCATAATATTGTTTCACCGAAATTTCAAATACCATGTTCTTACATTCCAGATTATCGTTTGGTTTTTGTTTTTGTTTACTATTATTTTGATTAACCACTAGAACGGATTCCCAAAGAATCGAAAACCAGATATACCTTAATTCCGCAATATTGCTTTTCCGAATAATCACTATTCCAAAAAATCATTTTCCATATATTTGAAATACAGATGTATTGAATGAAACCTACTGCTATGAATAACTTTGCAGGCATATTTTAAGTAAGTAGTATACCCCGCTTAGTAGTATACCATGCATCAGGCATTTAGGTGCTCGCTCCGCTGCGCTACGCTCGCTCGTTTTATACATAATCTAACCTAACTGAATGTAACCTAACTTTTCTTTGTCTGCAGGGGGCTTTCGCCCCCCTGCACCCCCCCTGCATGCAACCAAGCATGCAAACAAGCAAGCAAGTATACATACAAACAGGCATGCATCCGCGTTCTATTTATACAATTTTTCTAACATAAAAATATCTAGTTAAAGAGATTTACGATATGTAAGACTATAGATAAAGTTACTTCGGTCTTTGAAACCTTTGGAAAAATGAGATTATAGTAAAAGATATAACTGGTAAAAGCAAAAAATTCATTTTAATAATCTGGTTTTAGTTTTTCTGGGAAGTGATACTTCTAGAAAATGTATTTATGTACTAATGAAGTTTTGGAAAATAAAGCATCTGTGATACGTAAATTATGTGAAAAGTTTTCTAAATAGTGAATTTCGGATTTGAAATATTCCAATTTTCGTAATGTTACCGTCTCCAACCACATCACCCTAAAATCCCAATACCGTTAGTCACCTCTTACGTACACCAATCGGAAGAAATGGGGCAGTACTATTCTAAACCGACACTACACAGCTAAGTACAGTATAGTACGTATAGTATATGTATGTACATACATACATATACTCACGCCATTAATACCCATTGGGGTAGGCAGAGACGGTAACATTTCGAAAATTCGAATATCTCAAATCCAAAATTCACTATTCAGAAAACTGTTCACATAATTAACGTATCACAGATGCTTTATTTTCCACAACTTCATTAGTACATAAATACATTTTCTAGAAGTATCACTTCCCTGCCTCACTTGACTGCCTCCGTGGTCTAGCGGTTAAGCGCTTGGTTTCAAGTACGGAGGTCTCGGGTTCGATTCCCGAGGGGTGGTAACCTTACAAATTTAATTTGTAAGATTTAACCCATTTTGGAAGGATATTGCAGGCTTGAATCACCTGATTATCCGAAAATTAAGATGATTCCGTGCTTCGGAGGGCACGTTAAGCCGTCGGTCCCGGCTACTATTACGGTAGTAGTCGTTAGTCTGCCAACCCGCAATTGGCCAGCGTGGTAGACTATGGCCAAATCGCCCTATATAGGGTAGGCTCGAGCCCCTTGGTGGGGACATATATGGGCTGTGAGATCACTTCCCAGAAAAACGAAAACCAGATTATTAAAATGAATTTTTTGCTTTTACCAACTATATCTTTTACTATAATCTCGTTATTCCAAAGGTTTAAAAGACCGAAGTAACTTTATCTATAGTCTTACATATCGTAAATCTCTTTAACCAGATATTTTTTATGTCAGAAAAATTGTATAAATAGAACGTGGATGCATGCCTGTTTGTATGTATACTTGCTTGCTTGTTTGCATGCTTGGTTGCATGTAGGGGGGTCGGGGGGCGAAAGCCCCCTGTAGATAAAGAAAAGTTAGGTTACATTCAGTTAGGTTAGATTATGTATAAAACGAGCGAGCGTAGCGCAGCGGAGCGAGCACCTAAATGTGTGATGCATGGTATACTACTAAACGGGGTATACTACTTACTTAAAATATGCCTGCAAAATTTATCATAGCAGTAGGTATCATTCAATACATCTGTATTTCAAATATATGGAAAATGATTTTTTGGAATAGTGATTATTCGGAAAAGCAATATTGCGGAATTAAGGTATATCTGGTTTTCGATTCTTCGGAAATCCGTTCTAGTGGTTAATCAAAATGATAGTAAACAAAAACAAAAACCAAACGATAATCTGGAATGTAAGAATATGGTATATGAAATTTCGATGAAACAATATTATGGCAATTAAAAAAAAGGCGATTAGTTTTCGGTAAAATAATATTCGGGTTTAAAAGTTTCGGATATACATTATGTAACCATACATGCTCTTTTATTCTTCATACTTCGTATATATGTATGTATGTATCAAATGAACAAATATAACTCTAACAGTTTAAATAATCAATAAAGTAGCACTTAACTGGGCAGGTATGCGTTGAGGCTAATAAAATAGGCTGATGACTGGGTGAAGGTCACGAAGGCCTTTGGATATTAAATTACCAAGTAGAAATTTATTCATTTATTCAGAAATATAACTATTACAGATATAAACCCAATTCGGCTATATTTCACTTTGTGACAAAAGTAAACAAATGTGTAAAAGTATATTCGTATTCGTATCTCGTAGTTTATCTACTAGGTAACGGCCGGCTGTGTAGTGCCGATTTAGAATAGCACTACCCCATTTCTTCCGGTGGGTGTACGTAAGAGGCACTAACGGTATTGGGGCTTTTAAGGGATTTTTGGGCGATGCGGTTGGAGACCCATCACCAAAAACCTTTGTTTTACCATCTTTTTCCCACTCAACTTTCTAAAAGTGGCTGAGGAATTTCTAATTCCTGAGCTCTGGCTACCCCTGCTAGGGATTTATAGCCGTGAGTATATGTTTGTATGTATGTAACGTAAAGTAAATAATATTATTTTCGTATTTTAATTTTAGCATCCTACCTGGAGACCAACGACTCTTGCCTTTTATATCAGTATCAAGTAGTGTAGAGTGTCGACTTAGATTAACTAAAGTGATTTTGGGAAATGTGGCTGGAGTGGAGACTCAACACCAACCATTCTATAGTTTACAATCATTTTTCCACTCAACTTCCAAGTTCATAACATAACATAAACGTTCGCGCCGTTTATCCCCGAAATGGTTGGCAGAGGTACCAAGACTCCTGAACTCACATGGCAAGCGCCATCTAGTTTCCAGAGAAGGTACCCACGTTTTGCTTAGACAGGTGTACTTACGTGATAGGGGGCAGGCCTATCACCGTTTTGTACGAATACACTGTCACATGACTAAGTACAACTCAGCCATGTGGGTTTCCTCACGATGTTTTCCCTCACCGTTAGCAACCATGATAAATTAACCACACATATGACTTTAGAAAAGACAAATTAGTGTAGCCCCGTCCCAGGATTGGAACTCACGCCCTTCTGTTTTTCGGGCGGGTGTTCTATCCACTGGACTATCATGTCGCTATCGAAAAATTTCTAATTATAAAATATGAAGCCTACTATTGTGTATGTATTTAAATAGTAACAGCAACTTACCCATCCCCACAATCTCTGTTACTGCAAGACAACATAACAACACGACCAAAAACATTTTTGGAAACATTTTTAATTTGTATAAAAAAAACAACGAACAATGTTTCTCGCAAAGGACAGAAATAAGAATGAATTGAATGTCCCATGGATTCTCAATAAAACTACAACAATTGTAAATAGAAACCATGACTAAATCGATGATAATTTACTACTAATTACAACCACAAGGATTAAGAAACTGTTTGATTGTACGTAGGCAACTACAATATTCAATCTTGCATCTTGAAATTGTATGTAAATAACAGTAAAATTATTTTACTTATTACAAGATTTTTTGTCAGAGCTCTTAGTGGAGACCTGAGTCTGAGGTGGTGACAACAGTGGAAGGGAAGGAACAAAAATCATCCAAAATATTCTTATGTTGATATTTTCTTTTTAATTCCTTTGTCTGGAGTTTTGTCCATTTTATATAACAGATTGCTAACTAATTAAAAAAAACTATTACGTTCCGTATTTACGTACGTTGTTGACCGAGTGATAATTTAATATTCAGAATGGTATTGTGGTTATAAAAGTTAGTAAAAGGCATGTGGAAGGCAATCAAAAGATAATATATCGATCACAAATAATAGCATATCAGCTAGGAAAAGCTTGGCCATTAATAAGAGAACCCTCACATAAGAACCTTATTTAAATATAACTTTAATTTATCCTACCCCTTTGGGAATATAAAGCGTTAAGCTATGTATAAAATGTAATTAAAAACCTAAATTTGTCTTAAATAACCGACTTGACATTGAACTTTTACAGTATTGAATACAAGGCTAATTACTCCGAACATTAATGTTAATTATTTTGCTTTGGTTTGCTGCTTTCTGTTTTTATTATTTTATATGAATTGTACACAAATAGAATAAAACTTGCGGGAAATTATTGAAATTGTTTTGTACTATTTCGACTGATTAGTTATTATTAACAACCATTTTTAGTTGTTATTGATTAATTCCCAAAATTCCCTATTAATTCCTACTTAATTGTTAATTGGAGATTTGTAATGTGACTATCAATATTATTTAACGGAATTATTATCCGCTGTATTTTAAAATGTAATTAGTATAAATTACTACTTATTTCTACTCTCTTTTTTATATAATTTCCGAGAAAGTACGTCAGACTCAGGGTACCAAACTTCATAGTAAGAAATTTCTCAACCAGTTTTGGATGTTAAGTGGGGAAAACATTGTAAAATAAAGGTGGTATTGTAAAGGTATTGTAAAATAAACAGTACACAAATACAGTACCCTGTCTATTCGATTGTGTAATCATATCTTCCGTGGGTGTGGGTGACTTAGGGATTTGGGGTTTATCAAGTGACTTTAACGAATTGTGGCACTCTTTTCCCCATACGTCGAAAAATAGCTTAGATTTTTTTATTCTGTATCTCAGACAACCCATTATTCATATTTACAGCCGTAAATAAATATAAAAGTACTTAAAACCATCATAGTTCGAAATCCGAAAATACCTAGACATGAAAAATTCATTCTTGTTAAATATTGATAGTCGTATAAAAGCTAAACGATAGTATTCTCATATTAGATGGTCAACTAGTATTAGCTGATCGATAGTTGGTGCCAGTTACGTGAGAATACATAAGGCACACGCACTCGTATGAAATTGGGTCGCACGCCATATCTTAAGTACCTGTTTAACTTTTCTTGACGGATTTTAAGTTTTTTACAAGTTAAAGTGTCCGTGGAATAATAAATACTTTATGTATCTCTTTGGGTGTCGAGAAACATGATGACATGATAGTCCAATGGGTAGAACAACCGCCTGAAAACAGAAGGGCGTGAGTTCCAATCCTGGGTCGGGCCTACACCAATTTGTCTTTTCTAAAGTCATATGTGTGGTTAATTTATCATGATTGTTAACGTTGAGGGAAAACATCGTGAGGAAACCCACATAGCTAAGTTGTACTTAGTCATGTGACACTGTATTCGTACGAAACGGCGATAGGCCTGCCCCCTATCACGTGAGTACACTGTCCAAGTAAAACGTGGGTACCTTCTCTGGACACTAGATGGCGCTGCCATGTGAGTTCAGAAGTGTTGGTACCTCTGCCAACCCCTTCGGGGATAAACGGCGTGAACGTTTATGTTATATTTATTATGTTATGTTTTAAACATGATGACGGATCGGAGGCAAGTACCCATATTATTGAGTGGTAGCAGGGTCGTTATGTTACCAAAACCGATCATTAAACAAATTGGATCTTTTAGGGTATTGTTGTGTATATTTTCTGTCTGTAGTATGAAGTCTTTTATGACATGAGCAGAGGTATTTATTTCCAAAAGTGTTAAATGGCAAAGTATTATAAACCGTCGTCTCAGCTCAGTGGGTCACCGCCTACCATCTAGAGAATGGTGGAATCAAACCCAGCATCGGGCTTACACCATTATGTCTTTTCTAAAGCCAAATGTGTGGTTATTTATGATGGTTATTGATGGTGAGAGAAAAAATCTTCACAAATTCCACATGATTAAGTCGTACTTAGTCATGTGACAGTGCATTTGTACAAAACGACGATTGCCGTGTATTGCCGGCTTAGAATGTCGCTACCCCTTTCTACCGATGGGTGTCGTAAGAGGCGACTAAGGGTATTGGGGCTTTTTATTGGAGACCCATCGCCAAAAACCTTTATTTTCACGATCTTTTCCCCACTCAAATTCGAAAAGTGGCTCAGGCATTTATAATTCCTTAGCTCTGGTGACCTCTTCTAGGGAAATATAGCCGTGAGTATATGTATGTATGTATGTATGACGATAGGCTTGCACCCAATCACGTGACACTAAGTGACAATAATATCTCATGATAATATCTACCACTCCGTCCACTATGTACGGCGTGAACATATGATTCTTTGAGTCTGAGTCTTTTATAACTTGTCACGGTTTAATATAACTGATTCTATTATATCCAAAATTTTATCCAATTTAAAACTCTTCAATTATCTACCTTACCTACACATTAATTCAAATTACTGTTTTTTTAAATTACCATAACAAACGTGTTTTCCAGGAATATTCGTGTCAGAAACAAGTATATTAAGTGCATTATTTTATGTAAACACCAGTCTAATCTAGTCTCCTACGCATTAAAGTCACGCAATGATTTTACTTTTATTTTTAATGAGTACCAAACTTCACTTTTAAACTAGTCTGAAACGCGTTATACGTAAATCTACTTATGTTTCAAAGTAATACGTTGTGTATTGACGGTTTAAAATAGCACTGATCCAATTCTGCCTGCAGGGTTCGTAAGAGGTTATTTTGGTTTTTAGAAAGAGCCTTCATCATCATCCTTTTTAATAACCTTACTGTCATATAATTTTCATATTAGCTGAAAAAGTTCATATTTTCAAGCTGTGTCTACTGCTTGTTTTGGTTTTATTCCTGTAAAAATGAATGAATGAATTTTATGGCTCACTCCTACAATTAATTGCGAAAAATTTTGAAAAGCCAATATGCGTCACATATAAAAAAAAGATTGCAATATTGGCATAACTCCATCTTATCTATTTATTTATTTATTCCTCGCAAGCAATGTACAATAAATTTTACAGATGTAAGTACGTATACGTACGATAGGCACGTACACGTATTATTATGGTAAACTATATTAAGTAAATTTATGAAAAGGATGAATGACAAAGATATATAGAGCTAATATTATGTCAAAGAGAGTTTAAAGTAAAAATAATTCTAGGCATAGAATGAAAAAATATATAAAAATGCGGAAGAAATGTTTCGTGCAATTGGCCTAGACCTCGCTTTTTTAACATACACTTTTTATATTATAAATCGATAAAGGACATCAAACTTAACAACTTTGCCCATGGAATGCCTATCTAAAATATTGTAATTTTTAAAATAAAATAATAATTAAAAATTGTTGTACCTAGTTCAAACTGAGAATGAATATAATGAGATTCCTTGCTTCAGTGAAAATAAGAAATAAAAAAAACATTTGATCTATGCTTTTTGCTCTGTAAATAACGTTCAAACTGAGAAAGTATAGAATGAGATTCTTTGCTTCAGTGAAAATAAGAAATAAAAAAAAACATCTGATCTATGCTTTTCGCTCTGTAAACAAAAACATAACTTCTTTCGGTATTTTCCAGTTCTCTCGCTCGCTTTCCGATTTGTTTTCATGATATAATTTTTCAACGACCTACTGCTTGCCAACGGATTTGATAGTTTACCTGCTGACCCTTTGCTGTTGACCCGGACCACTGTTAATACGCTTACCCGTCTACTCTCTGCGATCGAAAAAATGGACCCTGATTCTTCCACTTCGACCTTTGTACGTGCGGATTCATCCAACTTACCCAAAGTAGATGTCTCAATGATAGTTACGTTCTTGAAAACAAGCGACAAGCACAACATGGCTGAAATTCAGGGTGCAAAGATAATGATGTAAGTTTTTTTTCCTATATTCTTGTTTCCATTCTATTAGTATCTAGCTACTTAAATGGCTTATCTGAAATCGTCGAACAGGTACTGCATTAACATTGAAATACTTTTTTTTACAGTCTCTTTATTTTAGGAACCTTTGTCACATGTATCAAAGTTTGTTTTTAAAGAGAAAAGTCAATACATGTCTTGCCTCTCCAGACATTGGTTCATACAAATTATTTTGAAATAAACCTATGTTGTCTGTTCCATTTGTATTTTATCATTATCTGTCTTCTTGCATCTTCATTTCGATCACATTCCATCAAAATTTAGTAGCATTGATCTATTGCACCACAATAATTTTGAAATCCTTATTCCTGCAGGTCTACTCGGGACTGTTATCTAGAAACTGCTGTGGGCTACGTGGAAGTGAAACGTGACGGAGGAACCTGCATTTTAAAAGCTCAAGTGGTTCCTGAACACAAAATTACAAGCAAACCTTACTCTGTTTCTTTAAAAATTGATGAAATTAAAGAAACAATAGAAGACACCACCTGTGACAGCTGCCCCGCTGCGGCTGGTAATCATTTACTTTTAGTGGTATACTGTATTAATAATTAAGTTTAGTCTTTTTTGTGTTTTTAGATATTTTTGAGACTAAACTTTAATTGTATTGCAGGAGGATGTAAGCATACAATAGTTTTCCTTTATTGGATGGAAAAAAGGAGTTCAGAGCCATCAACCACCTCAATTCAGTGCTACTGGAAAAAACCTGCTCTGGCAAATGCACAAAAAAACATAATAAGAGCTAAAGATGTCTTTCCTTCCCATAAAAAGTTTAAGCTGGAAGATAAAAACAATGAAGTTTTGGAAAGATTTCTAGCAGCCTGTAAGGGGCGCAACTGTCAAGAGGCATTGATATGCAAATACCTTTCACCAACAAGGAATTTGACAACCTATTGCTTGTACAATCTATTACTTGAATGTTTTCATCAGGATTTTACTGTGGACTTTGCAGTTTTTAAGGCTTATTGCAAGCAACAAATAACAGATAAAGTTAAAGAAGAAATAGAAAGGGAAACTTGCAGCCAAGCTGAAAGTGTGCTTTGGAAGACCCTACGGCAAGGACGTGTAACCGCATCTAAATTATATGCAGTGTCTGCATGTAAAACATCCGATGGCTCTCTTGTGGAAGAAATTTTAGGGGGTTATAAATGTCCAGAAACAAAGGCTATGCAACGAGGCAAAAATTTAGAAAATAAAATCTTAACAAAACTTCAAGAAGCTTTGAAATGTAAAATAAAAAAACCAGGCTTATATATATGTGATGGCATATTTGGAGCATCCCCAGATGGCATTTGCGAAAAGTATGTAGTAGAAATTAAATGCCCAATAAGCAATAAAACAAAAAATAATTACATAAAAGACAATGCAATTTCGAAGCAGTGCATGGGCCAAGTACAGCTGCAAATGCACTGCACAAACATGAAGAAATGTTTATTTTGTGTAGCTGACCCAAATTATGAGAGCAATGGCAAGCTCACGATGCTCTGGATAGACTATAATAAAAATCTAATACAAAAATTAATGGAAAAGGCAGAAATCTTTTGGAAGGAACATATATTCTCTAAATTATTAAAGAGTGTTAAAACAATAAATAATATTAAATCAGCATTCTTTTATTATTGAATTTTGTAAGTTTATTAACCCACATGCAATTATAACATATTCATCTAAACAAGAAACATGCTTATAATGAATCACTGAATGGGGTTTCAAAATTTTAAATTCTCGTATTCTACGAATTACCCTCTCTATGTGGACTCTTAGGCTTGCAATAACTTTGGTTTCCTTTACCTGCTCTTTAGTGGGTTTTAAATTTGAAAATACGCTAGGTGGTCTTAAAAGTATGATATTTTTAGTAGACAAATGTGCCTGTATTTCTTTGAAACCCCTATCAGCCATTACTATGGCATTTGTAGGGAGAGAATCAATAAAGCTACTTGCTTCTGTTATCGCTTTATCCGATATTCTTCCACCATACCCTGAAGAAATAAAAGTTATAAGACCATCAGGAGTAGCTCCTACAAGGTACTTTATAGTGTTACACGATTTATATTGTGACCATGTTAAAGCCTGTTTGATTGGGTCTTTTGGTCGTTCTATTTCAACTTCGAAACAATCAATAATGCAATGTACATTAGAATATCTGATTTTAAAGGCGAAAGGCAAATTTCTCTTAATGTCCAATAAATCAGGTAGAAATATAAAATTCTTAAAAAATGATGCCAAAAGTACAGTATTTGCATAAAAAAATTTTTGAAGTGGTGACTTTGACACTTGAAAAAGATGGCTCATCTTGCTTAATGTGTCATTTTGTTTTATTTTAAACAAAGTTATAATTATTTCTAGGGAATTTGTTTTTCCTTTAAATTCTTCAGCCAAATGATCAACCAAAAAGTAAAATTTTTTTGGTAATCCAATATATGTTTGAGGATATTTTGCGACGATATTTAATATGTGCTTTCTGCCATTTAAACCGATAGATTGTGTAGGGGCACTACTTGTAGGACATTCATAAGTTGAGCCCGACTGTGAAGGCATAGGTCCTTCAGTATCTTCGTCCATTGATACACATCTGAAAACTGTGCGAGATTTATTCTGCTTAACTGATAGCTGCTTAATAGTATTTGTGCTCTTGTCACGACCATGCAGGTCTATTTTAATAGTATTTGTGTTCTTGTCCCAACCATGCAGGTCTACTTGTGTAGATGTTTCCTTTGTTATTTGTTGGCCAACAACACTGACCTAAAACAAAATATTTGGTTAATTTGGTACAGAGAGATAAGTTCCTTCCCAATCCTGCAAGTAAATAATGACTACCATTGACCATATATTAAAATTACTGTACCTGAGGGATTGTCATTTCATATCTTGTGTTTTCTATATCAGCTGTATGAGCCGTTATAACTTCTGAAAAGTTTTTCAAGGTCGCATTAGCACTCATTATTGGATAGGCTTTCTGTTTCTTCCATTTATCATAATTTTGCAAATCTGTTTCTAGCTGAAATAAAACCACATATCATGTCATTAACTTTAAATATATTACAATTAATGATTTACATACCCATTGACTTAAAAAAAAGAGAAACGTTAAAAACCATTTATTTAACGATACATACATGCATATACTCACGGCTATAATTCCCTAGAAGGGGTAGCCAGAGCCAAGGAATTATAAATTCCTCAGCCACTTTTGGAAGGTGAGTGGGGAAAGGCGGTAAAATAAAGGTTTTTGGTGATGGGTCTCCAACCGCATCGCCCAAGAATCCAATAAAAAGTCCCAATACCTTTAGTCGCCTCTTACGACACCCGTGGGTAGAAAGGGGTAGCGACATTATTTAACGATGTAGAAGTAAAATATCACTTACATCAAGGTGTAGTTCACAGCAATGAAGTTGACTTATTGGGCATTCTCTACCAACAATATGACACCATTTTTCCTTCAAGCAAGCTTTTACTGGCACATATATTAAGTTACGATTATTGTGTGATGTGTTCTTGCAACTTGGGACAAAACAATAACGTAAAGGCGGATAATAACATTCATTTGAAGTAGAAGGTTTTGGGTCCATTGTCAAATCAAATCTTTAAGCGTGGCAGTGGTCCGGGTCAACAGCAAAGGGTCAGCAGGTAATCAAACTATCAAATCCGTTGGCAAGCAGTAGGTCGTTGAAAAATTATATCATGAAAACAAATCGGAAAGCGAGCGAGAGAACTGGAAAATACCGAAAGAAGTTATGTTTTTGTTTACAGAGCGAAAAGCATAGATCAGATAAATAAAGAATAAATAAAGGAAAGAAATAGAAATAGCCGTGTAGTGTCGGCTTAGAATAACACTACCCCATTTCTACCCGTGGGTGATCGTAAGAGGCGACTAAGGGTATAGGGGCTTATTAAGTGATTTTTGGGCGATGTGGTTGGAGACCCGTCACCAAAAACATTTGTTATTACCATATTTTCCCCAATCAACTTCCAAAAGTGGCTGAGGAATTTTTCATTCCAAAGCTCTGGCTACCCCGTTAAGGGATTTATAGCCGTGAGTATATGTATGTATGTATGTAAAGGAAAGAAAAAATTCGACACAGGTGGGAATCGAACCCGCGACCTCGGGTATACGCCCCGACGCTCTGCCGATTGAGCCACCGAGTCAATGGCTGCCAGCGCGAAATTCTTTTATCCTTTATTTCTTTTACACGTTTAAGTAGTGTTTGCGTTTCTTTCCTTTATTTATTCTTTATTTATTAGTAATAATCCCCACACGAGGTTTTCATGAACAAAAAGACTTAAATTATGGCATAGATCAGATGTTTTTTTTATTTCTTATTTTCACTGAAGCAAAGAATCTCATTCTATACTTTCTCAGTTTGAACGTTATTTACAGAGCAAAAAGCATAGATCAAATGTTTTTTTTATTTCTTATTTTCACTGAAGCAAGGAATCTCATTATATTCATTCTCAGTTTGAACTAGGTACAACAATTTTTAATTATTATTTTATTTTAAAAATTACAATATTTTAGATAGGCATTCCATGGGCAAAGTTGTTAAGTTTGATGTCCTTTATCGATTTATAATATAAAAAGTGTATGTTAAAAAAGCGAGGTCTAGGCCAATTGGGTAAAGATTGCTTTAGCCTTTGTAAACAAATGAAATATGGTGTACCTTCTATTAATAATATAATTATAATAATAAATCATTTATTTGCAGTAAAACTTAACCTATGTTAGTAATTTACAATGTAGTGGGCAGAGGCTTTGGTTTCTGACGCGCAGCCCTGAAGCGCCGGAACACTATTCCCTCAGGCCAAAAGTTCTCTTCTAGCGGATTTAAAGTTGGTCGGCCTACTGGGCTCCAGACGTGTAATGTTGAGCACGGTTTTAGGACCGAGGCTCGTCTGCTCTATCTGACGCAAGACATCGTTGTGCGTCATCTGAGGAGCTACTCGAGATATATGAATATCCAGCACCGGTGTTGCAGCCTTCAGGGGGCACGAGGCTACTGGGACGGTACCACGCTTATTCCTGTTTGCACGACGTTTGGGTTATATCCCATCCAGGGTGAATCCATCATCGTCTTTATCAGTCTTCGGTGCGGTACGAGCGGGCGCGGCTTGGATCTCCTTTCCCTCCCTCTGGGTGGTAGTTGTAGGGGGTAGCAGGATGGTTGGGGTTTAATACACGGAAATAAATAATTCAAAAGAAAAATATTGAAATATTGTGTTATTCAAAAGAAATCATTTTCTCCTACCACAAATCGATATATTCAACGAGAACGAGAAATAAAAGAACGAAAAATAGAGAAAATAATATTTTCTATTAGGAATTCAAACAAAAATAAAACTAAAACCTGTTTTTTTTAATAGTATTGCCACTATTTCTGGTAATGCAAATATTATATAAAATCTTTGTGATAATGCCGCCAATTGTAATTCATTGAAAAACAGTTTTATTATTTTTGTAAATCATTTCTGGAAGAAAGCGATTTATTATTCTTTTCGATTCTACATACCAAGAACAATACCTGAAACGAAATATTTTGTAAGGAATGCCTTTTCGTATATTCAGTAGGCTACAAAGATCAAAGGTCAAGTATTTTAGAACCGAATGCTCATGTGACCTTAGTTCCAACTCGATTTAGTTAGTCAAAATTAGGTCAGTTTCATTTCAGTAAAAGCGTCTGTTCTATGATAGTTTCACGAAACTACGTCATTAGTTGAACTTTCTTTAATGGATAGAAACGTAATTTATTAAGTTACTTACATACATACATACATACATATACTCACGGCTATAAATCCCTAAAAGGGGTAGCCAGAGCTGAGAAATTATAAATTCCTCAGCCATTTTTGGAATGTGAGTGGGGACAAGATGGTAGAATAAAGGTTGTTGGTGATGGGTCTCCAACCGCATCGCCCAAAAATCCCTTAAAAAGCCCCAAGTCCGTTAGTCGCCTCTTACGTACACCCACCGGAAGAAATGGGGTAGTGCTATTCTAAGCCGACACTACACAGCCTATTTATTAAGTTATTATCTCTGTATTGGTTTGACATTAACATAATACTATATTGCCAGTAGATTAATTCTATTAATTCAGTATTTCTATTTTAACTTAAAAAACAAATTCTATTCCGGTAAGTACAACATATGCGATTACATTTTTACTTAACAACTAAATTACTCCATATTATCACAGCTTATACATGTTCCGACGAGGGATCAAACCTTACTTTAAGTGTAGTGAGTGTGCTTGCCATAGTCCACTTGCTGGTTAAGTAAGAGTTGGTAGTCTTGCCACTACTACCGTAATAGAAGACGAGACAGACAGCTTAACGTGCCCTATGAAACACGGAATCATATTATGTAATACGTTGGTCCCGGTTACTGTTACGTATTCATTAGTCTGCAATCCTGATTAAGCTAGCATAGTAGACAATGCCAAATCCCTTTATTTAAGTTAAACGCGAACCCCGCAGTTTGTACATATATGGGCTGTGGTAAGAAATATGGGTACACCAAAACATCTTTTTGTAGAAAATAGCTAAAACTTACTTGTACTAGAATCCAATACATAAGCCATCTTCTGCACAAACCTCGCCGCTCGAATTATCAACGTAAGCGCCGGGAAAGCGACCAAATGTATCGGAATTGCAACTCCGGTGTCCGATTTATCATCAGTTTCACAATAAGTAACAGTTATCATCACCAATAAATATATCATAACCAAATATAACACTCTCATATTTCAGTCAGTCCGAAACGGGTGGCAGCGAAATACTGGCCAGTAATTGAACTTGTTGACATTGATCAAAATGTATGTAGTGTCCTTGTATATCCTGCATTTTACTTGGTTGCTCAACGCAATTTACTTTTAACGTGGATATTCAAATTTAATGATATATATTAATTTCTTCGGTGTTATGTAATGGGTTTTTTCAACAATCATTGAGCGGCTAACAAAACTCAGCTGTAAAATGTAGGCTTAGTGGCCCATGTGTGTAATACGAGGAAACTCAGCGTATGTGGCCTTTTAAGTATTGTTTAGGTTTAGTACTGGAGAGTCATCACTAGCAATTAACTTTGCTGGTTCAAAAGTTCTGGCTGCCCCTTTTTGGGATTTATAGCCGTGAGTATAGGAGTAGGATTGCTGTGTAGCGTCGGCTTAGAATAGCACTACCTCATTTCTTCCGGTGGGTGTACGTAAGAGGCGACTAACGGTATTGGGGCTTTTGAGGGATTATTGGGCGATATGCCGCCACATCACAAATCATCCTTTGTTTTTCTGTATCTCATATTTTAATTCGATTATTATCACATAGTACATTTAATGACGTGTCGGATTAAATAGTGATTTCTTTCTTTGGTTGTTATTATTCCAACCCTTACCTTACCTATTACTTTTTTTCGGGAATTATAGCCATAAGTAAAGATGAAGTAATTCGTTATACTTGGTCAGAGCTAAAAATCGGAGCTATCTGCTTGTAGTGGATAGACCAAGCTCTGTACCATTTTGTCTTTTATTTTGCTGTTATATGCTATTGTTCGCTTTGTTAATACTTATTTCTTATTGTTTGTTGTCATTTTACCATTTTTTTGTATGTGTTAAAGACAAATAAAATCTTTTATTATTTATATTATTATTATTTTGCATGAATTTTAGTTTCTCGCCTCTCCCATGGCCGAAAAAGAAAATGTAAATTTTAAATGGGAGAGGTGGTACTCCCCGACAAATGAACAGTCGGTCGGGGTCAGGGGCTCAGGTTCAAGAACCGACGAACGATCCGAGCCGTATCGAGCAGCACCGCTTTCTGCATTTGTGCTGGAACTAAAGCTTCAGGTCATCCATGTAAAGGAGATGAGGCAAGCGTGGTCCGCCTCTCCGAAACTGAAAGCCAGTCCCCAAATTCTCCAAGAGTGTGCTTAGAGGATTCAGGGCCAAGCAAAACCAAACTGGACTCAAGCAATCGCCCTGGAAAATCCCTCGCCTTATATCAATTTGGTCATCCGCGTCCGTCATCCGCTGACCGTCTAAACTCAGGATCGTTCTCCAGCACCCCATACACTGCCCGAGGAAGTGTCGAACTGTACTATCAATTTTGTATAGTTCTAGGACCCTCATGAGCCATGTATGAGGTACCGAATCGAACGCCTTCCTGTAGTCTATCCAGCCAGCGGAGAAATTCCGACGGTTGCGTTTGACCAGTTGGCCTACGACCGCGTCGATGAGGAGCAGCTCCTTGCTACCACGACTACCGCCCCTACATCCGTTCTGAGCTCCAGAGATCACATTGTTATCAACAATGTGTTGAGTAATCTTGGAGCTCAGAACGGATGTCAAGGTCAGGACCTAAATTGTACAAAGACAAGTAATGGGGCGGTATTGTGATGGATCCGCGGTAGCATCGCTCTTTGGAGCTAAATGAGTGACCCCAGTAGTTAAGAAGTTCTGGAGCGTCCCACTCTCGAGGGCGCTTTGGAACTGACGGGCGAGAGTAGCGTGACAGCGCGTGAACCCCTTCAACCAGTAATGGTGCAATCCGTCCGGCCCCGGACTTTTCCAGTTCGGAGCCTTACGGATCGCAGCCACCACATCCTCCTCGGATATGTTGACGGGGTTCATGGGCGCTATGGGCTCGCACGCTCCCTCGACCGCCTCGAACCATCGGCCCTCTTCGTGATCAACAGGCAGCAACCAAAGCCCACGCCAAAAGGCAACTACATCGGCTTTTTCCGGTCGCTGACCTATCGAAACTACATCGGGACGCTCCAAAGTTCTGTAGAACTTTTTCTGGTCACTCATGAAGAGACGATTCTGTTTGTACCTCTTTACCCTTTCAGAATATCGCCTAATTCGCTTACCCCAAGCAGCGATCTTCTGCTTCAGATCATCGATGTGCTCCACCAGTCTACAGGCAAACTCCGGTGAGTTGTCAAAGACATTCTCACCAGGGAATGCCTCCCTGACGAAGCGCACCACCCTCAGCCTATTGTTGCCTGATCTGAAGCTGGTCAGTTTGCCAATGAGGAACCTGGCCCTAGTGATACGGCTTTCAATCCGCCTCATCCAGGCTGGTCTAGTTCTAGTCCTGGGACTAGTACTGCCAGCCTGACGGGAGCCACCAGCTCTTGTTGGCGGCATCCTGACGCCGACAAATTGACAAACTGTCATCGTGGCGCCAAAGAGAATTGAATCCATGCTGCTCTCTAAAAATGAGGGCAGCATGTTATTGACGGCCTCAACGACATCCCGAACCTTGATGCTGAGAGGAACTCGGGGCAGCCTTGGTCTCCTTGCAAGAGGCACTTGGCGATATTCCAGGATCGTCTCTTCAAGTGCGCTCCTCACCATATCCAAATCCAGGGAGACTGTTCCCCAATCGCTTTCCGCACCACCCGCGTCCGGCAGGTTAACGATCGGCTCCCTCCGTACTTCCCGCTTAGGGACAGGAGGGAGAACCTGCAAGGGTGGCTCTTCGTCTAGCGGAGGAACAGCCTCGCGTCGCAATTGTTCGAGTTCGGTAGTGCTAAAAAGTTCTTATTATTATTATTATTTTGGGCATGACTTTTACTTCCTCGCCTCTCCCATGGCCAAAACAGAAAATTAGAATTTTAAATGGGAGAGGCGGTATTCCCCGACAAGAGCACAGTCGGTCGGGGTCAGGGAGTCAGGTTCAAGAACCGACGGACGATCCGAGCCGTATCGAGCAGCACCGCTTCCTGCATTTGTGCTGGAACCGATACGCCACAGAAATCCAACCACCTCAAGTTGGTCGCGAGGCTGGTTGGAATTAACCCGTTTGCGGACAAAACAATTGGGATTATTTCTGTCGAAGTCACACCCCACATGTCGGTGATCTCGTGAGCCAGATCGAGATATTTCCGACGCTTCTCGGTTTCGGCTTTCACGAGACCCTCGTCATGAGGGATAGTGACATCCACTAGAAATACCCTCGACTGCGACCGATCCCATACCACGATTATTATTATTATTATACGTTTATATCTTAGATGCATTTTTCAAGTGCTACAAATTTCAAATAGGCTTTGAGTGTCGTGTAGAGTTAGCTTACCTACTTTCTTTCCATGTTTAAGTGTCGTAAGCAACAATCATTGGTATCTAAGATTTTTCTGTTACTGTGTAACAGAGTGTTTTACTGCAGTACACCTTATAAATGTTGATTTATTGCCTAGATTTTGGTACCATAGTGCACATATCCCGTGTCAATTTGTAGTAAATGTAATTGATATAATAACTGAAATCGACTATCTAGCAATTTTGATTTTGCCATCTTCAGTATTAAACCTTTGTTATTGGGTAGTTAAACAAATTTTTATGCGTTATCGGATCAAATACACGGGTTAACAGAGATTACCTGGCTGGATGAATAGGACCTTAATTAATGAATACGTGAGTTAAAAAGATGTGTAGGGTTGGCTTAGAATAGCATTACCTCATTTTACCGGGAGTTCGAGTCAGGGTTTTTGGGCGGTTAGAACCCCATCACCATCATCAGTCCAAAAGAGACTGAATAATTTCTAATCCTGAAGCTCTGGATAACCTTTTTGGGGATTAATAGCCATGAGTATGTATGTATGCATATGAGATTCAATGTTTGCATAATGAAGAAATTAAGGCGTTAACCCACTAACCAAACGATAGCGTCCGCCTACTTTTCTACTTTGCTCGCAACTTACAACGTAGACAGAACTTCGTAACTAACAGCTTACTAGCCATTATTAAGATCTTCTTCTTCTTATTCGTGTGAGAGTGTCAAATCTTCATAGTGCATGCAGCCAATGCTTCACGACCGCTATCGCTTTAGGCGTTGCCTTCAGCAAGTCTTCAGTAGTGCAGGTGTAAGGACAGTCTGGGCACTGTAGCAGGTGTTGGCTATCATGGTTCTGGCCACAGGTGCAATTGGTGCTGGCGTCTGGTGGCAGGAATCCCCATCTTTTCATGTTGTCGCGTGTCCGTGCCACGCCAACTCTGAGCCGGTTGAGTCCCTTCCACACCGCCCATTTCTCAGACGCCCCCGCCGGTAGGTGCTCTGCCGGTGCAAAGAGTTCGTCCTGCTTCGCCAGTTGCCCTTTCCATGTTTCGAGGCGAGCTTCTTGTGGTGTTGCGTGTTGGAGTGGTTTATTCCTGGCAAAGCTTTTACGGGACTTAAGGCGCTCTTGAGTCGGTGAGTGAGAGTAGAGCATGTGCCGTTTGTCTTGCAGTTGTTTCGTCCGTTCGATCGCAGTTGCTACATCACGCCGCACATTTGGGGGTGCTATTCCCGCCAGCTATTTTATTATTAAGATAAAAAAGTAGTATTCTTTGTACCTCTTAATTGGTGAAAAATCAAACACTAGTCTTGCTTCACTAACCATTTCTCAATAGAGTTATAACGATGTTTTCAACGCCGTACATTGCCATAAGGGTGGGAGAGACAATAGTTTTTTAATATCACAGGATATTCCTTACCTGATATTCATAGAACCTACTTTTTGCCCGGACATGTATTGACGCAATAGTGCACTGGAATCAAAAGGCCAGTTAACGCCTTATAATTTTCTTAATGCAAACATAAATTTAATCCGCTATTGGCGGACACAGTCGCATGAATAAGAATAGCTCAGAATGTGGTTTTATTTAAGACCTTTAATTTTTCATACCTAGATAATTGAACCACACTTATGAAATTTGAAAAAACTTAGCTTTGTAAGTACAATTCAGTACCAACCCAAAGTCATAACTTTTCTGCTAGCATTTTAGGCATTGCGATTCCCACTAGATACATTATTTATTTGATTATTATGATATTTTAACCTTTATAATCATGAATGCATGATTTTACTTTTATATGTGAATAAAAATACTATTTTCAAAAGACGACTCAAATTAATAACTACTTGAGGTTACGATGAATGCAGAAACTGAAAAACGAATGATAAAAACATTCTTAAATTCTCAAATGGTATACAAAACTTGAACCGTTTTGGTCCTCATTAAATCAGGGATAATGAAGTTTTTAAAAATTGAAAAGGGTCTTTGCTATGTTACAGAATCTGCTTAAAAAGGTCAAGAGATGTAAATTAGGCGAAAAACTTTTCAATCCTTGTAAAGAAAACATTAAAACGAAGTTTATTTCATTCTCCAAAGCTAATGCAACGGATTTTTTCTTATTTTAGCCTTTTTGTACCTTTGTTAGCGCCTGCCGTGTAGTGCCGGTTTAGCATGTCCCAAACCCTTTCTACCCACGGGTATCGTAAGAGGCAACTAATGGTATGGGGCTTATGTAAGTGGTTTTTGAACGATGCGGTTCGAGACCCATCACCAAAGATACTTTAATTCTAGCATCTTCTCCTCTATCAACTTCCAAATGTGGCTGAGGAGCTTCAGCTCTGAGCTCTGGCTACCCCTTTTTGGGATTTATAGCCGTGGGTATATGTACGTATGTTAGCCCTGCAAATATATAAAGCGAAAAATTGCGTTCAATCATACCGAAAACTTGACGAGCAGCGATGTTATAATATGTTTGTGTAATTAACTTTTTTACACCACGTGCAATGACCTCTACTGCATTCACTAGGTAATAGACAAAAAGTCTGTGGAGTTTCTAATTATGTAGTAATTTTAAGTTACGCGAACTTTTCTGGGGACTTCTGTGTATAGATGGTCATAGGTACTCACTATTTGTTTAATTCTTTTCGAAATAAACTCTTATTCATTGATTCTAAGATCTATCAGCAAATCTATAATCTAGCTATTTAGTTAAAAATGTTCAAATAAAAACCTTAGCAAAGTCTATGAATTGTCTTCAAAAAAACCAAAAGGAAGTCAAACATGCTGCCGACCAGTTACGGCGAAGAAGAGGGTCCCTAATCTTAACGCATACATACAGTTAATTTAAACTACATGAGATTAATTTAACAAGCGATACACGAAAGCAGAGGCCGCTCTACAAATTTCTTAACAGAATTACGGCGAGGATATAGTCCGGCCCCTCGCCAAGGCCGGTCTTCTCGACAACACTGGACTCCCCGACAAAGAACAAAACTTATATCTATATAAGCTAAGAAAAATAAAAACTTCGATACCGCGATGTAGCTTCTCGATTCTGATTGGTGCTGGCTGATACGATTCTGTTACATGCCGTTCCGATGGATGAGCAAGCAAAAAATCAGAGTGACGAGCGAATTACTCGGCGAGATCGTACTCGATTGTGGCTTCTGTAGCTATAGTTATAGATGTGGTTTGGTTTAATACAATAACAGACAACAATTTCAACGCGTCGTAAAAACTTATTACAGAATTTATTACAGTGCCATTAAATAGCTTAATAAATAATGAGAATAGATGCCACCTCATAATTATTACATGCCTTGTTAGATCAGTGGGAAACAGAATGTAGAATGGCATAAAACCAAATCAAGTATTGGACAGAACATAAGAATAAAGTACATAAGAAACAACGTACAACCATGCATATGCAATGACCATAAGTAACAAAAAAGCTGAGGCTACGAATCTAAATTGGTCATTTTTCAGCTGCTTTTGGCAATTCAGTGCGGAAATTGTAAAATACAGGCTGTATGGAAATGCCATCCGTACCGCATCGCCACACACCACACCACCAGTTGACGATCTCTTCAAAAGCCCCAAAACACTAGGTTACCTCGAACGCAACCCGCAGAAAGAGATGAGTTAGTGCCATTTAGTGTTTCTGTTTCGTTTCTTTTATGTATCAAACTTAAAGTCAAACGTTCACGCCGTATACCCCGAAGGGGTTCGCAGAGGTACTTATACTTCTGAACATCGGGTGACATTGTCACCTGGTGTTCAGAATACCCACGCTTTGGTTGAACAGTGTTAACGTGATAGGGGGCAGGCCTATCGCCGTGTGGTACGAATACACTCTCACATGACTAACGTGACTAATGTGACTAAGTATAACTTTAGCCATGTGGGTTTTCTCACGATGTTTTCTCTAACCACGATAAATAAACCACACACATGGCTAAAGAAAGACAAATTGCTGTAGGCCCGACCCGGGATTTGAACCCTCATCATTTGCACATAACATAACATAACATAAACGTTCACGCAGAATATCCCCGAAGGGGTTGGCAGAGGTACTAATACTTCTGAACATCACGTGACATTGTCACCTGGCGTTCAGAGTTCCCACGTTTTGCATGGACAGTGTACTCACGTGATAGGGGGCAGACCTATCGCCGTTTTGTACGAATACACGGTCACATGACTAAGTAAAACTCAGCCATGTGGGTTTCCTCACGATGTTTTCCCTCACCGTTAACAACCGTGATAAATTAACCACACAGATGTCTTTATAAAAGACAAATTGGTGTAGGCCCGGGATTTGAACACTAGTCGCTTGCACGTTAACCGGTGTTCTACCCATTGAGCTATCACGTCGTCATCATTTGCACGGCAAGCGGTATTCTACCCACTGGGCTATCACGGTCGCACGGCTTTATTTATCAATGTTGTTATTTCTGAGGGAAAACATGGTGAGCAAGCGCTTATGACCGAGCAAATGCAAAACATATCCAATCCATACAAAGTGGCTATAGGTCTACGAAAAAGTACAGTCCAAGTAAAAAAATACTAGTAGACCAAGTGACGATTATGTCACGAGAAGTCCAATAATACTCTACTAACCTATGGACCAAACAGAAAGTGTGCTCAAAAAAGCAGGAGTCCGAAGTATGAAGAACAAAAGAGTATGAGAAGATGGATGGATGTAAACGAAGCTAAAGGGTTAGTTCAGGATCGTAAAAAGTGGCGATCGATAGTCTCTGCCTACCCTGATGGGAACTAATGGAACGAGTATATGTATGTATGTAAGTCCACTAGTATTTTGGACATTAAAAATGATATCTGTTACCGTGTTGAATAAAGTTTCATTGCAGCCCTCTAATCATTATGTTAGTAAAGAAAACCTCTGTAACTTTTAAAATAAAGCTATAATAGACTAGTAATAGACGGACGGGCCCTTTGTACGAAACCCTAAAAATCAACAATCCAAAGTTTTTAAATACATACATACGTATTACATACATATTCTCACGCCGTTAGTTCCCATTGGGGTAGGCAGAGACTATCGATCGCCACTTTGTACGATCCTGGACAAAAACCTCTCTAGCTTCATTCACATTGATCTATCTTTTCATACATGCTCTTTTATTCTTCGTACTACGGATACCTGCCTTTTTGAGTACATTTTCTATTTGATCCAAATGTGTCCTCTGAGGTCGTCCTCTACTAACATTGCCCTCCACATTGGCTCTATAGATCTCTTTTACCAATTTACTGTCATCCATCCTCTCTATATAAATAAAGTTAATTTAAGTTTTTAAATAAAATATAGGTTTTTAAATTATAAACTTTAGTATCCATTTTCTGAGTTCTTATTTAAGAACAACCTATTATTCGACACCTAGGTGTCGTCTTACTAATGTACAGACACGTAGAGTAATGTACTGCTGTGCTACTCTACAATAGACGCTACAATATCGAGTATCAACAATGTTCTCTAGAGAACGTGTATTTCAATATAAAATCATAAAAATATCTAGTTAAATGAAAATGCAACTATTGTTTTCATTATGAATTAACCGTTATAAAAAAATCTACATGCTTCATGAAAATTAAAGTGTTTAATCAAATGGAACTGTATCAATCATAACGAAACATTATAACAAGTTTAAATGAAGATAATGAGGTATACATAATTTATAGATCCAATGTGGAAGGTAATGTAAGTAGACGACACACCCGGGCTAAATAGAGAGTGTGTTCAAAAAGGCTGGCGTCCGAAGTATGAAAAATAAAAGAGCATGTATGAAAAGATTGATGGATGTAAACGAAGCTAGAGCAAATAAGTTAGAAATAATCTAATGAGATTTACCAGGATTGTACAAAGTGGTGATCGGCATCTGCCGGTCTTTGGCAGAACATGTAAAGCACGTATAAAATTTATTTGTCAACAATTCTACTCATGTTTCTTGTAAATAAATGCATTTTTGTTTTTGTTTTTTGTTTTTTTATCAATAGTCTCTGCCTACCCTAATGGAAAATAATGGCGTGAGTATATGATTGTATGTATGTAAGTTCATATAAAATACTAAAACGACTTGATCATATATATATCCTTTCATATTTATATCCTTTCGGTTAACAAACAAATCAATTTACTATAAACCTATATATAATATGTACTTTTAAAGCTTCTGAGCTTAGAAGCTCTAAGTGAGGAGTTTGGATAGGAAATCAATTTGTCATTGTCTTTCCTTAAACCGCAGAAGTACTTTCGTGGTACCTGTTATTTATTTTCTCAATTTATTAAGTGTGAAACGGTGACGAAAACCATTATTTTCTAATGCTCAATAGTGCATAGAAGATTTAAAATAATCTTATAATATAATACATAGGCAAGTTTGAAAGTTACGTAAAGAAAAGTTTGTAATAGATTATTGGTGATTTGTGTCTAACCCAAAGGCATTAATAGCAAAGCATAAGATTTTTTTAATATATAATAAATCTCAAAGTGAATTTCGCTTTTCATAGTTAAAAAGAAAAAAAAAGAGAAGTTTTATTTTTTATTTAGCACACATATACAGTATTCAATGACAATGACATAATTTAAGGAAATGGTTTCGCTAAATTGGGCCCACAATCAGTAATTTCTGATTTGTGTAGTAAGATACACAAAATCAATACTATCTCAAAAACTGCTCGTTGAATCTTATTCTATAGTAAAATGTTATACTTCAAATCTACCACTATGCCTCTTATATGCCGACGATCAAATGTTAATTGCATCATCGATTGAAAGTTATAACTCAAACTCAATCGTTTACGCCGTATAGCCCGAAGGGATAAGCAGAGGTACTAATATTTTTATCAAAGATCACCAACTTTTAATATTTTCGTGCCAAATTAGTATCAAAATTAAAGAATCAAAAGACAAAGGTCACACTTGCGAAAGCGCGAATCATGATAATAAGTCACAAATTTAGATTTAATTTTATCAAATATATTTTTATTGGACCTTATAAATCTCAAGTGAAAAACATCTCAAGCAATGTAAAGGCGTTATGAATTAATCATGAAGAAAGCGAATCAAATTACTATCAAAGACCACTTCTGCAAAGAACTTTGACCTTTATGTGTACGTGATTAGAAACATTTTCGTGCAAACATATTTCATACTTGAACGAACCCAGCGAACGCACGTTGGTATACGAATTGACATTTTGATTTTCATGAACCTGTCTTGTTTGTAACTTCATGTTTAAGGACAATTTCAGGCTGAAATTGACGTCATCAACATAATTGTTTTACAGTTCGCTTTAAATAGATTTGAGTTCTAACTATGTGATACTTGTGTACCGTTGGCTTAGAATAGTACTAACCTATTTGTACCCGTGGATGTTCGTGAGAGGCAGCTGAGGGTATTGGGATTTTTGAGTGTTTTTTGGGCGATACGGTTAGAGACCCATCACCAAGAATCAGAATCAGAATCAGAATTTATTTGCCACATGTTGTATGTACAATGAGAACCTTTGTTTTAAAATCTAATCCCCAAACAACTTCCAAAAGTGGCTGAGGAATTTCTTATTCTGAAACTCTGTCTACCCCTTCTAGGGATTTATAGTTGTATATATGTATTTAGTTTAATTTAACCAAGACTTTCATAATCTGTACTTACATAACCAACTAAGTTC
Organism: Bedellia somnulentella; assembly: GCA_963576735.1. Lineage (NCBI taxonomy): Eukaryota > Metazoa > Arthropoda > Insecta > Lepidoptera > Bedelliidae > Bedellia > Bedellia somnulentella. The sequence goes on along the minus strand of OY755191.1, from coordinate 8,664,879 downwards.
CGCTTGGAATAACTAGTATTTATACAACCTCTATCAACCTAGACAGAGTAACCACGTGATCTACGTGAAATATCTATTTAGACAGTAACAGTAATATGATAATAATTAGTAGAATTTTTTGACTTATTAATTTTGCCGTGTAGTACTGGCTTAGAATTTCATTACCCTTTTTTACCCACGGGTGTCGTAGGAGGCGAAGGGTATGGGGTTATTTTAAGTAGTTTTTGGGCGATGGCGTTTGCGGGCGGCTTTGCTACACCGTGTTGTCCCCTATCTACTTCCAAATGTGGGTGACGAGTTTCTAACTCTCCAGCTCTGGCTACCTCTTTTAGGGATTTTGATCCGTCTGTATATAATGGGTATAATAAATGGGTACTTAAAATATGTAAGCATGTATCGATATTTTTATTGGATTTCTCACATTACATTCACTATCATCATCATCACCCTATAGACGTCCACTGCTGGACATAGGCCTCAGCAAAGATCTCCACAACGACCGATCCTGTGCTGCCCTCATCCATCGGCTTCCCGCGACCTTTACCATGTCGTCGTCGGTCCAGCTTGTGAGAAGCCTACACACACTGCGTCGTCTGGTACGTGGCCGACACTCCAGAACCTTCGAGCCCCAACGGCCGTCAGTTCTGCGTGCAATGTGCCCTGCCCATTGCCACTTGAGTTTTCCAATTCTTCGGGCTACATTTCTACGGTACATGCACTATATGTATTTTAAATAGAAATGGGTAAATAAAAGACAGCTCTTAAATAAAATCTTTTACGTTTTATTTGTATTCCCAAATGTGATGTTACATAATAATTAGAGTATTCTGTTGGTGGTTCATCATTACACCATAAAATGAGGGCCACAAATGAAAATAGTAATTATAACCTGTGGGAAATATCTGCGGAATGCATCTCACATGTATTAGTTTTACACTTAACATATTTCTGCTATTTTTCCAGTTTACTTGACTTTCGTCACTGATCAAGATTCGCAAATTTCCGTCGGGTTATATTTTGTTGTGTTCTCATACAATTCAAATATCACCACCTGAACATAGATGGTGATAGGTGCAATGTCTTATTTGATATTGGTTAGTTAAATAAAAAAACCAATTTGATGAGATGCTTAAAATATCAGTGTTGTTCTAAATTATAAGATTTTATCTACTTTCGGGACGTGGCTTGAGCACCTCAAAAGTTCTTTAAAATTATATGTGGTATTATCACGAACAAAATGAAATGTCTATTCAATTATTAATCTAAACTTATATTGTATGTTCTTTACTAGATACTATGTATAAAATAAGGCTGTGCCGTGTAGTCTAAGGCAGTCGTTTGCTTGGTTATGTGCCCTTCCATTAGTTATAGGATAGTGATTTACGCCCGATTTCTGAATTGAGTATTCAAGCTGAGAACGACTTAAGTATCGTTGTGTCTTATTCAGTTGTTAAGATTTCAATGCGACAGAACGATACTTCAGTTGTTCTCAGCTGGAATACTCAATTCAGAAATCGGGCGTTAGTACATTTTCCTAGATCCTTAATTACATAAAGCTATATTTTTTCTAGATTTATCTATTGTTGTTGTCGTGGCGTGCACTTTTTGTATTACATACATACCTGAGTTGATAGGTAACTATCGTATAGTGTTCTTAATGGTATCTATTTATGCCAAGGTTTTCTAGGTTCCAGTCAATTTAATTATAAACTTTGAACGGTAGTATAAATATATATTAACTAAATTGATATGCTATGTGGTGCGTCGAATTATAACAGCAGCAATTTTGCTTTCCGTGATAGACGTAGGGGTAGGTGACTAAGGGTAGTAGAAGTATTAAATGATTGTTGGATGACGTGGCTGGAGACCCATTACCTATCAGCCTTCATTATACAATATTTTCCTTACTCAACTTCCAAAGATGGCTGACGAATTTTGCACTTATAATTTGGTACTTATAGCCGCGATTATAATATACATAAATATACATATATTCATATAAAGGTATATATGTATATATTATAAAGAAAAAACCGTTCTCAGTTAGATTCTATTAAACAAAAAATAATCTTGCTAATTTCAGCTGAAGACAATTTTAATTGTAGTCCCTGCTATCCACGATGTAAACTAATATTAGATGAATCAGTTACGGTTGTTGAGCTACCGACTGCAAAACACAACATTTCCTATCATTATTTAATTTTAAGGAACCTTTTAGTGGTGTGTCATCAAAAGTGTAAAAGCTACCTATTCATATATTTCTAAATCCTTAAAGAGAATCGTGATCTCATCTATTGAGTTATTATACTACTTTTAGAGAAAACAGTGCTTTAAGCTCATCTTTTGATTCTGTTCCATTCGTAGCTTAATTTGGTCTCTTTAGCTTCGTATTTTTTAACTTTATTTTAAAGTAATTTTGAGTGCCATACCTTAGCGATAAACAACACTGGCCTAGCTGTGTAAATACGAGCTTTCATTGTTTTCTCAATGAGGTACAAAGCGCTGAACCGTCAATGTATTTTATAAAATAAACCCTAGGTACCGTATTGTTGCTGCTGACAATATACACTTATTTCCTTAGGTGTTTAATTTTGTTAATTCTGAATTATTTATTATTACCATCTTTTCCCCCATCAACTTCCAAAAGTGGCTGAGGAATTTCTTATTCCAAAGCTCTGGCTACCCCGTTAAGGGATTTATAGTCGTGAGTATATGTATGTATGTATGTATGTTTAATTTGGTCTTCAATTTTATTAAAAGGATAATTGTACTAAACTTAAGTTTTTTTTTTTTCAAAACTGTTTTTTAATATGGTACTGATTGTAATGTATACGTTGAGGAGCTAACTCTATCTTTAGATACGAAACGGCTAAAAATGGCCGCCGAGCGCCTTTACGTGTTTAGTAAATATATCCTAAATGACCGTCACAGTATGGCCACTTAACAGCCAAAAACCTGAAGACTGTTTTGACTTTATTAATATGTGAGGGATTCATTTGAAAACAAGTTGGATTTGGTCAAATTAAAATTGCATGACATGACGATAAACAACGTTAACGTTGTTTAGTGGCAGTACAAATTAAAATTGAATTTCATACATACATACATACATATTCTCACGCCGTTAGTTCCCATTGGGGTAGGCAGAGACTATCGATCGCCACCTTGTACGATCCTGAATTTGAATTGAATTGAATGAAATTGAATTTCATTTCACGTTTAATGGTGGTAAATCGCAACGCTTAGCTTTTATGTCTAAGTGTGGTGGTATAAAATGACAATATAATAATAAACTTCGGGCTAATAAAATACTACAACTAAGTCAAACGATAACAGAATGTCGGCTGGTTTCTTTGTCAGGAATGTATGGTTCTAGCTTGTCTGGTTCTGTGTTGAGGGCGCTGTAGTCGACAGGGAATGGCGGCTGCGGTAAGGCGTCTTTTGGAGGCACGAGCACCCACTGGCCTGGCCCATTGGGATTCTTCCCCATGAGCCAGTTGGTGAAGCAGTGTACGAACGTACCGTAGTCTAATATGAGATACCCATTCTGGAAAGAAAGGTAAATATTAATATGTGAATCTTTACCGCGTTATGCAGGTAAGGTATCACACAATCGACCCCATTTCCACCAGACCAACCAACTTGAACAATACGAAGTTGAATGGTAACGAAAACGACTTCCACTTTGTTCGGTTAAGAACTTCTGTTATCATATTTATTATAAAAAATATTATGATATTTAACTAGATATTATAAGATAAGAATAGGGTAATGTACTATTCTTTTTTTGACATTGCTAAGTCCGTTCGGTGGGTGATCGTGTGTTGACACTCTAGCATCGATTAAAAGTCTTAACAGACTGTCAACCCTAGGTTAATACTCGTAGCAGGAGCGTCCTTGACTGAGTCGTAAGATACAGAGAGTAAAGGATGTGCATCACGCTGGTATTGTTGAGTGTGAGCGAGATAGACACAACGAAATGGAATGGCCTAACTACGAACTACATATCGCGGCTACAATATGTACGCTGGGAAACGAAATGGTAACTTACACTAGTCATCCTGTCATATGCAGTGTCGATGATCTCGTCCACTCTCGCAGCACTCAGACCGATTACAGATCTGTAGTAAGCAGCTAGGGACTGTTTAGTTATTTCACCAGAACCTGTAAAAAATATTTATTTGAAATAACGCTGAAATTAAGTTGGTACCAGAGTGACTACAATAATGAGTTGTGGAGCAGGATACAAAGATAAAAACTATACGATGGTGTAACAAATTTAATACACCTAAATAATGTCCGAGTTTTATGTTATAAACTAACGCCTCGAAGCCATATTTCAAAGCTATACGTGCGGGGGGGGTGTATTGTTTTATTTTAAAACCCACGATACGACCAGGGGGGTATGGCCTATCGGAAACAATTCAACTTAATGGCAGAATCTTGCAAAATATACATGCCGTTATGCTATACATACTTATCGATGTATTCAACTCAACTGAATATCCTCGAAGGGGCTGGCAGAGATATCAATACTTCTGAACATCACTTTCTCTGTGACTTTGTCACCTGTTGTTCAGAATACCCACGTTTTGCTTGAACAGTGTACTCACGTGATAGAGAGCAGGCGTGGGGCAGGCCTATCGCCGTTTTGTTCGAATACACTGTCTCCGATAACAATCATGATAAATTAACCACACATATGTCTTTAGAAAAGACAAATTGAGGTAGGCTCGACCCGGGATTAGAACACAAGTGCAGACGGCACAATAAGCGGTGTTCTACCCGCTGAGCTGTCACGTTGTCGATGTATTCTGCTCGGTGGCTGAATAATTTCGAATTTTGAAGTCGTGGCTACTGACTACGGCTATGGTATTTTTAGCCGTTAGAATACTCGTACGTATATATTTTTTTAAAAAGCTCTCATTCAATTACCATTCTATTAAAAAAAAAATTGCTTTCAAATTTCAGCTGAAGACAATGTAAATTTGAGTCCCTGCTATCGACGATGTAAACCCAAAACTCATAAAAGTTAAAACAGTTACGGTTGTTAAGTTTATTTCATCCAAATAGTTGGAAATATTATGCGTTTCATGAAATTATTCTGTTTGTTGGAAGACTTAATTGACAAAGAATTTTTGCATAACCTAATACTTCCGAACATCACATGGCATCAATACCACCTGGTGTTCAAAGTACCCACGTACCCTGTTGCCGTTTCGTACGTATACATATTTACAATCTTTGTTTAAAATAATAAACATACCCCATCAAGTTCAGTACCTAAGTAGCATTTTCCTATATATGATCCCACCAAGAGGCTGAAGTTTACTCTGAAACGCTCTAATCGTTAGACCGTTGAGCATTTGTATCATTAAGTTTAATTTTATCACCAAAAGTATGAGCATTGCTCATTGAGCAATCTCGTTTTATGTCAAGCAGTGACGGTAAAATACTTCTAAGTATTTGCCTGGCACAAAACCAAAATCGAATCTCGATGTAACAGTTTTCTTATCTTAATGTTATTTCGCTATGTACTTCATCCTATTCTGAATAGATTGAATGTTTTCCGCTAGATAGGGTTGCGATAACGAGGCGGGCTATGGTTGGGAGCGATGAAAAGATTTTATGAAGCGTGGTAAGTAGATGTGGATTAAACATACATACATACATATACTCACGGCTATAATTCCCTAGAAGGGGTAGCCAGAGCTAAGGAATTATAAATTCCTCAGCCACTTTTGGAAGTTGAGTGAGGTAAAAGATCGTAAAATAAAGTTTTTTGGTGATTGGTCTCCAATCGCATCGCCCAAAAATCCAATAAATAGCCCCAATACCCTTAGTCGCCTCTTACGACACCCGTGGGTAGAAAGGGGTAGCGACATTTTAAGCCGGCACTACACGGCAATCTAAGCCGGCACTACACGGCAAATGTGGATTAAACCAAAGTATCAGTTTAGGGAATCATTTGAATCCTTACGTTATAAAAAAGTAACAATAAATCCTGAGTTGTTGCATAAAAATATATCATATACCAATATTGGTGTGATAATAATATGTAAGTTGTTCGAAATTAAGCAAGTGATCAATTTTAAATCAAAGCCTACCCCAAACTTTTGAGACGATTACTAACTGTGATCCATAAACGAAATAATATTAGACAAATTTCTAGTAACATAATACCGGTTTTAACAGAAAACTCATCAAAATATTTCATTTCATGCAAAAACTCAGGATTTGTAGGATAACACATAAAATGTTCTTTTAACAGCTCACGTTGGATAACTCATAACAATATGAGATAAACCTTCCGTTCTAAGTCTAAACCATCAGGGACTTCTTTATTACCCTGAAGGGCTTGACATAGATCTAATTATACTTAACGAGACATGGAGACATGATTCTTTTCAGTCGTAACACTCTTGACAGAGTGGTCGTAGTCGTAATTTTGGTTGGGTGACCCGCCGCACAATTCGTCGCCATTGTTCTCTGAGGGCTGCTTTTTTGGTGCATTGGTACAGGGGGTCATCCAGCGCTGCTTTGATTTGGTCCGTCCATCTCATCGGTGTTCGACCACGCATTCGGATGCCCTCTACTCTGCCCTGTACCACCAGTCACTCGATTGACATGCGCCCGCGTCGAGATATATGTCCGAAGAAGTTTAGGATACAATAACGATACGTAACGATTACGATACGAGGGAGACATGATAGACATGTTCATAAAGAATAGATCCTCTCCATATTATTAGATTTTCAGTGATTTCTGGCCGACACGGTTGGATAACAATCACTATCAACACATCACTAACAATCTTTTCTCCACTAAACTTCCCAAAAGTTTTTTTTTATTGGTTGGTTGCTTTGACTAGCCCATTCGGAATTAATAGCCGTGAGTAAATGTATATGTATATGTATTTATAGGGCTGTGACTGAAAATCAGCGTTTGATAAGTATACAGTCTGTCATTTGAGTGCTGAGTCAAGGCCTTTTTGGTAATGAGTTTTTTTTTATATGACCAAATAAACATTATTTCTTCTTCTTCTTCCATGCGTATACTGCGAGAGTAACGTATTCTGTTTTACTAATCAGCCACTTCAACTACGTAAACTCCCAATTCAGTGAGTGTAAAACACTTTTGGCATAAAAGACAAATATAAACAATATTTATAAAGCAAAAATCGTGCTGCAGTTTCTTACAGAAGCAATTTCAAAGACGAATAAAAAAAGAAACTTCAACTGAAAAGTTGACTTAGCGCAGCTTGGCGTCGAGTATCGTGTGAATGTGCCAAATGCTAAACGGATACTCTATTCGGAATTTTTCGTCTCTTGCAATTATAATAAGTTGATAATGGACATAGCTGTTTCAAGAGAAGCAATCATGTTGATTTCAACATATCTACTGTAAGAGAAGCAACCATATTTTTATTATTGAAGTTTAGCAGTGATCTAACTCAGAGGCCTTAGACGTGCGCAACCATGGGTTTCCAATAAAATAGACAAAGATTTCCCGCCCTCGTACAGTACCAAGATTGTTCTGACCTTGAATACTCCTGATCGGTGGCAATGGCAATTAATTTCGTAACGATATGAGCTGCGTTTAATATTTTTTATGAGACAAGTCGTAGTTTTTTATGAGACACAAAGGTGAAGGCACTTATCAAGGTTATAAGCCATGATCGACACTTTTCATTTTAGCCATCCCACTAAGCTACCAAGGTCAGATCTCAATGATAGGGCTGATGATATGATATGAGCATGCACCAAAAAATGGACACCTTTGTAATTATATCGATGAGGTTAACGCAGTTTTTTCATAAAGGCGCGGCAAAGGTACTAATTCTTCTGAAATTTACGTGATATATTTGTGACCTACTGTTTGTAGTACCTACTTTTGCTTGCACAGTGTGTTGAAGTATAGGGGTTAGGTCTTTTGCCGCTTTGGACGAATTTCAATACATACACGTACATACATAGAATAACCAAAAGATCCTATTGGGGAGGGCAGAGACTATATATCGCCAGTTTGTTCGATGCTTGCAAACCTCTCGGGCTTCTTTTCTATTCATCAATATTTCATATATGTTGTGTTCTTTTTCTCATCACTTTTCGGACGCCTACTTTTTTGAGCACATCCTATATGATATATGGATGATATATTTGTTTCCACAATGGTTTTCTTACCATCTAAGAAAACCATTGTGGAACGCAATAAATCTATTGAGTATTGAGTATATGTGTCCACCTTGGGCATTCTCTGCTGCCATTACCATCCACACTGGCTCTGTATATAAAATGACAAATGACTTCGTACTCAACCAAATGGGTTTCCTCACAATGTTTTGTCCTCAACAATAAAAACGAATCAGAATCATACAAAAGTACGTGTAGTGATGACGCAACATCACAAAGTAGCTGAATACAGTTGCAGTTGGACTTGTCCCAAGATCATAAATTCCTATGAATTTTATTGGAAACTTAGTTCGAAAGTAGAAACAGCACGGAATAACAAGCGATAGCTGTTTTAATTTGAAACTACAAGCAAGTAGGATATTTATTTTTGAGCAAATTTACAGCCGTAATTACAATTTCGTTCATATACAAAATTAAAAACGATTTTTGTAAGTACCAGTTCTACTAAATTAGCTTCAACTATTCCAATATAAATAATTGCTGTATTTAAATTGTTGTAATAACATGACGTTGTAACAACGTATATGTTTGTACGTACGTATGTACTCACGGCCATAAATCCCGAAAAGGGGCAGCCAGAGCTTTAAATCGCAAAACTACTCAGCCACATTTGGAAGTTGATAGGGGTAAAGATGGAAGAAACGAAGTATCGTTAGTGATGGGTCTCCAACTGCATCGCCCAAAAGCCTCTAACGACACCCGTGGGTAGAAAGGGGTAGTGACATTCTAAGCCGGCACTACACGGCGATATTATTTTCAGTTATGACTTATTCACATATTTCGTATAAGGAGATACTTGGGGTGTTACATGGTCTATTGATTAAATTTTAGTATCAATTTGGCTTTCGTTGAAACCTATCTGGAGTGCCCCCGCCAAGTCGAGCGCGAAGCAAGCACTGTCGTACTATCTTTTTCTGGAACCGTTTCGCCGCATTTTCATGGCTCCATTCGAGAACCTCAGGGTAGGATTAACACGCGATTTCAAACTAAATTTTCGTCACCTAGAAATTCGTAATCACACGCTTGAAATCCAGATTTCAATTCGGAAGATCAATCAATTCCGAAGTTAAGCTAATGCAAAGTTTCGCATGTTCGACACTGAATAACTGACTGACTCACTGATCATCAAAATAGAACTAGTACTTCCCATAGACCTAGAGAGCTGAAATTTGGTAAAGAGGTAGATTTAACAACCACATAAAGAAAAAACTATCAAAACAAGGTTTATGGAAGATCTGGACTACCTGGTAACGCTGTTGAGAAAACATAATAAGAGTACTGCCAAACAATAATAAGCGTATTTACGAGAAACAGTAGTCGATCAACTGTATTCTACTCAATAAATAAAAATATTCAGTCCAATAATTATCATTATTTATGTACTAGCACTCAGCCGCGGCTTCGCTCAGGTTATTTAGCATTAGTACCAATACTCGTCACTCTTACGACTCCCGACACTCTTACATAGTACTCGTCAGTATCACTAGATGGCGCTGGCTTTACACATTTAAAAGTTTTTTTCGTGTATTTTAAAAATTTGAAAAGTCGTGGAGTTTATTTTCATTTGATTTCACAAGATAATATAATAATAAGAAAATGTGACCATTCAATCAGTCTACGTCGTGTCAAAAAGATGTGAAATACCGCCAAAAACATTCTGTGAAAAACTAGCCAAGTCTCGATAGAGCTGCTTGTTTCTCTCTAAAAAGTAATGATTCTCTAAAATAAGTGGAGCTAAGTCTAAGGTTCCTTACTACGATTTATTGTTGGCCGTTGGGGCGTGACTTGGCCGTTGAACATTCTTGACACGTTTAGTATGTACAAGTTTATTCACTAAGTTATTTGCAGATTTATTGAAATCTTCAAAACTACTTTGCCGATTATGTAGAGTCCTCTTCACAATTTTTTGTGATTCTAATCTATCTTTATTTTTATTCGTAAGAACTCTGATGATTATTTCTATGTTTCCCTTAAACTTTAATCATAATCTACTAATTACAAGTCAACGGCCAAGTCAAGTAAAATTAACTATAATAATATAAAATATATAATAAATCGCAGTAAGGACTTGGCTCCACTTATTTTAGAGATTTAATTACTTTTTGGAGAGAAACAAGCAGCCCTATCGAGACTTTGCTAGTTTTTTACTGAATGTTTTTGTTGCGATTATGTTAATTTGATTATTGATACTGTTTCTTAGTAATTTGCAGCTATTCTTTCGTTAAGAGTTCAAGCATTATATGACGATTATTTTTTGTTTCAGATCTACCATTTCAGCAACAAATATAATTTAGTTGCTTACAAACTATGCATTTATTAGGAAATTGTCTAGTTAATTAAGTCCTCCCCAATTAATAACTGGAACAGCTGAACCATAAATCGATGCACACATAAATAACCATACATCGTAAAATTTTCCATCACCCACGTCGGCTCATAAATCATTTTTTAATTTCACGAAAACAATGACAATATTATCATTCTAGATATGACCTCTCCCACTGACTGCCGAGCTTATTGGCGAAACTATGGAATGCGTCGAGCAATAGTTCACATCACGTATTTGACACTTCAGGGACCGGTTGCCTATTATTAATTGATCATGAATTGACTCACATTAATCATATTCCATTGAATACGTTGTTAGCAATGCCAGCGGGGATTATGATGCCTCTTATTGATTTGTTTAATAGCTTCTGTCGATTAATTAATACTCAAATGATTATGTAGTAAGGATTTTTAGGTCAAGTTATTTTAAAATATCAGAAATTTGAAAGCACTGGCATATATAGACTGCGTTTTTCGAGTACATACGGGGAAAAAAGCTTGCTTTGTTTGAAATAGTTTTCAAATTGTTGAAATAATGTTTGTTTCAATCGATAAATAAATATATTTAAAAAAATTGAAAATAAGGCTTTTAAAGCATTTCTTTACTAAAAATTCAAAAATGATTCCAAATATAACCTGAATATCATGAAAAATCGTGGGTTGCTCGCGTAAAACTTGGCACAAAGACAAAAATAAAATGGCTTAAAATCCAGTTCCTAGAAGTCGGTGACATACAAATATACAGGTGAAGCTAACATAAGCGTGTTAAAAAAGAATACAAGACGATTTCTGTGGCCTAGTGATTAAGTGACTGACTATTGTATCCGGAGTTCGCGAATTTGAATCCCACTGAGAGCAACATTTACGTGAGTATAAATGTTTTTTTTTAGGTTTGGATGTTTTTATATGTGTATTACATAGCATGAAATATATCGTTAAGTAAGTATCCCATGACACAAATCATTAAGTTTTCCCACTTTGGGGCTAACCATGGGCTAACTTGAAATGAGTGATATCCTTTTAGATTTGTTTAATTTAAGATCCTGTATTTGAATTAGAAGAAACACACGCAAGGCTTTAAATCCCAAGTTCCAATTAGACCAAAACTGCAGCAACCTAATGATAACAATCACCAGTACTAACAACTCGAGTGCGGTTGTCCTCCGGTAAAGTTACTAAACACACTGCAAGTTTCAGACTCTCTAGTTAGCAGTGTTTACTGTAAATGATATCTTTGTCTCATGCAAAGTGCTGAAATACAAGTTTGCTCTTAGCAACCTATGCAGTTTTTTAAATTTTAGTTTTTAAGAACATTATCATAACCTACCATCACCAATTATTCAATCAGTTAAATAACTTCATATGACGGATAATTACACAAAAAGGAGATATGAGGCCTTGGATTATATAACTTTTTACTTTTAACAACTGAAACGGAAAAAATGGCGCGATAACAATTGTTGGTGATGAATTTATGACCCCAGCATGGTTTGCTAATCATTTGAACTTAATTAGCTTTCGCGGCGTTTTTCATCAACAAGAAGGGAATATATAGTGTTAAACTATAACTAAATAATAAATAAAGGAAAGAAAAATTTCGAAACCAGCGAGCGGGAATCAAACCCACGATCTCCGGGTATAAGCCCCCGTGCTCTGCCAATCGAGCTATCAGGCGAGTTACCGATCTGTGAATATTTATCGAGCTAAAACCCGTCTCATGTAGTAAATATTAAATTAAAGACTCACCAGCCCTATCGATAACATGAAAGAGTATCTTGCACAGATACTGCAGGTAGAGCGCGAGGTCAGTGAACCGGCGCGGCGCCAGCAGCTGCAGCGCCCACCGCGCCAGCCAGCCCTCCAGCGTGGTGCGGCCCGGGCGTCCGCCGGCCTCGGGGCCGCACACCCGTCGATAGTACGCTAGGTCTCGCCATCTGTATATGTTGTAAGCTATAGGCAGTTTTTGACGAAGCCTTTATCATGTCAGCTCCCGTAGTATAAGGCTTGTGACAGCGAGCATGTCACATGAGAAATGTCACTTCAGGCATACTCGCTCTCACAAGCCCATTCTGCTGGTGCAGGAGTGTAGGTCTCTCGGCCCATGGTGATGAATCAGAGTAGGTCATGAAGATTGATGTCTTATCAAAATCAATGCGAGACAGGATTCCCGATCTTTTATAATATTATCTCACGGTTGTTCCCAATTTTTTTTTGCAATAATTAAGACACGCTCAAGAAAAGAATGTCAAAAATAAGCTAAATAAAATATGAGAAATTGTTATACTGTACCTTCCAAATGCAGGTAGCAAAGCAAAATATGACAATTATATTTTAATTTCCAAATTGCCGTCTAGTGCCGGCTTAGAGTGTCTCTCTCCCTTTTTACCCATGGGTAGAAATACTGCTTATATTTTTTTAAGTCGTATTTGGGCGATGCGGTTGGAGACCCATCACCAACGATACTTTATTTCTAGCATTTTGTTTTCTATCAACTTCCAAATGTGGCTTAGGAGTATCTAGCTCTGAAGTTTTGGCTACCATAGCTCTTTGCCGATAAGAAAATTAAACGATATGAATAAATGAAAACAACTTACTTAAGAGGTAACGGGTTTAAGAAACATTCAATAAATTCTCTCTTCACTTCCAGCAGAATATGGAACTCTGAGGAGTTGACAGCCCAGTCTGCAAAGTGAGCTAGTTTCTGAAAATAGAAAAGTCATTTAATTTTAAAAAAATACACGCATACATACTTATACTCACAGGTATAAATCCCTTGAAGGGATAGCCAGAGCTAAGGAATTAGAAAATCCTCAGCCACCTGTGCCAAAGTTGTACCTACATTCATATACTCACGGATATATCCGACACAAAATTAATTAACGAAATATTTGCTACCGTATTAATCAATCACAACGCCATGCCTTAATATTAATATTTCCCGCATTCAAAATTATTGGAGTTAGATAATATAAAGATCTTAATATTTTGTTTTATGAAAAGTATGATCATAAAGGTGTACACTATGAGTACTTGAACATACTATGTCCTTTGATGGCTCAATGTGACCGCTTAACCGCTAAATCATGAAATGTTCTTTCTGTTCGAGTAATTGAATTATTTACAACCTGCTATAACCTAACTAAATCTCACCGCATCTCACGTAGTGGCTTTTTAAGTGTTTGAGTTTAATCTCAGAGTTTTTATCTAATGTTTTAAATCCTAGGCAGTTGTGGCAGATAAAGTGATTATTTCAATTATACTTATTATTTGCTTAAAATAGCGCTTACCCATTTTTTATCGCAAGTGAAGGAAGAGGCAACAAAAAAAATGAGTCTTTTTAAGTGAATTTCTTAGCCACGTAGATACTCATATATCCATCACGAAACATATTCTATTTTACTATTTTTATTAAAAAAAAAAACCATAAGTAGCGAAAAAATGACCAATTCTGAAGCCCTGGTTACCCTTTTTTGGGATTTAAGTTTATGCGTATGATCCATGTATGTATGCTCTATTACTCTCTGATAAAGTGAGATATGTTTTAATTATAACGTCTCATTCAAAATTAACTGAGAACATCTCCTTATACTCAATTAATCTGATTAAAAATTTAGCTCCCGGCTATTTCCATTCAAGACTATCAGATTATTCCTTTCTTTAGAACCTCTACCTCATTACGAGAAAGTTACGTTCCATTAATGGAGCTTAATATAGTTCATTTTATTCTCATTAACCTCTGGTTCACGTTCAAGATGTTAAAGTAAATTTATTACCATATTTAGAAACACTCTAGGGGTTAGTACGAAAAAATTCACTGAATTTTCAGTTAGTTTTAAAGTTTTCGTGTCCTGGGCGCTGCATTTATGAAGTTATTTTTTCATCAGCATAAATTTAAGTAAACGTAGAGAAGGTGCTTCATTCAAAAGTTTATTCAACGAAAGTGGAGTGTGCTCTCATTCTATTTGCTCGGAATATTTTGTGATATGAGTAAATTATTCAGTTCTTACTTTGAAATGAAAGTAATAAACTTGTTATGTTTTAGTCAAGTTATGAATTATTATGAATTCATTTTAATCCTCTATGATATTTAACTTCTTTTGAATTTTATAGATGAATGGATATTACCATTTCTAAAATTGATTTGATAGTAAAGTAAGCTTAGCGAGAAAAGTTATTATGAATGCTGACAAGCTTTTCATCTATTATTTTATATTATTTACAGTTTATGAATAAAAAGATTCCGTGCTGAGTCAGAAAAATATAGTTCTAAGATTTTTTTAGATAAATTATTTATAAGTGGCATTAGAATTGTATCCTATTACGTTAGCTAAGGTTGTTTTGGAAACAAAATGTAAGTGAAATACAAAAATGAGTACCCCGCTGCGCTACACGAATTCTAACAGAATTTCATTAGATTTGAAGATAAAGTAATATCTGTGAATGGAAGACATACTTTTTTATATAGTAAAATGTTTGATTTTTTGGCACCTACTACATAGGTATACCTCCATTACTATAATGAATAAGATATAAAGGTAAAATAATCAGGCTTTATACATCGCTCTTGGGAGTGACTTTATCTTGATGCCATGTAGGGCTGGCTTAGATTGTCACTACACCTTTCTACCCTCGGGTGTCGTAAGAGGCGACTCAGGGTATGAAGCTTGGCTGAGGCTTGAGTTCTAGCTCTTAAGCTTTGGCTACCTCGTTTCGAGATATATGACCGTGAGTATATGTATAAGCGTAGAGTATATGTATGTTTAACATGACTCAAGTTTTAAAACAACTAGAATTTTAAAATTTCGTATATGGAATTCTAACTCAAAAAGTTGTATCAATTAACACAAAACATTTTTGAAAGACATTTCTGATGATCCCTCCCACCGATATGCTTTAATAAATAAAATATGTAGGAAGGTACGCGAAAAATATAAATCTGTTAATTGTTAACTTTTTCAAAAATTTGCGTCAAAATCTAACTTTTCTCTACCCAAAGGTCTACGAGCTATGCCGCAGACGAACACGGACAGACAGCCAGATAAACAAACATGGCGATATAAATATTTCTTGTTACGTACGAAACCTAAAATTAATTACTATTTAAGCTACATTTAACAAACAAGCAATACATTTAACAACTGCGTTGCAACAAAACATCTGTATAAAAGTTTAATACTAAAACAACAAAAATCGAACTAGAAAAAGGTATGCTCGTTTTAAGAAACACAACCTTCATCAGAACAGTCAACATGTCACAGAGGTCAAATATTGAAAACACGTGACGCGGGTTCGCTCATATATTATTCGGGTTCTGAAAAGGATACCTGCTTCACGTAGCTCGTGACCCTTAACTATTCTGTAAGACTGATTCCTTAAACATACATACATACATATACTCACGGCTATAAATCCCTAAAAGGGGTAGCCAGAGCTAAGGAATTAGAAATTCCTCAGCTACATTTGGAAAATTGAGTGGGGAAAGGATGGTAAAGTAAAGGTTGTTGGTGATGGGTCTCCAGCCGCATCGCCCAAAAATCCCTTAAAAGACCCAATACCGTTAGTCGCCTCTTACGTACACCCATCGGTAGAAACGGGGTAGCGCTATTCTAAGCCGACACTACACGGCAATGATTCCTTAAACTACATAGAATACCTTTATACTCAAGGCTGTTCCCTTCAAAATGGGTAGTGATAACTTTGGAATCAAAGACCCATAGAAACACGAGAAAAAGTATCTGATGAGTTAATAATTGTAACATCCACCAATCTGAAGCTGAAGCGTCTCAGTACGTTTAGGCTCCTTTCCACCTTCCGGTTTTTGTTCCGGTTCGAACGCAATGAAGTGCATTGACATGTATTGGAACTTTTGCATGACATGAACCGGCTTAGTTTATCGGGCAAGGCATTAACCGCCGAGTAGCCGTATAGCATATTTTTTATGTTTTATACAATACATCAAATCATACAAACATACCTCAAAAAAGTTGTCGAAATCCTGATCGCAGATGACGTCATCCCTATCGTGGTCCAACATCTCAGTAAAGAACAGCGTCATCTTGTCCGTCTGCACGGAGCTGAGCACGGCCAGCGGCTGCTCCTCCTCCAGCTCCAGGCACTCTAGGTCCTCGCTGAACCGATTCACCCAGGTGGCTGTAGAAGATGTTAATAGGTTATTTATATAATTTTCTAAGACTTTTACGATTGCACATTATAACTAAAACAACTATTGACTTTCGGATATTTGATCACGTGTTATTACATGGTTCCAGTTTCAGTTGGTCACGGAACCATGATAAACGAATAGTTTTCGAGACGTCGAACTTTTTAAAACCATGTAATAACACGCGATTAAGTATCCGAAAGTAAATAGTTATTTTAATTATTTATATGATTTTTATTCTAGTTATTTATTTTGTGGGTAGTTTAAAAAATATGGTAAATTTCACGGCAAACAACACATACATTCATAACATTATATACATAAACGTTCAACCCGAATATCCCCGAAGGGGTTAACAGAGGTACTAATACTTCTGAACATCACGTGAATTTGTTACCTGGTGTTCAGAGTACCCACGTTTTGCAACACACAAAGTACAAATAATTCGCAACTATTCATCATACTAAAATATTTCCAACGAGGAATAGTAATAATTTCCCGATGTGTCTTAGCTACTATTTTTAATAGAAGTTACGAAAAATACCGATCAAGATATGTTCATTGACATACCTATGATATTAGTTCCAGTTAGGGTTGGTTAGGATTGGAGGATATTATCTCAAGTTTTATGTACATTCATACTTTTTTTCATACACACCTATATTTTTCCAAACTTAAGACACCTGCCTTATCAGGTATACTTTATATTTAATCTAAATGTGCTCTTTTTCTGAAATTTACTATCATCCATTCTCTTTTTTGTAACAAATACATCTATCTTTTTTTACAATTCCATGCTTTACGCCGAACCTTTCGCTATTAAGATTAAAGTAATATTACACAAATATAAAACTTCAAAATGAAACAACTTATACAGAGGCAAAGTCAATACTTTCAAAAAGATACTTCGCCTTTACTTCAAAAAAAGACTTTTTCCATTCGTTTGATATAGAATTTCAGTTTAAAATATGTCTCGAAATATGTCTCGGAGACAAGTTCTTTTACAGCAAATGCATGCTCTTTAGAAATAGCTCCCACGACTATTGTAAAAGCACTGGCTCCTTCTTGCAATGATATTTATGAAGAAAAAATACAATAGACCCATCTCTGTAAATGTGTGCTTTGGAATTCTTACTGAGCGACAAGAACTCAAGGGGTAATGGAGAAAAAGTAATGCCAATGACTTACAATATTGAGTTTCAAAGCTGAACTGCAAAAAATGAAACCCATAAGGGTTTTATAGCTTTGTTAATTCTGTCTGTTTGTCCGTCTGTTTTCCTTCATGTCACAGTTTTGACTACACGAATAAAACTTGATTGGTGTTGGTTCAATAAAACATAATAGAACTTATTATTTTCATCAAAAACATTATTTTTAGATTATCTCGCTTATCTCGTCGTCATTCCGACGACTATATGTGTGATGTATTTTGCGCGATTGCGACGAAACAAACGTTCAATTTAGAAAATAAGAGCAATCTGACATGCCATACTGTGTCGTCCAGTCTTTACCCGCTTGCAATAAAAACGGAATAAAGCTCTAATACTTGTGTAATGCATAAAGGAAACTCAGTGCTACAGCAGATATACGCACAGTGGTTTATCTGTCGCTGTAATGTGATTCTTCTTCCCCAACCCCTGTTCTCAAAGGCACTAGCCAAATTGTTCCAAACCTCACGTGCAGTCTTAGCATTGTATGCATAAGTAAAGCAGCTAGGTTCCAAGAGCAGATTTATTGTGGTTCTCGCCTGTCGATCAACATCTGCCATCGTGTCATCGAGTTTGTCAGTTTCGATGACTTTCCACCAATTTTTATTTTCTAAATAATTTCGTACCTGGAACTTCCAGTCAGCATATCCATCTGATCCCTGGAGTTTCTTAATTCCAAATACGCCATGGCTTTGGCCAGAGCTCGACGAGTTTTCATCAACCATGATGAAAAATCAACCACAATATTTCAAAGGAAAAAACAAAAAACACAAACTTCGAAAATTGTCATAAAAATTATTTAAAAATAAACTCTTCGGGCAAAACCCATAACCTAAAGGAAACTCAGTGCTACAGCAGATATACGCACAGTGGTTTATTAAGTTTATTTTAATATTTTATATTACACATTTTGCTGCGACCATTTTATATCTATCAACATACATAGACAACTATCTAATTATGATAGATTGTACCATAGAGGTCATATACCTACTCCAATAATGCATGCGTTCGTTTTATATTTCAATAGCATTTTGCAGTGTAGTGTCGTAAGGGGTGGCTAAGGGTATGGGGCTTATTTAAGTGGTTTTTGGGCGATGCGGTTGGAGACCCATCACTAACGATACTTTATTTCTACCATCTTCTTCCCTATCAACTTCCAAATGTGGCTGAGGAGTTTTAGATATGAAGCTCTGGCTATTTCTTGGGATTTATGTGATTTATGCTGTGTAGTGTCGGCTTAGAATAGCACTACCCCATTTCTTCCGGTGGGTGTACGTAAGAGGCCACTAACGGATAGGGGCATTTTAAGGGATTTTTGGGCGATGCGGTTGGAGACCCATCACCAACAACCTTTATTTCACCATCTTTAGAAGTATTAGTACCTCTGCCGACCTTTCGGAAATATACGGCGTGAACGTTTGATTTTTCGAATATTTTTTCGAACTGGTTGTTTTAGAGCATTCTTCCGAGACTTTCGAAGTTGAGCAATCCAGATTTAACTGCACATATGAAAAGAGGTTGGAACGAAAAAGTTAATTGCTTTATTCGGTCAAAACTGAAATAAGATCGAAACAGCCTAACATGGCAACATTGCTATAAAGTTTAGTCTGTAGCATTTGTTTGTGTGCTAACAGAATAGTATTATTTCCATTTTATTGTTGCAAAATGGTTTCAGCGTATACTTTGTTTAATGTATTACTAGTTTTTCAAGCGTCCGCTTATAGTTCAGGTAACAGGTGTAACCGAGTACACGGTCGTGGGTAATAAAATGTTCTGTTCTCAATCAGCACAATAAAAATATCAGAATATTTTTCTTTGGATAGTTTATTATTTTCCTCTACTTATATGGCGTCTATAAGTCCCAAAAATGTGTAGCCACTCTAGCCACAACTTAGGAATTAGAAAAATGTCACACACTTTTTCAAATTTAAGTATTATTTCACTTTTGGGTCTGACTTTATCTGTGTGCTTGAAAATGGGTTGATACTCATTTTTTCAATAGGAATGCCTTGTGTTCTCAGCTTAAATAAACTCTTTATATTATTTGGTTTGTGCCCATTCAAATATCGTCACTCTATTTCATTTTGTTTCATGAGTAGAATTATAATTATAACTAGTGGATGGGCCCAGCTTCGCATGGGTAGCGTAGTTTTAAAAAATATCTGAGATTTCTTCATTCACATTCATTCATTTTTAGTGATAAGACCGCCAATTGTACTTTTTTAAATTTACATATACATACATACATATGTTTATTTGTAAATATTTCTCCTTTTTGATGGGCAATAAAGAGTTTTCTATTCTATTCACTGCTCTTTGTGATTTTGAAAGCGCTTTTATGAATTGTTCAGTATCTCCACAAATAAGCTGACTTTCAAGTTGAGTTGGGAGAGTTAAAGTTGAGTAAAACGGTATGAAGTATTTATAACAATCTAAAAACCTACCGCAATGTAGGATGCGTGCTACTGGCGCCATCTAGTATGTAATATGTAAATTAGTAAAGATTTGGTTTAGGTCGCGTGCGACTATTATTTTTCATGTATAATTTTGGTGTTTCTATACCGATTTCTGTGATTCTTTTTTTATCGAATTGGTAATAAAGTTTTTTTTTTTTTAAATAAGGGATGAGTGAGTGATAAGAGAGAGTGATAAGTGAGAGTACTATAAAAGTAAATAAACAAATATAAGCAGAATGCTCCGAACTGCTAAGCTATCAGGAGTTACACGTGTTATTGTGAGTCAAACATAAAATATAGACATATGCTGTTGCGGAATATTTTTTAGACAATTTGATGTATGTTATTTCAATCATACATGATTCCTATGTAACTTTAACCATGCACATGCGAGAGAAGTTTAAAATATAGTAAATCTCCCGTTTTCCCAAAATTTCCCAAAATCCCCCTTCACTACTTTGCCGAAAAGTATACTATAACCTGCCCAGGACTATGAAGAATAATTGCACCAAGTTTCGTTAAAATCCGTCGAGTAGTTTTTGTTTCCATAAGGAACATACAAACCGACAGACAGACAGACAGACGGACGGACAGAAAGACAAAAATTTTACTCATTACATTTTTGGCATCAGTATCGATCCCTAATCATCCCCTGATAGTTATTTTAAAAATATATATAATGTACAGAATTGACCACTCTACAGATTTATTATAAGTATAGATTATTTACAATTAAGGCATATGATAAAATTCAATGCACAAGACCATCAGCAATGCTTTTTTCTTTTACCATCTTCCCCTCGGAACTTCCCAAAATGGCTAAAATAGTACCTTTTGGTTGTTGAGGCATCAAAACTCTAAGTGTACTCGTATATTATTCAAATGAATCTAATGAAGTCATAATAAATATTTATCGAAAGTAACAAGCAGCTATGCAGAAAACTAGCAAGTCCCTCGCACCTGTCGCCGCTAAAATTAAGCCTACGTTTGCATCTTAGAACGACAACAACAAAACCCCGTGAGGATACGAAACGCGCCGCATTGCGGACCCCCAATTTTCAGTTATATCGATTTGACCTCAGCATTGTCTAACTTTGTGGGTCTCCAATTGTTTGCTAAGTATCAGGCTAGTTATTGACAATTTACACTAATGGCTTGTACTAACCAGCGCCGCTCGCGTATTGATTGAACCACAATTAAATTTATCTACTCTAGTTGGTAGTTCGATCATTAAGAACGAAACTGAGGCGGTGTGTAATTAAAAGTTACTTAGAGATTTTGGATACTATAATTTTACGTAGAAAGCAACGGGACTAGAAATGGTGAAGATCACAAAAAAGGTATTAAGGAATGTGTAGAAAGTTTTTCAAAACTTTTCCTCTATCCGTAATACTCGTAGCTAAACCACACACGTGACACAAATACGCTTGCGCTTATAGAATTCAAATTTCAAGACCAAATAGAAAACATTAAAAAAGACAGGAGACATAAGTAAGAAAGTATGTGAGAAGAACAATAAAGCATATGAGAAGAATAATGAGTGGGGGAAGCAACTAAAATCGGATCGGAAGGATAGTCATTGCGCGAGTGTAATTAAGTTGAGAGATTCCTCAGCCACTTTTGGAAGTTGCGTGGGGAAAAGGTGGTCAAATAAAGGTTGTTGGTGATGGGTCTCCAACCGCATCGCCCAAATATCCCTTAAATGCCCCAATACCGTTAGTCGCCTCTTTTGAACACCCACCGGAAGAAATGGGGTAGTGCTATTCTATGCCAACATTACACAGCTAAATAAAACCGAGCAAAAATAAATTTTATTAAACTTAATTAAGTTATTTATTAAACTTAATTAAGTTTGATATAATTATGACTGTAAAGTGCCCTCTATACAAAATGATGCATGTAGGGTAACTGTTAAAGCACTGCACTCGATAAGTTTAATTGAGCTTCGATCAATATCCATAATGATTCATTAAAATATATACGGAACCTAACATGTGTATGGAAATATATTTTATTTTGAAAAACGATGAATTATAAATATGGTGGGAAGACCAGCTCTTCTACTTCAGAGAGGCTGGGGTTCTTCTTCACAAAGTTATAATTTTGCTTCATAATATAGATGTATGAGTTAGGCTGACATGTATTTGCAAATACATGAACATAAACTACAAGTGTAAAAACTTTTAGCAGAAAAATGCAACCATTCAATGAATCAGAGCCAGCAGATAAAAGGCAGGTGATATTAATATTTCATGATTCCAACAAAAGTGCTGTTGTATCGAACATTTCTCGCTCGCTTTCGGAATTCTATATTATTTTGCAACGAAAACAAAATATCGGCACTCGAATACGAATGCTGATGGCGAAAAAGCTTCGATCTTGATTTATTTGTGTTAGACACGTAAAAATAGCCTAAGTAAACAATAAATAATAATTATTTCTTATGTCAAATAATATGCTCAAAAAGAGGCGTCCGAAGTGTAAAAAATAACATCGGAAAGAGTACGATAGCCAGTGTACAACCAACAGTGTATATAGCCAACAGTTAGTGTGATAAGCTAAGTAAGTCTAAGTTAGTGAATCTCACTTTACTTTAATATTACTGTACTCTTTGTACCATGTAGACCAGTTTTTTTTTTCTTTCTTGTTTCATTTATTTATTCTCTTTAATCGAATTATCGTGTTTGTAAAGGAATTCCATTACCGATGCGAGCAACGCGAAATTATAAGCTGAAATTTTTCTTTTACTTTTGTCAGCAATTTCATTACCAGCCTCCCGGCATATTTGCGCTGGTGTTGCCGTTTTAAAGAATCAGTATTATAAAGCTGATGTTTGATATTTTCAGCGAATCTCATCCCTGTGTGTGTCGTACGAGGCGATCAAGCGTTTTTTAGTGATTCCTGAACGATGCTGCGTAGTCTCGGCTTAGAAAGCGGTCAGAGGTTTATGCAAACATAATCAAAATATTGCTTTACAATACATAATATATTGACTGCCTACGTGGTCACGCGGTTAAGCGCTTGGTTGCAAGTACGGAGGCCTCGGGTTCGATCCCCACGGGATGGTAAACATACAAATTTAATTTGTAAGATTTAACCCAGTCTGGAAAGATATTGCAGGCTTGAATCAACGTGCTGTTCACGTGAGGGCATGTTCAGCCGTCGGTCCCGGCTATTATTACGGTAGTAGTCGTTAGTCTGATCACCAATGAGATGGACGGACCAAATCAAAGCAGCGCTGGATGACCCCCTGTACCAATGCACCAAAAAAGCAGCCCTCAGAGAGGAATGGCGACGAATTGTGCGGCGGGTCACCAAACCAAAATGACCACTACAACCACTCTGTCAAGAGTGTTACGACTGAGAAGAGAGTCGTTAGTCTGCCAACCCGCATTTGGCCAGCGTGGTGGACTATGGCCAAATCGCCCTATATAGGGTAGGCTCGAGCCCCTTGGTGGGGACATATATGGGCTGTAAGGACATAATACATTTAATAATGTTGTAAGTTAGCCGTGTAGTGTCGGCTTAGAATAACACTACCCCATTTCTACCCGTGGGTGATCGTAAGAGGCGACTAAGGGTATAGGGACTTATTAAGTGATTTTTGGGCGATGTGGTTGGAGACCCATCACCAAAAACATTTATTATTACCATCTTTTCCCCAATCAACTTCCAAAAGTGGCTGAGGAATTTTTCATTCTGGCTACCCCGTTAAGGGATTTATAGCCGTGAGTATATGTATGTATGCATGTAAGGAAACTCGCCATGACCCCTCGTTTTATTTCACTGAACTTTAAGAGGTTACCAACCCATTTCATTGGCGATCTTTTTAAACCTACCACCACAGTCACTGAGGCACATGCACATTAAGTAATATAAAAAAAATTAATTTCGTTGTTTTAGTCTAAATAGTTAAGGCCAAGCAGGTTAATAATTACAGAATCTGAACACGAAATTGGATATAAATTTCAGTTTGTTTAATTAACATATTAAATATTTACTAAAATTGTTTTATAAACAGAATACCAAATTGCGTTGAATCCCGACGATTCATGTAAAATCGTTCCCATATCATAGGTTTTTAAAAATGTTGGACAAATAAAAGGATTAAGATGGTTTTACAACCAAATCATGTAGTATTATTTCTTAGTTCGCACTGTTAATCTTAAATGAATTAGAATCCATCCGACAATAATTAAAAAAACAAATCATTTTCCCCTATTCGATAGCGACGAATAATAAATACATACATACAAATACTCACGGCTATAAATCCCTATAAGAGGTAGCCAGAGCTGAGAAATTAGAAATTCCTCAGCCACTTTTGGAAGTTGTGTGGGGAAAAGGTGGTAAAATAAAGCTTGTTGGTGATGGGTCTCCAACCGCATCGCCCAAAAATCCCTTAAAAAGCCCCAATACCGCTAGTCGCCTCTTACGTACACCCACCGGAAGAAATGGGGTAGTGCTATTCTAAGCCGGTACTACACAGCAAAAATCTATACAACAAATATACACATATACACAGATACAAATATATATATCTACACAGCAAATATATACATACATGCATAATCTAGCGATAGCGACATGATAGTCCAGTGGGTAGAACACCCGCCCGAAAAACAGAAGGGCGTGAGTTCCAATCCTGGGACGGGCCTACACCAATTTGTCTTTTCTAAAGTCATATGTGTGGTTAATTTATCATGGTTGCTAACGGTGACGGAAAACATCGTGAGGAAACCCACATGGCTGAGTTGTACTTAGTCATGTGACAGTGTATTCGTACAAAACGGCGATAGGCCTGCCCCCTATCACGTGAGTACACTGTCAAAGCAAAACGTGGGTACCATCTCTGGAAACTAGATGGCGCTTGCCATGTGAGTTCAGGAGTATTGGTACCTCTGCCAACCCCTTCGGGGATAAACGGCGTGAACGTTTATGTTACGTTTATGTTATGTTATGCATAATCTATGTAAATTTATAATTTACCGTATTAAATAAAACACAAATCATTCTAATGCATATCATAACCCACTCGCGGTTGGCCAATTGTCAAAGTTACGTCTGCATAAATATTTCACAGCCAATTTACATACAAAGCTGCTTTGCATATTTCATGTGAGATCATTTTAGCGGGTCCTGTTAAATTGCTAACTTATCTCGGCGACTCTACATAATATACGACCATCGAGGATGAAAAATGCATTAATAAATCCTTTGTTCGTTAGAAGCGATGATGTGAATTTTCTAAAACTGGTATGGAAGACTGAACGATTATATCAACTGCATCGTACATTCACAAGAGATTAAATAAATATACATAGATCAAGTAAGCCCGTAAGTAATATGATTTATGACTTTGAATACTAACTTGGCCTCATCCTATTAATATTATAAATGTGAAAGTTTAGATGTTTGGATGTTTATGTGTTTGCGGCGAAAAGGCTCCTCTAGTACATAATTTATACGAATGAAATTTGACAGAATTCTAGATAATGATCCAAATTATTAAATAGGATAATTTTTATCACGGGTTTTTTGACCAATTAAATATTCACGCCTTATTGAACTAAGAGTACCGGAAAAAACGCCTAAAGTTTTGTCATAAGCAAATTTGACAGTGCGAAGCCTGTTGGGTCATCTAGTATTTAATAATTTAAATTACATACAAATACACAGTTCTTAATATTCGCACAGAGAGATTGCGATAGAAATCAAGAGCTTACCTACACTAGAATTAAAAGCGTATGCTATGAATTAAAATATTAATTAAACCCGCAAAATAAGGTTCCTAATCACTTAAATTTTCAATGGTTTCATATAACGATGATACGCAGAACTGAAACAGAGAAAATGGCCATTGACAGATATATTTCACGATCGGATCACAAATACGAGCTTAAATTCTCAGAAATTTAAGCTCGTATTTGTAATGGAGTCGGATCAAACAAAATGACGCTGAGCCACCGAAACCAAACCTGAAAGAGGTCTACTCTCAAATCGACAATGACAATTTCGTGCGTAACTTTTCTTACTGTTTGTTAAATATATTTGTGTCGCACTCGCCGCTTATAAGGTAAAACGAAATTTATTTATAATACGTGAGCACAGTGTCTAAACAAAACGTGGGTACCTTCTTTGGACACTAATTGGCGTTGTCACAAGTATTGGTACCTCTGCCAACCCCTTCGGTTAAACGGTTTGAACGTTTATGTTTAGTTATGTTATTTATAATTAATTATTGCAACATATTTTATGGCGCTCACTAGTCGATGAAACTAATGCCAAATACAGAGGTATTGGTGGATTTGTCGAATATCATTATATATTTATATATACAACATTGACTAACGGCTATAAATCCCTAAAAGGGGTAGCCAGAGCTTCAGGATAAGAAATTCTTCAGCCATTTTTGGAAATTGAGTAAGGAAAAGATATAACATAAAATGTTTTCGGTGACAAATCTCCAACCACATCACCAAGTTTGTTCTATTCTAAGCTGACACCACCAAGATTATATATATATATATATATATATATATATATATATATATATACTTGACAAAAACCTATCTTCGAGCGCGGCAGATATGAATGTTAATAGGTTTTAGCAGAGATACGAATGGAATTATCATTGTAGATTTGAAAAGTAGACCTCCTGCCACTAACATAATATTGACTGAAACGTACGTTTGGAGACCCTTTGCCGTAATTAATTCAGAGGATGACTCGCATCCGTTGTACACTGTACAAGGATATAAATTGTGCTTTGTTTCGGACACCATGAGTGATCTGGAGCAATTAACGACAGGGATGTTCATTTGATATGTGATGTTATCAGATCGGTTTGCCAGCCGTCGTGTTTGTATGAGATATGTCCTTTTGCTTGGGGTGTTTGAGCTGTCCTGGATAGTTATTAAAGGGGCCTACCCGCAAAATAGTTTTATTAAGGTTGATTTGATTCTGCTTGTTTGATGTTGATGAGTATAATGATGAGATGAGATGAATAAAAAATATATGTCTTTATTTCACCGTGATAGCCCAGTGGGTAGAACACTCGGTTATCGTGCAAACGACTAGTGTTCAAATCCTGGGTCGAACCTACACCAATTTGTCTTTTCTAAAGACATATGTGTGGTTAATTTATCATGGTTGTTAACGGTGAGGGAAAACATCGTGAGGAAACCCACATGGCTGAGTTGTACTTAGTCATGTGACAGTGTATTCGTACAAAACGGCGATAGGCCTGCCCCCTATCACGTGAGTACACTGTCCATGCAAAACGTGGGTACTCTGAACACAAGGTGACAAAGTCACGTGATGTTCAGAAGTATTAGTACCTCTGCCAACCCCTTCGGGGATATTCGGCGTGAACGTTTATGTTTATTATATATATGTTATTATGTCTTTATTTCATACTCTTTCATTAGCGTAATTTTCGCTGTGTAGTGCCAGCTTACAGCGTAATTACCCCATTCTACCCACGGGTTTTGTAAGGGGCGACTAAGGGTATGGGGTTTTTTAAGTGGTTATTTTGGGCAATGCGGTTAGAGACCCATCACCAACGATAGATTTTTCTACCATCTTGTTCCCATCAACTTCTAAATGTGGCTTAGGAGTTTCTAGCTCTGAAGCTTTGGCTACCCTTTTTTGAGATTTATGGCCGTGAGTATAAGTATGTATATACTTCTAAAAGTTTTGCCTTATGTATTAACATGTGCCTTCCCCCAACATCCCACAACTAACGCTTGAAGTGACAATCCAGTTGCCCGCCCTATCTTTAAGTAAATTATTATTCAGTCATATAACACATCAAAAGGATCATCATCATCATCATCACATCATTCAAAGGAGAGTTAAAAAGGGAAACGCGGTGAATGGAGCCATGAACAGTCTGATGTTGAGCCAGTCGTTGTCAGAAAAGGCTCGAATGGCTGTGCATAATGCTGTTCTGGTTCCCACGCTGATGTATGGTAGTGAATGTTGGGCATGGCAGAAGAAGCATGAAAGTAGAGATAATGTAGTGTAAATGAGATCCCTCAGAAGTATATGTAATGCTCTCTGCCTACCCCAATGGGAATAATGGGCGTGAGTGTAAGTAAGTAAGTAAGTATAACACATCACAGTATGGAAGCCAATTTAAATTCAACTGTTGGTAATACAAATAAAACGTTTCATTTAGAATGAAAATAAAAAACATAAATGTTCAACTGAAACTAATGTAACTAATGGGTCAATTAAAAAAATTGGCATCTGTGTTTGATTTAAATTTGAAACAACAGTAAAAGCCCTATTATAAATATTCTATCAGGACAAAGAACATTCAGTGTCGAAATTCAATGTGGTGAGCCGCCGTTATCGACCAATGCTCGTAGGGAATACATCCCAAAAGAAGAGTGCGTATGGAATTAAATTGGGTTTGCTTTTGTTCGCGTATAGATGCGTACAAATTTATGATTTTATTTATGTTGATACGTAACAGATAATATCTAATTACATACATATATTTAATATTATACCAAAAATACATATGACTAATGGATGTGATAGTCGTATCCTAATCCGAAATGTAGGTATAATCTGTGATTTATATTGAGGCTAGGACTTAACTTACAAAAGATTACATACAAAAGATACATTACATACAAATACACAGTTCTTAATATTTGCACAGAGAGATAGCGATAGAAATCAAGAGCTTACCTACATTAGAATTAAAAGCGTATGCTATGAATTAAAATATTAATTAAACCCGCGAAATAAAGTTCCTAATCACTTAAATTTTCAATGGTTTCATATTACGATGATACGCAGAACTGAAACTGAGAAAATGGCCATTGACAGATATATTTCACGATCGGATCACAAATACGAGCTTAAATTCTCAGAATGTCGGCCATGTTTTGTAATGGAGTCGGATCAAACAAAATGACGCTGAGCCACCGAAACCAAATCTGAAAGAGGTCTACTCTCAAATCGACAATGACAATTTCGTGCGTAACTTTTCTTACTGCTTGTTAAATATATTTGTGTCGCACTCGCCGCTGATAAGGTAAAACGAAATTTATTTATAATACGTGAGTACACTGTCTAAGCAAAACATTGGTACCTTCTTTGGACACTAGTTGGCGTTGTCACAAGTATTGGTACCTCTGCCAACCCCTTCGGTTAAACGGTTTGAACGATTATGTTATGTTATGTATAATTAATTATTGCAACATATTATTTATGGCGCTCACTAGTCGATGAAACCAATGACAAATACAGAGGTATTGGTGGATTTGTCGAATATCATTATATATTTATATACATACAAACATAGACTAACGGCTATAAATCCCTAAAAGGGGTAGCCAGAGCTTCAGGATAAGAAATTCTTCAGCCATTTTTGGAAATTGAGTAAGGAAAAGATATAACATAAAATGTTTTCGGTGACAAATCTCCAACCACATGCTATTCTAAGCCAACACTACCCAGATTATATATATATACTTGACAAAAACTAATCGTCGAGCGCGGCAGATATGAATGTTAATATGAGTTAGAAGAGATATGGATGGAATTATCATTGTAGCTTTGAAGAATAGACCTACTGCCACTAACATAATATTGACTGAAACGTACGTTTGGAGACCCTTTGCCGTAATTAATTCAGAGGATGACTCGCATCCGTTGTACACTGTACAAGGATATAAATTGTGCTTTGTTCCAGACACCGTGAGTGATCTGGAGCAATTAAAGACAGGGATGTTCATTTGATATGTTATGTTATCGGATCGGTTTGCCAGCCGTCGTGTTTGTATGAGATATGTCCTTTTGCTTGGGGTGTTTGAGCTGTCCTGTATAGTTATTAAAGGGGCCTACCCGCAAATTGGTTTTATTTAGGATGATTTGACTCTGCTTGTTTGATGTTGATGAGACGTTAAAAAATATATGTCTTTGTTTCATACTCTTTCGTTAGCGTAATTTTCACCGTGTAGTGCCGGCTTACAGTGTAATCACCCCATTCTACCCACGGGTTTCGTAAGGGGCGACTAAGGGTATGGGGTTTTTTTAAGTGGTTATTTTGGTCGATGCGGTTAGAGACCCATCACCAACGATAGTTTTATTTCTACCACCTTGTCCCCCATTAACTTCTAAATGTGGCTGAGGAGTTTCTAGCTCTGAAGCTTTGGCTACCTTTTTTTGAGATTTATAGCCGTGAGTATAAGTATGTATATACTTCTAAAAGCTTTGCCTTATGTATTAACATGTACCTTCTCCCAACATCCCACAACTAACGCTTGAAGTGACAATCCAGTTGTCCGCCCTATCTTCAAGTAAATTAATATTCAATCATATAACACATCACAGTATGGAAGCCAATTTAAATTCAACTGTTGGTTATACAAATAAAACGTTTCATTTAGAATGAAAATAAAAAACATAAATGTACAACTCAAACTAATGTAACTAATGGGTCAATAAAAAAAAATGGCATCTGTGTTTGATTTAAATTTGAAACAACAGTAAAAGCCCTATTATAAATATTCTATCAGGACAGAGAACATTCAGTGTCGAAATTCAATGTGGTGAGCCGCCGTTATCGACCAATGCTCGTAGGGAATACAGCCCAAAAGAAGAGTGCGTATGGAATTAAATTGGGTTTGCTTTTGTTTGCGTATAGATGCGTACAAATTTATGATTTTATTTATGTTGATACGTAACAGATAATATCTAATTACATACATATATTTAATATTATACCAAAAATACATATGACTAATGGATGTGATAGTCGTATCCTAATCCGAAATGTAGGTATAATCTGTGATTTATATTGAGGCTAGGACTTAACTTACAAAAGATTACAATCGTGAATCGGCTATTCTTTGGGTGCACTATCTCTGTCCCATACTATGGTTACATAAAATAGAATAGAAAACTCTTTATTGTACATCAAATATGGAAAAACAATTACAAATACACAGAATGAATTAACAAAAGTACAATTGGCGGTCTTATCACTAAAAGCGATCTCTTCCAGACAACCTTTGAATGGAGAGGTCAATAAATTAGAGTCATGTGAGATAGATGTACAACAACTAATCTGCACAAACAATACAACAATCCAGTCATACTTAAATCTAGTTACAAAATAATAAACTATTAACAAACATATAAATACTATGATACAATAAATTAAAACTTATAATACATATAAATATTATGATACATATTTTTATTTATATACTTAATATATATAATTTAATTTGCAACAGTATTATAGCGTTTCAGTGAGGTAGTGCTTTTTTACCATATCCTTGAAAATAGATTGGGATTTAGCCTGACGAATCTCTACCGGAAGTGCGTTCCACAATTGAACAGCCTGTACAGTGAAGGAGGAGCCATGATATGATATGATAGTAATTGGTTGAATGGGAGGGAATGCTTAATAGAAGATTATGTCAGAACGTAGATTAAGATCGTGGGAAGAGGAGAGAAATTGAAAACGTTCTTTTAGATAGAAAGGGGTGGCAGGATTGAACAAAATAGAGTAAAGGAGAGAAAGTGTATGTGCATTCCGGCGGAGACGAATAGAAAGCCATTTCAGTTGAGTGCGATATACAGATACATGATCATATTTCCTCAATCCAAAAATAAACCTAATGCAAAAGTTTTGGAGGCGTTCAAGTTTATTAAGTTGCTCTTCAGTTATATCAAGGTAGCAGGTATCAGCATAGTCAAGAAGGGGCAAGAGAAGTGATTGAGCTAACGCAGTTTTAGTAGCAGTAGGAAGAAAATTACGCAATCTTCTGAGGGATCCCGCTGTAGCAAACATCTTTCGGCTAACCATTTCTAATTGTGGCACCCAAGATAAGGTGCTGTCTATCATTATCCCTAGGTTTTTTACTGTAGGGCTAAAAGGAATTGATGTTCCGTCAAATAATATAGGCGGACTTATAGTCGATCCTAGAAATAATTCGAGAACTACCAAATACAATTATCTGTGTCTTATTTGGATTCACTTTTAGTCCATATGCTTCACTCCATTTCAAAATCCGCTCCAAATCAACATTAATCAAGTTTATGGACATATTTAATCGGTCAAAATTAGCCTGTGTGTAAATCTGAAGATCATCTGCATAAAGGTGGTAGGAAGAAGTTAGTTGAAGAGAAATACTATTAATAAATATAGCAAATAAAAGAGGAGACAACACACCACCTTGTGGAACACCGGCAGTTAACTCGCACCAGGGAGAGTAAGACTCCTCGATGCGAATACGCTGCCGTCGTCCTAGTAGATAACTACGAAACCAGTCGATCACCGTTGGAGATATGTTAAGAGAACGAAGTAAAGCTAATAATATTCCGAAGTCAACTGTGTTGAAGGCACTACTGAAATCTAGCAATGCTAGGATAGTCAGCAGACCCTTGTCCATCCCCAAACGAATGTCGTCAGTAATTTTGATAAGAGCCGTGACAGTACTGTGAGAAGGACGGAAACGAGATTGAAAAGGATTAAGGAGATCATTTTTAGTGAGAAAGTCACTGAGTTGTCTATTAACCAGTCGTTCAAGAACTTTAGAAAGGAAAGGGAGGATAGATATACGACGATATTCAGAAAAGGACTTAGGATTGACTTTTTTAGGAATAGGGGTAACTTGGGCTTCTTTCCATATTGTTGGAAATGATCCTGAGGATATGGAATTGTTAAAGATTTTGGTGATAACGGGAACAATTATGTCAAAGATAGGCAATATCATTTTACGCCTACTGCGTTTAATGTAATAGATATTAGCCAAGCAAATACAATACAAAAATTTATAATATGTTAACTAAAAGACTTCGCAGACAAAAGGATTGATATCTGAATGGTTGCCAAGCACTGCAGATAATCCTGAAATACAAAATAGATAACAAGTTAAATTAAAGTTTTGATTTAACTTGGCTCGTTTCCACATACGAGTTATCATGATAATCAACTTATCTGCTAGGTACATTTTAATTTGATTTTGTGGTGAAAACTAGCCAAATTAAATCAAAACTTTAATTTAACTTGTTATCTACTTTGTATTTCAGGATTATATGCAGTGCTTGGCAACCATTCAGATATCAATTCTTTTGTCTGCGAAGTCTTTTAGTTAACATATTATAAATTTTTGTATTGTATTTGCTTGGCTAACATTTTTTACATTTAAAATATTTTCGGTGGGATATCATTACTTTTTGTTAAGAAATAAGTAAGTATTTTTTTTTCTGCGTTTGATTTTATACCTACTTTACTATCTATCTACTATTTTAATCAAACAAATCAATGAATTTGGCAAAAGAAACAAACCTACAAACAACCCAACCTAAAAACAATCAGCAAGAAAAAAAGCAGAATTTACAACACCGTTACCAGCTGTAACTCATACGACGACGAAGCATAAAAATCAACCTTATAGGCGGGATTTCGCTAGACAACCGAACAGCATGGGGTCGCTCGCGCGTCGCGTATGAGCGCGGCTGGCGCTCGCTTTGGTACGTTCGCAGATCCCGTCATGCCCCGCCCCTGCCCCTCACCCCGCGCGTCTTGCCCTGTGATCTCCTGTGGCCCCACGCTTGTAGCGACGTGGTAGCGACTAAGTTTAAGTTAGTTTATGTTATTTCATGTATGTAATTATCATTATTACAATCATAAATAGTATTATGTTATCAAATATGATTATGAGCGCTGACATTACACAAAATCAAATCATTTTATTTAATTTCCGTAGGTTTAATGATTAGTAGGTATCTATGTATTATGAAAACGCTATCCGATGTTGTGTCATACTGTATGACTCATACAGTGGTCGCCGTTCTGCTGACATAAGATAGGTACTAGGTATTATGATACCTATTAATTAGTACGACAGGAATCGAATCTGAGTTTTTATATATTGAAGAAATGTATTGCTATTGTTCGCAACCAACCGGGCTGTGCTAGTACAGTTAGTACCTATACTCATAGTTTGAGTTTTGTAATTGCAAATAACTTTAGCGTCGAAGTTTAATGAATGATCAAGTAAGTATGCATAGCATACCTAAACCTATTCAGAACGGAGTGATGGGATTTATTATGATTTCTATACAAAATGTTCTTGTGAGGGAAATATTGAAAAATCATAAAAATTCTCCGTTTTCAGATTTTTCCCTTTGTTAATATTTGATCACCGACCTGGATGCCGAATTTCAACTTCCTGGGATATCTGGAAGTGGGTTAGCTTTTTGATCTATATGTCAGTGAGTCACTAAAAAAATCGCGATTTTTGGACGTTTATATCTTAATAACCCTTTGTTATGTATTTATTGAAATTGGGCTACTAGTTTGTATCCTTGATATCAACAAATGAGCCAAATTTGGTTGGTTTGTGTTGATTAGATTTTGAGTTATGATGGTGTAAAAAGTCGCTCCAAATGGTTCGTGTAATACACACATACGGTGCGGTGCGCGCTCGCCGCCTTGGCTTGGCTTGACGCACTGCCGTGCGTCTTGATAATGTTCTTATTAACATCAAAATCGGAGAATTGACACATATTAAAGGGTGGATGATCCGGAGTTGGAAGTGCAGAAAGATAATTTAATGTTTCAGCCTTTTGAAAACCTCCAAAGGCAGAAGATGAGGAAAAATGATTGTTAAGTAACTTGAGGTCAATGTCTTTTGGGATTGAATCTTGACGAGATTTTCCAACTCCTAAGGATCTAAGAAACTTCCAGATTTTAGCTGGATCGCCATTTTCAACGGATTCATGAATGTGGTGTCGTTGTGCATCCCTACACACCCTATTGCAATGATTTCGATTTAAAACATACTTTTCTTTATTTACATCAGTTGGTCGAGATTTAAATTTAGACTTGGCACGTGCTTTTTTAGTCAAAAGATTTTTAATATCAGTACTGAGCCATGGTGCCGGTAAATGTTTCATTTTCACCGCTTTTATTGGTGCATGAACGTCGTAAAGTGCTGTGAGTAGAGTATTAAAAGTGTTCACTTGTTCATCGACAGTATCCGCTGTAGCACATGACGTCCAGTCAATGTTCGAGGCATCATGGTGCAGCCTATCCAGATCTATACTACCAAAGCTGCGTTGCAGAAGAATTTTTGACTTATTTTTAGGAGGGCGAAGTACAGAAGATCGTGATGAGAAAAAGCATCAGCCGGAGTTTGTCCATGAACATACATACTATAAGTTTTGGAATATTTTGCTATAGTAGATGAGAAAAGTTATTCAAACTACGAAGAATATTATAAAACGGTAAAGTTTGTATCGAAGATTCTTCTAACGGTAGAAAGTTACATAGTCTTAAGAGTCAATAATCCTACTATACCTACCCCAATGAGAACTAGTTGCTGGAGAATATAAATGTATCCATGTAGCAAAATGTCATACTGGGCTAAATGTATGCTTCCGCAAAAACAGTTAAGTAGTTAAGATAGCTAAAAACATTGAAGTCTTAATTGTAAATAAATATTTTATTATAATGAATGCGTTCTCTACAACTCCTAATACATTGACGTGATCGTTGATGTGATTTGTGATGCCAACGTTGGCAGTCACGTGATATCACTAGCATGCCTGACTTTTTATTTCCATAGATTCTAGCGACATGCAAAGTACTGGGATTTTATGGAAATATCTTCGTGAGCCGACCTGGATTCGCATATTAAGTACTGAGAATCCCAGGTTTGGATGCATACCTGAAGCTGTGAAATAAGCCAAATAGATTTTTTAAAGATATCCCTTGGAATTTTATCACATTTACATGGCCTGAAATATGGAGTGAGTGTTTGTTTGTGGTCGCTGTGTAGTCGCTTAGAATAGCACTATCCCAGTACTTACTCGGGTGTTCGTAATTCGGGTTTTTGAGTGATTTTTCGGCGATGTGGTTGAAGATCCATCACGAAAAACCTTTATTTTACAAATTTTTTCCCCACTCAACTTCCAAAAGTGGCTGAGCGATTTCCGTCGACGAAGTTCTGACCACCCCTTTTAGGGATTTATCGCCGCAAGTATTTGTATGAAATTTGTTAAATGATGGATTTATCTCTCCTTTGGTGCTTGTATTTTCAGGGTTTCTTAGTCAAATGGAAAAAAGGAATCCTTTATAGTTCCGTCAAGTTTATTTGTTTAACTTTCCGTATGTCACAGAAAGTTATTTCCAATTATATCAGAACTACGTAATTGAGAATAAACTGTTAGATGCAAACTGCAAATGTCCTTAAGATTTCAGGACGAAATAAATTATACATTACTCCATACATTTATTCCTATTATTATCATTAAACCCTTACATGTATCTAGAGATAGGCCCTTTAAAATACATGGTTAATAAATTATATTATAAAAGGCTTGAAATTTATGAAATAAAGCACTTTATCATGAGTGCCAAAACTAGAGATGGTAAACCGCAGGATGTTTGCGTCAACAGGCTCTCTCAGGAGACTGCGTAATATCCTCTTTGCTGCTGGCAAAACTTTGTAAGCCTAGATTTTATTCAACTAGTTTTTAATTATGCTGATACCTACTATCTTGATGTAACTAAAGCGCAACTCAGCAAACTTGAGCGCCTTAAAAATTTGTGCATTAGGTTTATTTTTATTTTGAATGAAATTACCACTTCTATGCTTATCGCACCAGATTTTGTCTTGCCAATATTTTACTTGTAGCATTTTTAACTTATAGATTCGATTTAAATGAAGTACATCTAAGCAATGCAATGTTATCAACCATTTTTTTAACAAGGTTGTCTGGAGGAGATCGTTTTCAGTTATGAGATCACCAGTTATTTTCAAAATATTAAATATTTCTTTTGTTAAGTAATAGCTGCTGTGTAGTATCGGCTTAGAATAACACTACCCCAATTCTTCCAGAGGGTGTACGTAAGAGGCAACTAATGGTACTGGGGCTTTTAAGGGATTTTAGGGCGATGCGGTTGGAGACCCATCACCAAAAACCTTTATTTTACCATTTTTTCCCCACTTACTTTCCAAAAGTGGCTGAGGAATTTCTAACTCCTTAGAACTGACTACCCCATCTAGGGATTTATAGCCGTGAGTATATGTATGTATGTATGTTAATTAATAAAGAAATTTCTGTACCTACGCTTTTTTGTCGACGAATATAATAGTTTCAAAGTTTTTATTTATAACACATTTTATCTTTGTACTTCACACAAAAAATAGTATGAAACGATACATTATGGATATAAACGGAAATTAAATTTTGTTAGTATTTTCTGATTTGCATAACTAAAGTATTATTTTTGTTATGTAAGTGCTAGACGACTCTGACACTAGGTTTTTTTTGCATAAATGGTGGCCTTATATTTACTAACACAACTACAGAACATTTAAAAATATAGGATAACAAAATATATATTTTTGGTTAGATCCTGTCAAACACGCTTTGTTTGGATCCCATAATAAGTAGGATACAAAAAGGTGGTACTGGTAGTACAATCACGTAGTTACATTAGTCTACGCATAAACAACATCTAAAACTAGGAAACAAATTAAATGATTCATAAACTCCAATTTCTCTAAAGCTTTTGCTTTCGGGCTAAGAATTTAGTATTTTTCCATAAAAAATACTGTGATATGATAAAAAACGCTACTTACTCCAAACATGCACACTCCATCCTCGGGTCTTCTCCTCAGTTTCCTCCTGCGTCACCTCAGAGTCCCCATCATGATCAGGTTCTGGCAACGTTCGCCATCTCTTCAGCAGGTCTTTGGTCTTGTCCTTAGTTTTGTCACACGCGTGGCGCCAGTTCGTGAAATACTTCCGAGATACTTTTGGACTTGATAGAGAAGAATCTTGTCTGTGGAAGAAAATGTTTATGGTAAAAGTTGCGATATTTTTAATTATTTTAAATATAAACGGTAACGGTATAAGAAGCAAATTTAGTTAGCCTTAAGAAAAAATATTTTGCAACAGTGTGATTTTTTATAATCTTTATTTAACTCGTGCTTAAAGAATCTCGTACTTATAGTTACTTGCTTCCTCACTAAGTTTTAAGCGCTGGCGTTAAGAGGAGGACAGAAATGGATTCATTGGAAATGGAAATAAAACAATATCTTAAAAAAAAAAAAGAACTTAGCAGCCCCCGTAGCATGAGGCTTGTGAGAGCGCATATGTCACATGAGAAGTGAGAAACTGACAGAATTTGTATGAATGATCTGTTAGTTTCTCATTTCTCACGTGACATGCGCGCTCTCACAAGCCTCATGCTACAGGGACTGATGCCGACAGTAAGTCTACTAAAATAGATTGATAAATACCGACATTGACGTTTGGTAGTGAATAAATTCACGTAATGAAATGAAAATTGCTGGGATGGAAATGTATAAAATTTGGAAATTTCCTACAAAATTAGACACAGACTAGACTTTCATTTATATTTAACTTGACTCGAACTTTCTTAACCCAACTTAATGAATATGAAGAAATGGTATTCAGTTTGCTGTGTAGTGTCGGCTTCGAATAGCACTACCCCATTTCTTCCGGTGGGTGTGCGTAAAAGGCGACTAACTGTATTGGGGCTTTTAAGGAATTTTTAGGCGATGCGGTTGGAGACCCATCACCAACAACCTTTATTTTACCATCTTTTCCCCACTCAACTTTCCAAACGTGGCTGAGGAATTTCTAATTCCTTAGCTCTGGCTACCCCTTCTAGGGATTTATAGCCGTGCGTATATGTATGTATGTATGGTATTCAGTTTACGCCACTAAAGCGGTGTATTGCTATTTTTTAAACCTTTCTTGCCAAATTCCAACCCACCTATACCTACGTGCAGCAATACATTCCAAAGAAAATTCTTCAGAATAACAAAATAACTCAAGACTCTAACGTTTATCCGGAATATCCTCGAAGGGATTGGCAGAGGTACTAATACTTCTGAACAATACGTGATGTTGTCACTTGCTGTTCAGAGTACCCACATTTTGCACTCAGTGTACTCATGTGATCGCGCTCACTCATAGTACTTACGTGAGGACAGGCCTAATACCCTTATTTGTTTTCTAAGTAAAAAATACGCCCTTGGTCGTTAAGAAGTAATTAATATCAGGTTTTTGATTATAAATATGTCGATAAAAGAGTTCTACATTTAACTTACATCCGCCTAGAACAAGCTTTCGCACTTTAAATATTAGTAGTATTAACCGTGATACGACGACGTGATAGCTCAATCGGTAGAACACTGGTTAACGTGCAAGCGACTAGTGTTCAAATCCCGGGTCGGGCCTACACCAATTTGTCTTTTCTAAAGACATATGTGTGGTTAATTTATTATGGTTGCTAACGGTAAGGGAAAACATCGTGAGGAAACCCACATGGCTGAGTTGTACTTAGTCATGTGACAGTGTATTCGTACAAAACGGCGATAGGCCTGCCCCCTATCACGTGAGTACACTGTCCATGCAAAACGTGGGTACTCTGCACACCAGGTGACAAAGTCACGTCATGTTCAGAAGTGTTAGTACCTCTGCCAATCCCTTCGGGGATATTCGGCGTGAACGTTTATGTTATATGTTATGTTATGTTAGTATTAACCCTGAACGACTTCATAGAAGTGGTACAAACAACGCAAAGTGCAGGACATTACTAGCTAATAATTGTGTTGGCTAGAACCACCCATTAGTGGTCGTTAATACGTTTCTATTATTATCAAGATAAGATTTTATCTACACTACCCTTCCTTATGTTGTAACATAATGTTTTGTACGTGGAGGGAAAAAGTATAAAGTTATTTTTTAATTGTGTTAGAGTTAGATACCGATATTGATGTTTAATTATTTATAAATATATACATAAACTCACGGCTATAAATCCCTAGAAGGGGTAGCCAGAGATAAAGAATTAGAATTTCCTCAGCCACTGTTGGAAAGTTGAGTGGGGAAAAGATGGTAAAATAAAGGTTGTTGGTGATGGGTCTCCTGGTATTTTTGCATAATATTTGTTCAGGCGTTAAGTTTGAACAAGTACTCTTATGTTTTCTTTCAGATCTTCCATAAACCTTGTTCTGATATTTTTCTTTATGTGGGCGTTAAAATCTACCATTGTACCAAATTTCAGCTCTGTAGGTCTACGGGAAGTACTAGTTCTATTTTCAGTCAGTCAGTGTCGAAAATGCGAAACTTTGCATTAGCTTAACTTGGGAGTTAATTAATCTACCGACTTGAAATTTTGGATTTCAAGTATGTGATAACGAATTCCTAGGTGACGAAAATTTCAGCGATTTAATTCTATTAAGAGGTTCTCGAATGAGGGCCTGAAAATGCGGCGAAACGGTTCCAGTAAAGGATGGTACGGCAGTGTTTGCTTCGCGCTCAACTTGGCGGGGGCACTGCCGTGCCCCCAGATTATCTATGACATCCTCGATATGAATACCTAAACTATTGATATTTCGTTTATGGTGAAACATGCTCACACAAATACATACTGTCAAAATTATTACGTTTAAAAGTAAAAGTAATAAATATGTAAATAAAATATTATAATTCCATTTGGATTTGTCGTAGTCATATGAAAAAAGGAGCCACACCTCAGATTCAATCATTCTTATCAAATCAATCAATCATTCATTCAAATCAATCATTCAATCAAAAAGATAGGTTAAAAGCTTTTCCATTATTTTTTCGATGCAATTTCACAAATATATGATTTACATTCGCAAGATTTCGCATTAAATATTCAATTAATAATTAGCGAGCTAAGTAGTTTAATAGTATACGTTCTAGCATATAGTATCTTAAATAAAAAAATGACCACATGTTTCAATTTAAATAAAATACACCATTGATTTGAAATTTATTTTCTACACTCTTTTATAAATTCATGTTAGTATTTTCATTATGACTTAATAGAACTATCGGTGATGACCACAGACCTGTTTTGAATAGATGACGCAAGTGTCATTCTTTGTATAGAAACCAAGCGTGCCATTATTTTTCTAACAACTGTGACGTCACATGAGCAATTTAGAGATGAGAACTCCCCGTCCACGCGTAAACGATTCAATCGATTACATTCGAGTGCATCGACAGAGGAATGACAAATCGACAGACAAATGATAAATCAGAATTGTACCTGTTCTTAACAAACAATTTTGCACACGTATTCAGAAGCCTATATAATAAACTGACGACATCATAATCCAGAGCGTTTAGTTGTCAAGCTTGAACTTAAACGTTCATGTCGTATATCCCCAAAGGAGTAGGCAGAGGTACTAATGTCACCTGGTGTACAGAGTACCCACGTTTTGCTTGGACAATGTACTCTCGTGACAGCAGGGGGCAGGCCTATCGCTGTTTGGTACGAATACACTGTCACATGACTAAGTGCAACTTTGCATATTTTCCGTCACCGTTAACAGGCATGATAAATTAACGACATATATATGACTTTCCTACAAATTTGTGTAGGCCCAACCCGCGATTTGAACTCACGTCTGCGTAGGCGGGTGTTTTTTTTTTATATTTGACTAACACGGTTGTTAGTCATCTTCACAGATCTGTATTTGAATAGATGCCGCAAGTGCATGTACTTCGCGTGTAAAAAGAGAGTGAAATTATCTCACTTTAAATATCAATTAGCGCCATTTGATTCAGTCTGCGCTCAAACGTTCTCTGTGACTTATGTCAAGAGAAATTTTAAATAATGGCTCATTGTGCCGTATTGTGATGCAGAAACTACACAAATAAAGCGGGACGAGATGATAGAAAGATTTACTTTCATCCGTAAGTTACTAATTCCATCCGTAAGTTATTATTAATTTATTTGGTTTTTATTGAAAAATCAATTATTTTATGTTTGTTGTGATATTTTATTGAAAAACATTAAACTGAGTGTATATCGCATAAATTATAATACATTGCCGCTTTTATTTGCAGAGCTATCTAGTAGGGCTTGTCTATTAAAATACGCAATGAACATTAAAATCAACGATATTTTCACTTGTCAATCAGCTTCGCGGTACGTTGGCTATTGTCATTTTTCTGTCTTTTAAAGCAAACACTGTTGTACCTGTACAGTTAGTCGTATTCGATTCTATTTCTAATCGATTTCGGGAACAGAGTCATGATAATATTCACGATGGGTGTTCTATGTATTTATAATTATAACTAATCTGTAGAGAGGTTAATTTTGTATATGATTAATTCTTTCTTTCTGTATATCATTTCTTTTTTAGATTGTTATAAATACTTTAAAGCGTTTTACTCCACTTCAACCACTCTATCCGATTTAGATTAGGTACAGTCCTTTGCCCCGCCAGGGCGGCCCTCAGCTGCCCGGCACACATAAACTCATGGTCAAGCCGCACAGGCCACAGGTCCAGCAGCAACCAGTGCTTTCGAAAAAAAAAACTCAACTTCAACTCAACCTGAATATTAGCTTATATTCGGACATGCTGAGCCGCTCATAAAAGCGCTTTGAAAATTAAAAACTTCATTTTTCGGGAGTGCTATAAGTTGCAATCATTGCGCTTAATTT
Organism: Bedellia somnulentella; assembly: GCA_963576735.1. Taxonomy (NCBI): domain Eukaryota; kingdom Metazoa; phylum Arthropoda; class Insecta; order Lepidoptera; family Bedelliidae; genus Bedellia; species Bedellia somnulentella. The sequence goes on along the minus strand of OY755191.1, from coordinate 8,622,028 downwards.
CACAAAGCTTGAGCAGTGATTGAAGAAACCTCAGATATTTTTAAAACTAAGCTACCCGTGCGAAGCTGGGCCGGTCCGCTAGTCTAAAATATTTTTATTACTAAAACGTTTCTATTTAAACAAACATACACACATACATATACTCACGGCTAAAAATCTCAAGAAGGGGTAGCCAGGGCTAAGGAATTAGAAATTAAAAGCCCTAATACTATTAGTCGCCTCTTACGTACAAATAAAAAAATTGGAGTAGTGCTATTTTAAGCCAACACTAAACAGCTGAGCCAACACTTCACAGCTGCTTTTAAAATACAAATTGCTACAATTTTGCGCTACTAGCGTTCTTGGCTTCCGGATCCCACCGAAAACATTCATTCGTGTGATGATTATGATTCCACATTGGCTCTGTAGATCTCTTTCAACAATTTACTATCATCCATCCTCTCTAATTGAATTGTCCAATATTCAACGATCCTACCAAATGGCTGCCCATATTGCTGTTTATATTTCATACTTTTTAAAGCTGTGTTTATCTTGTTCACACAGGTTCCTCTATGGTAAACACGCATTAATAGTTTTGTAGGCTTAGGACTTATTTTACACACAACTCCTGTAAAAACTTGATCATCATCAGCATTCAGCCAATAGACGTCCACTGCTGGACATAGACCTCCCATAAAGGTTTCCATAACGACCCGGTAATTTAAAATAGACTAAAAAAAGAGGTTATCAGTTTGACCTGTATGCATGTAGT